>VWZV01007072.1:158764-200658 GCA_013397155.1 Irena cyanogastra | reverse complement strand
CCACCACCACAGGATATTGTCCCTCTGCCTTTCCTCACTGCTTGTGGCAAGAAATCAATGCTGGGTGTGAGGATTGGCAGCCTGAGATGAAAGAGTTTGGTGTTTGTGGCAGCGGGGAAGCTGTGGGACAGGGAGGTGAGGGGAGATCTGTGTGGGGCCTGCCAGGCCTGCAGGGCTCGGGGTTTGTCACTGTGCTATGAGCGGTGACAGCAGTGCAGTGAGGCCATGGCAGGAGGAGTGTGGGGCTGTGGGGAGCAGCAAGCGCTTCTGAGCGCTCTGTGCCTCACTCTGCACACTGCAGGGCACGGATCTGTCACCTCCCTGGCCCTGCTGGTGACAGAAGGGACGATGGCTCAGCAGAGAGGCCGGAGTGTGCAGGACAGGAGGGGAGACACCGGATACAGCCAGGGAAGGAACTCGGTGATGCGATTAAGAGCTAATTAGGGATGGTTGTACAACACTAATCCTTGAAGTGGGCACTGGTGAGTTGTGTGGTGTTCATCAGCTCTGCTTACACCAGCTGGGAGATGCTGCGGAGGAAAAGCTGCTGATGAGGAAATGCTGAGGAAAAGCTGCTGAGGAGATGCTGCTGAGGAAACACTGATGAGAAGATGCTGATGAGGAAATGCTGCTAATGGGGAAATGCCGAGGAAAAGCTGCTGAGGAAAAGCTGATGAAGAAATGCTGCTGAGGAAATGCTGCTGAGGAAATTCTGATGAGGAAATGCTGCTAATGAGGAAATGCCGAGGAAAAGCTGATGAGGAAATGTTGATCAGAAAGTGCTGATCAGGAAATGCTGCTGAGGAGATGCTGCTGAGGAAATGGTGATGAGGAGATGCTGATGAGGAAATGCTGAGGAAAAGCTGCTGAGGAGATGCTGCTGAGGAAATACTGATGAGGAAATGCTGAGGAAAAGCTGCTGAGGAGATGCTGCTGAGGAAATACTGATGAGGAAATGCTGAGGAAAAGCTGCTGAGGAGATGCTGCTGAGGAAATGGTGAGGAGATGCTGCCGATGAGGAGATGCTGCTGAGAAATGTTTTCCTGCTTTGCCTGCATCAGGATTCACTGGAGAGGGCCCTCCTGTCAGGAAATGAAGTGAAAGAAGAGCTCATGCAGCAGTCCATCACTGCTGCAGGCAGCAGGCACAAAGGGATCCTGTCTGTGTCTGGGGAATGCTCTCATTAGCACGGGGAGGAGCAGCTGAATGAATCACTAAAATGAAAATTTGAACAGTAATTACATGACTCCCTGACATAACAGTATCAACAGCAATTTGCTGTTCCATCTTCATTTAGTAAACACCAAGCCCACGCTCATTAATTAGGGATATGATCAGCCAGCAGCACAAACAGAGCAATTTAACTCATGTGAGTGTATCCGTTGATTTCAATGTCATCAGCTCCTGTGCTTGCAGAATTGGATACCAAATCCACAACCCAGGTCAAACTCCAGCCCTATAAAACACATTCCCTACAGAAAACAGCCTCCCAAGATCAAATCTAGCTTAGTTCTGCTGCAGAAAAATCTATATGCATATGGATTCAGGCCTGTTTGTATATTATCTCATTTTACATTGAATTTTTCAGAATGAGCTTGCCACCCTGTCCAGGTTCTCAGTTCAGGGCTGGAGAAGGGATTGGAATTGTAAGGCTATGAGTGGTTTGGGGCTGCATTATAAATCTAAAGTGACTATGAATTAAACATTGATGTTTTCACAGCTTTACTGACTGTCCTGTGAGCCAATCTCAGAGATCAATCAGTTTTCAGAGGTGACTTCCCTCCCACAGCCCCACAGCCACAGATCAGCCCCTTTTCCATGAGCTGCAACCCCATTAATTCATGCCACAGGACCCTACTCAGTGGTATCTACACCTGGAACTTGCTCTGGAGCAAATGCATTTACAGGCAGGGAGGTGCAGATGAGGAATTCTGAGGAGGTGCAGATGAGGAATTCTGCTCTGAAGCCAGACGTGGCTGGTTTGGTCACTGTGATGTGGTTTAAATGCAAAAACAGGAGATCAAAATGGGATAGAGGCTCCACCACCCACCCAGGCAGCTCCTTCCAGTGTTTCATTTTGGTGCAGCAGCAAAGATCACAGAAAATTTCTCATTGTCTTCTTCCATCTGGGTAAAAACTTTTTGCTTCACCCAAAACCAATGCCAGAACATTCCAGCGAGGACTGAGGCCTTAATACAAACTGAAAATATTCAAAATTTCTCTTCAAAGGCAATATTCCTCCTGCTGAGCACTTTCTGTCTCCTCCACTTTTCCCTCTTTTTGACCTGAATTGAAGTCTGAGTCCTTCACAGAAGTTTTATCCTCCTCCCACCTAAGGAAAATACAATTTTTGGGAGCATAAGATCACAACCAATTACAGCTTCATCATGGATGCTGCAGCTGGGAGGGGAAATCTTCCCAAATATCCAGGCTCGGTGTAAAAGCCTTCTGAAACCATTCAATTTCCAGCAAATAGAGGTGGGAGTTTATAGAGGCTCTGCAAAGCTGGGGAAGGTGATAGGAGAAGGAGCCAGACTTTTATTTGCATTATTTTATTCTTGTGCAAACCCAGCAAAATATAGGATTGACCCTGAGTGAAAGAAGCCTCAGCTGCAAAGTCAGTGGAGAGTTTATTTCTGAAAGATGCAGCTTTTACCTGTGGAGAATTTTAGCCCTGTTTAGTGTCAGCTCCTTTATTACTGAATCTCTGCCAAAGATTGAGCAGTCCTTTCAAAAGGAGGCAATTTCAGTGGTGTTTAGACCAAATTTCAACTTCACTTGGCACAGATGGGAACTTCAGTGACTTCTCACAAGGCCAAACTCTGAAGATTCTTCATGTTTAGAGTGGCTCTATATTGTTACATTTACAAAAACAAAATAAAAATTGAGAAAATAATGATTTTTTCTCAATTACAATTAAACATCCCCTCCTAGAAGGAAAATCCAGAAAATGAACATCAAAATCACATTCCAGGGACTAAATTCAGACAAGGTTTTGAGCCTGTATGAAATGTTAGACATGTGAGTATTGATCTTAATTAAACAAATGTGATACAGGGCGAGATCAAGGGCTCACCATTCCTCAGAGATAAGTGAAATAAATATCTTTATACTAAAGAAAAAGTGCACAATCCATTTTCTCCAGGACTTCCAGCAGCTTGCCTACAAAGGACCACAGGGATGCTTTGGAAGGAGCTGGTTCTGCTACTCAGCTGGAGCTGAAACACAAA
Organism: Irena cyanogastra; assembly: GCA_013397155.1. Taxonomy (NCBI): domain Eukaryota; kingdom Metazoa; phylum Chordata; class Aves; order Passeriformes; family Irenidae; genus Irena; species Irena cyanogastra. The sequence goes on along the minus strand of VWZV01007072.1, from coordinate 197,428 downwards.
ACAAAGGATGTGGCAGAGTCTCAGTGATTCCCAAGGCAGGTCCAGAGCCACAGAGAAGCAGGAGAATACAGCAGCAAAAAAAAGGAAAAGAGAAAAACCCCTGAGAGCTGAAATTCTGCAAAAAAAAAGAAGTGAAGGACGGCTACAGAAGGCTTAAATAATGTGGGTTTTTGAATCAGCAAGGAGTGGTGCCAGCAAAAAAAAAAGAAACTCAGAGGGATTTCTTTTTTTTCCATTCTTTTCCCAGACAATATCTTCTCCAGTTCTTGGTGTCCTTAAATAGTTTTCTTTGAAGCTGGGCAAAGCAGACTTGCCATGGACTGTAGCACAGAAATTTGAGGGATAGTGCTTGAAAATGAAACATAAGTGGGGTAAAGAAGGGAAAACTTGTATAAAACTAATTATTTTTCATATGCTAAAAAATTGTCAATTATAAACACATCTGCCACCAACCTTTCTACCCTTCCTCCTCCATTTTCCTCAAAATAAAAGTTACTTTTTCATTTACAAATAAATGAGGTTTATGCAGTTTCTGCTGGTTTATGCCTTGAATTCCCACATCTGAAAAATCTGGATAAATATTCCTATATCAGCTGGAAAAACTCCAGAGAATTCACCAGCACAGTTAAAAAACAACCCAAAAATCAACAACAAAGCTGCCTTGTCCCAGAGAGGAGCTGCATGAGGCTCCAGAAAGAACGTTTGGCCATGTATAAAAGAGATTAAAAAATGCATTTATCTCCAGTATTAGCTGTAAATCTGATCAGACCTGTCTGACTTGTCATCTATTGGCTTTTTTATGGCAGGAAATTAACTCAGAGATGCCTCCAGTGTTCCAGGAAAGTTGGTCCTGGGGCTGTGGCTCCACATTCTGCCTGTGCCTCCAACTTCCATTGCAAAAATATCCACCATAACCGAATTCAAATAATGAATTATTAAAAACCACCTTATTAAGAGTGGTTTTATCTACCAGCCTGTTCTTTGGAGGGTCTCTGGGGTGGCTGAGCTGTATGAGAGGGTTTTTCATTGAGAAAAGCCATTTTTCAGTGCTCTGGAAGAAGCCCTGAGGTTCCAGCCAAGCTGGCACGGGCTGAAGTGATGGAGAAATCTTAGAGGACTTCAGTGGGTGTTAAACTGGAGGAGAAAACACCTGAAAATACTGCAGCTCAACAAAAGAATCCTTCTTTTTTCAGTTGGAAAAATGGCCTTGAACTGGGACAAATCTCAGCACGGAGCAAGGTGAAGCTCTTGGCCAAATGTGCAGAGAACAAAAGAGTAACAGAGCTGAGGGAGCGGGGAGTCAGGCCATGGCAAGAGAAATGAATAAAATCTGAGGAACCTGGAGAAATGATGGCAGTGGCAAGAGAAATAAAGAATAAAATCTGAGGAACCTGGAGAAATGATAGCTGAAAAATTCATCAAGAATTCATCGAAACAATCAAGAAACTTTCACACAGAGAAATTAAAGGAAACTCAACTTCAGAGCAATTTTGGTTCTAAACAGAACTGAGAACATCTGTTAAATGCTGAAGCAACTTTTCTTTTTATTTTCCCATAAAGAAATTATTCGTCATCCCAGCATTGTGTCTGTCTGTAAGAAACCAGGCTGAGAGAAATATCAGTGATATTTCTCATGGAATAGAAGATCAAGGAAAAGGAATCTCATCAATTCAGCCCAACTGCAATATTGGGCCACGTGCAGCACACGTTTTCTTAATGGAATAAAAAGGAAAAAAAATCCAAACTAAATTTGATTTCTCAAAATGAGTTTGGGTAATCTAGACTCAGTTATGTGGCAGGGTAGGCTGGCACTGATAAAGGACACAAAAGTGGAAATGAGGAAATGACAGGGAATTTCCCAGAGTGTATTAGCAGCCACAATGGGGGGTCATAAACCACATTTTGTTCTGCTTCCTAAATGCAGCATCTCAGCCATTTTCCTCCAAATTACACTGAATTTTGGAGAAACCCATGTTTTGAACTCGCAGGAAATGGCATCAAATCAAATATTGAGTTCTGCTGAAATTTGCCAGTTCCAAATGCAAATTGCTCTTTTACTTTTCCATCATTAAATGTAGCATTTTAACCCCAAATCCATCTGACTCCACAATTTTGTTCACACACAAGCAGATGGTATTTTAGTTGCAAGTAAATTTGACTTCTCTTCAGGATGTTTCATTCGTAAATATAAAAAGAGGCAGAAGAATTTTTTGTTTTTTAACTTGAGTTTGGGCATGGCAGAATGGAACAGAAGGAAAATTTGTGTTTGAATTCTTGTCGGGGTCTGGTTTTGCACTCACACAGAGCCAGACAATTCCCGTATTTAAACCCAGGAAAAGTTTCACATCCACTCATTTTTTGAGACCCTCAGGGACTCCATCCCTCCCCTGGGGTGTCTGTTCCAATGTTTAAGCACTCCTCAGGGAAGGAATTTTTCCTGCTACCCGCCCTGAACCTCCCCTGGTGGAACTTGAGGTGGTTTTCCCTTGTCCTGTCCAGCAGGATCTGCTCAAACCTGAAGTTTCCCCTCTTCCCTTTGGAACCTGGACCAAGAGCGCTCATTGTCCTCCTGGGAGGAGCAGCTGGAGGGAGGAAATTGAATTCTACATTTTCTTTTCAGCCCCTTAATTTGTTTCAGTTCCACTTTTTCTCTTAGGTACTTTGATTGAAACCCATTCAAAGAATTGCACCCCTAAACCCAGGTTCTATTCAGGCTCTAGGTGAACATTAGGCTGAAATAATCAAAGCAAGGAACAATTTCTCACTATTTTTGTACCAACATGAAATGATGATTATGAATAGATACAAATAATTTCATATAAATAGGGATACACCCCCACATTAACCATGAATGGAGAAACACTTTTAAAATCCTTCTCATTTTGAAAAAAGTTGGAGAAAACACCAGGTGTCATTTTACTTTTGGATGATTTTGTGCTGTCAGAGCTCTTTTCTGCCGTGCAGTCACGTTATTTTTGCAGATGATAGGACAGGCAGCATTTATCATGCCCTCCCCTCCTGAGCAGACACAGACCCATCTATCTGCTCAGTGAGAGCACCACTGTTGCATTTATTTATTTTGGGAACATCCATTCCATCCCTCAGATTTAGCTTGTCTGGGAGAGGATCCTACCAGGGAAGAAGCGCTGTATTCAGATAGATGGGGATGATTTTGCACTGTGCATTTCCACAGATGTCATTTTTCATCACCTAATTGGAGACAATCCTGGCCCCGTGTTCGGATGGCTTCGTATTGATGGTAAAAAATAATGACAGCAGAACAAAAGTAGGTGACAAACTGCATCATGTACCAATTAGCAAATCTCACCCTGCTGCTGTTACAAGGGGAATGAAAGGCAGATCCACTTTGAAATGATCCATTTTGGTGAGGGAGGTTATTGCAAAGATGATTTTTCCACCCTCTGAGGCAGTAACTCAGCCCTGGAAATGCCTGTCATGAGGCCTCACAGGGAACACTTCCTTCTTAAACCTCATTTTCCTGCAGGGACTGAGCATTCCATGCTCCTTTGGAGACCCAGTGAGGCTGCAGGGAGGTGGGAGCAGAGCAGGGATGCTCTGCCAGGCACTTCATCACTGATGAAATCAGGATTTATGGGAGTGCCAATCCCTGTCTGTCTTAAATCTTGGCCTAAACAAATTGGGAAGGCAAAGTGGAGCTACCAAAGTGGAGCTGCTGGGGATGTGAGTGAGAGACAGCCTGGCTCAGGGTGGGTAGTAATTTATATAATCAACCAGGAATGAAGAGATTTCTGTACAAAGAGAGCCATCAGTCCCTGTCTCCCTCCCAAAATCCCTCCTTTGTGCATGGGGTTTTTCTGTTTCAGCTCAAAGGGCCGATGAACAGAGAATTGGAGGCAAGAGAACAGATCTCAGGCAGGCAGCTGAGTGGGTGCTGAGGGTTATAAATGAAGCTGAAAACTCATCCTTGGTATTTATATCAGAGCTCTGAATCACAGAGTCGCCGTCTGCTCTCGACTGCTTTGGTAACCAACAAAGCACTTCTGAAAACAGCCAGACACACACAAATCTGCTCTGGGAAATGTCTGCAGGAGGAGCTGCACAGGCTGGCTTCAGCTGCAGGAGGTCTGATCCCTCAGTTCCTTGGGGAGGCAGCGATTTGGGGCACGCTGAAAGCAGAACTACACTGGCACGGGCAAGGCAGCAAGGAGAGTTTTGCTCAAGTGACTTACTTGGGTGAGCAGGGACTGAGCCAGCTCTCGTGGCTGCTCTCAATTAAATCAATAATTTCAACTTTTATCAAAGATGGATGATGCCTCAGGTTTTAGATTTTGTATTCTTCAGATTCTGTGCTGCTTTCGTGTGTGGGTCTGAGCTTCATATCAGGGATGGTGAGCTCTCTGCACAGAGCAGGGAGACAAAACAATTCCTGCTCCAGCTGGGCACCAAGGACAAATGATCCAAATCTCAGCCCAAGAGCACAAACAGCGTGGGCTGGAGAGAGAAAAACAAGCAGGATGGGAGTGCAGAAGCTAAAGCTGGAATTGGACAATGAACTCCAAGGTGCAAATGGAGCAGAACTGATCCCAGTGACAGAGCCCGTGCCCGGGCTGCATTTTGGGACCATTTTGGTTCATCTTGGGTGCAGCCCTGGCTGGGCTCTTGTGCTGCTCAAGGTGGATCCATGGAGGAAATCCTTTTAATAAACCCCTGCTTTATTCTTTAGCTCTGTCCAGCCTCTGTTCTAGGCCAGCCTTCCCAAGGCATCATGGAAATCAGAACCACTCTGGTTGAGTGATGAACAGACTGAGGGGCACCAGGTGAGGAATCTGAGCAAGGCTGGGAGGATAACTCACCTTTTTCCGGGGTAATTACCACCATGAAGAGAAATAATTTTTAAAAAACAAACCAAGAGATTGAAGATTTTATTTCTGCCTGGCTTTGATCATTTTTTAACCAAAATTTCTTCTGTCAGCTGAAATGGGCTGAGCATTCCCCCAGACTTTCACAGCCCAGCCTGTAGAATCCCAAATTAACCACAGCCTTGCAGGTGTGAGGAGTGGGGCAGGAATTCATCCCAGTCTCCTCCTCTCCCTCTCTGTGGTCACTGAAGGTCTCCAATTCTCCACCCTCCAAAATTAAAGGAAGATCTTTCAGCTTTGCTGACAAAGATCTGGGTGTGAAGAGCAAAAGCAAATTTCATAGCAAGATCAGGTGTGTTTTTAAAAGTGTTCTCAAGGGCAATCCTGAATTCTGAAGTATTTTGTTGGAGGCAAGGATGGGCTGACTAATCATTGGAAATGGTATAAGCAGTGATGATAAATATTTTGAGAGCACAAGCTTAGAGCAATCAAAATCTCTCAGTTCTGTGAACGCAGAAAATCATTTTGACAGGGAAATGAATATTTGGGGGATGTTTCATTCTGGCTTTTTGTAAATGAATTGTTTTGCCTTCCCATGGGAAAGGAGGTCAAGAAGGAAATCAGAGTTGGGGGAATCAAGTACTCAAAGTTCAAGTGCTGCAAACACTAGAGGCTTCCTCAGAAGCAGTAAAAACCCACAAAAATGATATTATTTTAACTTTCTCTGTAATAACGTGGGCTCTGCTTTCACTGCCAGCCTTTCAGGATAATGGCATTACCAGACTGAGGTAATATTTGAAATATTTACGACACAGAGCTTGCCTGAATATGCTGTTTTTATGTAATTAAGGGCTCTGTTTGACATGGATTAATGCTCGTGGAAATGTGGTATATTGGATGTTTTGGTAAATATTTCCTTGCTCATTCTCCATGCTATTTTATGCTGTTTTTAATGAAACCATCAAAAATATTTACAAATCTGTTCCTGAAATGGCAGCTTTTGATATCTTAATTCTCCCATGAAGTATGGTTGGCCTTCATTAGAATTCAGGATTTTAAGACTCTTGGATATAATCCCTCTGTATAATTTGCATGGAGCTACAAGGTAATAAACAAAACCTTGCCTCTGTGGTCTCTCTGAGAGCACAGAGCTTTGTTTGGCTGGCTTTTTTTTCAGTTTTAATCAGAATATTTCTGCGGAGCACAGGGGCTGTGCTGAGGCAGAGCTGCAGAGTGAAAGGTGGAGTCAATGCCAGCAGGTGTGCAGAACAGTTTGGGGGAAATTGTAGAAGAAATAATAAAGATTTCACAGACTGGGAGAGGTTTTACCCCTGACTTTCGTGAGGGTGATGTGGGATTGGAATAAGGTCACAAAAGACAAAGGAGATGGAGCCACCACTTGTAGGTCAAACCCAACACTGGTATTTTCCTCCTAAAGACATCTTTTCTGGTGTGTAGGGATTTAAGCTGTTTCTTCAATATGAAATATTTCTTATTGTGTGATTTCCCTTTGAAAGTTGGATTAAATCCATTAGAAACCACTGACACTTGCTGAACATCACCAAAAATGTAAAGAATAAATGAATTTTTTTCCTTATAGCTCACAAGGGTATAAATGAGAGTCTTAAAAACCCCAAACTGAGTGTGAAAACCTAGAAAATCACATTGTTTTAGTGCTGAACCATCAAATAACAATGTTGGAAAGGACAGGAAGGGAAGGAAAGCAGCTCTTTATTGGGTTAATATCTTGCTCTGTGTTATTTAACCCCTCCTAAAAGGCAGCTCAGCTTTAAACACTGCTCTGGTGTGCTGGCAGGAGGCAAGCTGGGAGGCACTGAAATACTGCTGGGTGTCAGCAATAAAGAAAAAGGATGTTTTTTATATGGCCATAACCCAGCCAGGCCTTCAAACCCCATCCTGCAAACACAGCTCTCAGCTGGAGTGTCCACTGGTTCACGTTTTACAGCTGGAAACCAAAAGCTTGCTGCCATCAACATTGGAAGAATTAATTTCTGTTAATTCTGCTGGGCACAAGGATGGTGAAATGTGACTGAAATAAACACTGAATTCTGCAGAAAGCCAGAAGATAGCTGAAAAATTTTGTAAAAAGAGACAAAGTCCTTTTCCCAGCAGCACATTTTCCCTCTCTTCCCCAGGTTAATTTAGAGGATTGCCTGGGTGTTCACCCACCGAGTGCAAACACCTCCACACGCTCAGGAAATGGAATTATTTCCTCAGAGCACTCAGGTTTGGAGTCCTGGCAGCGAGGTTTCAGCTCTGATTGAGAGTTAACACCACACACAACACTCACAGCAATCCCTGGACTAGAAAAAATGAGTTTATTTGGGCTTTTTCCCCTCCAGTCATTCTCAATTCTGACTCACACCAATCTCTACCTGGTTTGCAGAATCTGTGCCCTGCCCAGACCCCCTGCAGGGATTCAGCCAAAGAATCTTTTTTCCCTCCACTCTCCACAGAAGGAGGAAATAAATTGAGTATATAAAGCTTCATATACTTATTTATCTGCATACTTACTCAAATCTTTATGTATCATATACTTATATATCATATACGTATTTGTATGCACATTTATTCAAATCTTTGTATATCATGTATAAATAATATACTTATTTATATGGATATTTATTCAAATCTTTAGTGAGATTTTTCACTAGAAGCAGGCTCAGTAAGAAAATTCAAATTAAAATTTCAAAAGAAAAATTAAATTTAAAAAATTAAATTAAAAAATTAAATTAGAAAAAAAAAAGATAAACCCCACCTAATAATTTCCTAAGAATTTTGGTGCCATTACTACTCTGAGAACGTTTCTTGTTGCATTCTGCACCAGTGAAAGAAAATAATACCCTTCATTATATCAAACAGCTCGTGAACTCCTCCCAGAGCGAGCTCTGCTGCTGTTCCTTTTAACAGTGAAATGACATTTGGGCAAGGGAATCACTCCTCTCCTGAAATTTTGCTTTTTTTTAAATGATAAACACTCGCAAGGCTTTGGAACAAGGAAGGAGCAAAGGCTTGTTTGAATCTCATTGTCCCCCACTCAGAATTAAAAAGAGAAGCCACAGGTTCATTATAAAAGTGTTTGCATTTTAACACAGCTCTGGACAGAAAAGGTCTGGGCATTAAGTGCAGAAAACAGTGAAAAAATTGGATTTTCCTTGGCTGAAATGTCCCAAACACACCCAGGTGACTTCTGGGGCTTATCCAGCACCTCTGCACATCCCATGGGAGATGGGGAGGGCAAGAAAAGGAAATAAGAATTTAACAAGGTGCAGTTCTTTGAAGGATATTGTTCAAATATTCCAATAGAAGCCAACTGGTTAGGAGATAAAGCAAATCATGGTGATTTCCCTGGGCTGGATGATTACGTGTGTGTGAGACTGCAGATGAGAGCAGCAAAATTAAGTTTTAATTAAAGCTATGAGGCAGATGGTGATACTCATTGATAGAAATTGATAATTAAATAATGATGTAATTATTATTAATTGCTTCCCTGACTGTTCTTCTCTATCTGATCATTTTATTGAGCTCTTCAGAATCTTTTTTTTCCTTTGGTCTGTTCATCTTTGAAGCCTTTCTGATGTCACTGCCTCTCCAGCAAAACTCAGGAGCAAAACTTGTCCTTAATAAAAATCCAACAGAGCAAAATTTAATTAAATTTCACTGGTGCCAACAGCATTAAAATAGAAATTAAATTTCACATTCAAATCACCAATTTAACAAGGCTCACATGCAAGTTGGGACTTAGACACCTAAAATCTTCAGAGTATTCCTGGAAGCAGCAAGGAAATGGTGGAATAAATCAAGGGATGGATGGGAACAGGACAGAAAGAGAAACAGAAACTTGGGGTGTTTTTCCTCTGAAAAAAATAAGGGTTTCTTGTAGTTTTGTCGATGGGTTTCTGAAAACTATAATTCTTTTTTTTGAGAATATTTCTGAATCTTGTGAACCTGAAGTTTAAGTAGCAACATCCTATAGTGCATGGTATTGTGTTGATAAAAATGTAAATTAATAAGTGGATGCTAAAACATAAATTAAAACAGAAATCAATAAATTAAACACAAACACTGCTTCCTTTACCACACCAATACCTATGAGTCGAGGATGTCTGTGAAGAGGAAAAGGGGAATCCAAAGAATTTTTGCAAGAAAATGATTCGTGGATCCAAATCAAACCCAGAATAAGCACACATAGGAGAATCTTGGGAGCTCAGAGGAGCAGTTTAGTTTAAACTTTGCAATTATGTACAGAAAAATGAATTCCTTACAGGTTCATCTTTCTGTGTTCATCCTCTCTTCTTCACAGGAATAATCCCTCAGATCTATTGCTCATGCTGTACCCATAAAAACAGAATACTGGCTGTAGTTTGTGCTATTTCTCTCCCCAAGACAAAACCAAACCCAAGGGAAAGGTAAGAGAGGTTTTAACCACCAGCTCTCAATGTATTTTTCACCTCATGAAAACATTTTCCTGAGGTTACAAGGCAGAAACAGCTGGAGGAAAACCACGCAGTTTCCTCCTCAACAAATTTTACAGCAAATTTCACTTCATTTTGCATCAAGGGAAACCACAACCCCATTTGGCACCATTAAACCATTGCCCAGTCATAAACCCAGAGGCAATGCAATGTGTATTTAATCGGTTTTATTGAAATTGTGCACACTGAAATCAGTTTGTTATTGCCATTATCCGGGGAGGGGGCTCTGTTCATGAAAGGTTTAACCATCCCTGACCTGCTGGCACTGCCTGCTGCCAGAAACGTGGGAAGGGCTGCCAAGAGTCCTGCTGGTAGTGCAGGGCAGGAAAAATCCATTATTGTACTGGATTGTGTCCCAGGAGGAGCCAGCAGCAGCCACAGTAACACTGCTGGTTTCCACCATGAACATTAAATAACTTCTCCCATCACCGATGCCTCAGGTTTTGGCTTTTCTATTTTTCACATTCTGTGCTGCTTTAGTGTGTGGGTCTGAGCTTCACATCAGGGCATGGTGAGCTCTGCACAGAGCAGGGAGACAAAACAATTCCTGCTCCAGCTGGGGACCAAGGACAAATGATCCAAATCTCAGTCCAAGAGCACAAACAACGTGGGCTGGAGAGAGAAAAACAAGCAGGATGGGAGTGCAGAAGCTAAAGCTGGAATTGGACAATGAACTCCAAGGTGCAAATGGAGCAGAACTGATCCCAGTGACAGAGCCCGTGCCCGGGCTGCATTTTGGGACCATTTTGGTTCATCCTGGGTGCAGCCCTGGCTGGGCTCTTGTGCTGCCCAAGGTGGATCCTTGGAGGAAATCCTTTTAATAAATCCCTGCTTTATTCTTTAGCTCTGTCCAGCCTCTGTTCTAGCTCAGCCTTCCCAAGGCATCACACTTTTACTGGAATTTTCATTAGGCACCCTCCAAGGGTTTCCTGGCCAGAGAGGGCTCAAGCAAACACAACAGCTCTGAAGCAGAGAGGCTTTGGCAGAGCAAGGAAGCCTGGGGGAATTTTCCACGGGGTGATGGGCTGGTTTGAGAGGGCCTTGCCATTTTCTCTATGTATTTATGGCCTTCCTTGGGATTTTATTTCCCTCTCCCTGTGCACAGAACAGCTGCTGTGTAATTGATAGGCAGCCCCTGCTCCTTGCAGAGAGCTCCTCTCCCAGACGAGGGGTTAATTGAGGAGATCTGTACCCAGCACTTCCCTCAGCCTGTTCCACAGCTCAGCAATTAACCCGGGTTCAGGACAGCACATGTGAGCAATTTTTTTCCCACATTTCAACTCCAAGTCTTTCTCCTGAGTGTCTGACAAGCCTCGAGGATTGTGCCTTAAACCTCAGAAAGGAGAATAATTGTTTCCTAGACATCATATTTGTACATATCTTGTTTTTTTACAGACAAATGCTGCTCTGCACACCCAAGATGAGTCTGGAAGCCTTCTGGACACCTTCAAGGTGGAAGAACCTCTCCACAACCCTCAATTCCTCTGCTTTTGCTACATTGAATTGCAACTGGAATAACTCCAAGGAGGCATCCAAGGCACCTGCAGTCATTGAAACTTTTTATAAAGAAATCAAAGGAAGATGCTGCGACTGCCCTTTGAAGTTTTACAGAATATTTAACCCTGGGGTGGTGGTTGCAAGCACTGAGAAAAATGATTCCCAATGAATAATTTATCCAACAGCTTTAATTTGGTTTCTTTCTTTCGCAATATCTATAATCAGATTGGGATTTTCTCTCATGCATTTGTTCCTTAAAACTGTTTCACAAATTAATTTAGCAATTTGCTGTAGCCCCAATTATCTGATTAGCACAGGAGAGCTTGAACTGTTTTGCCAGTGGGAGTTTGGATAAAAGGTGGAATTTGGAAAGGTGCAGCCACTTCAGCAGAACACAAAGTGAAACACAGAGATGGCACCAAGGCTTTTCTCCTCAAATTAGAATCAATCTTTATAAAAGATTTTATAAAAACCACCACATTCTGTTAATTCTTTGTTTTAATATTAGCCTCAGAGTTCGATTTTGGTAGTTAATAGAGCAGAATAAATAGACCCAGCCCAGACCTCTGAGTGCCATGTACTCAATTTTACCCTGGGCTCCTTGAGGGAGGAGAAGGAGAAGGAAAAGGAAAAAGGAAAAAGAAAAGGAAAATAAGAAGGAAAAGGAGAAGGAAAAGGAAAAGGAAAAGGAAAGGAAAAAGAAAAGGAAAAAGGAAAAAGAAAAGGAAAATAAGAAGGAAAAGGAGAAGGAAAAGGAAAAGGAAAAGGAAAAGGAAAGGAAAAGGAAAAAGGAAAAAGGAAAAAGAAAAGGAAAAGGTGCCTCCATCTCTGCTGGCTGAGCTGGGAAAATTGGGCCAGTGTCTGCACTTTTTCCAGAGAGGAAATGTAAAAGAGAGTTTGGATCAAGACAGCCTGGAAACCCTACCAGAAACCCCAACATCAGGAATAGTTAAAACCACTGCTAAGGTTCCGTAAAATATTGGAAAATTATTTTTCCTTTCTCTTCTGCCCGAGCCAGAAAAATCAAACTGGTGCCTTGTTAATTAGGAGTGTGCTGGCAGAGCGTGGCTTTACAGATGAACAAAGATTTTATTAATAATTCTTTCCCTGTCAAACATCCTTCCTTTGGCCAGGGCACAGGAGGCTTCTGTGGCAGTGGAGGAGCTCTTTGTGAGAGCTTGGATCCACTGCATTTGAAGTTGTGCTCCCCATTTCACTGCAGCCACGTTTCATCCAGAGGCTAAATATCAAACAGAACTCAACCCTTCTGAAAACATTCCGAGGTAAAAGGAGCACAGCTTTGGGCTAGAAAGGAGAGTTTTCATCCCACTTCAGAATATTCTTTTTTATTTTTTATTATTTTGATGCGTCATGTGCACGGAGATCATGTTCATTTGCTCTTGGAAAGGTGAAAATTGGCAGTTTGGGTTCACTAAAGCCCAAAGTGACCCTGTTTTGTGTCACTCTCTTTCAGCATGATGATGAAATCATCACCAAAGTCACTCCATCATCTGCCCCTGGTGCTGCTTAAAATGGAAACTGGGGAACACAGAAGTGCCAAGGAAAAATGTTGAAATCTTTGGAGAGAAGGTAAATTTTACAGGAAGATCTTTGTACTTAATACACTGAAAACCAAGGTTATTGTTTAATATGAAAAAGGAGACCGTGAATATTGCCAAGGGCAGCAAGTCCTTGCCCTTGGAAATGGAAATGGAAAAACCAGGATTTTTCTGGCTGTGAATTGAATTTTGTGTGTATGAAAGACTATCAGCTGGAACTAGATGATCTTTAACATCCTCTACAATCCTATTCTGTGATTATGAAAATGAGAAAGATCTCTTCATTGTTCTCATGCAGTGATTTTGAATTTGGACTGATCTGAAACAAAGACATCACCACCCAGAAAACACAGCCTGCGTTTGGCAGACCTCTGCAATTTCAGCACTTTTCTTATTCCCTCCTCCTGAAACCAAATTTTTCCAAAGTGTGTTTTAACACTGGAGTGTGACTAGAATATCCCTTACCCACGTCTAAAAATAGGTAACATTTGCTTTTGCTTTGTGCTAACTCATATGGGAGTTTTCTACAAGTCTGAAGTTTGTTTAGAGCCCTTAAACACAATTTCATGCTTAAGCCAGTCAGCCTGACAAGTTCCATTTTGGTTTCCTGCAACACCATCAAGCTGCTCCAGTTTCACTTAAAAGGTTTAAGACCTGAGCCAGTAAAAAAAATGTGAAACCAGTTAAATTACCCAATTGCCTTTTTCTTCCCTCAGCTCAGAGGAGCTGACACTTCCAGCCTGGTTCACACTCTGGTCGTGTGGGAGAGGGAAAATTTCCATTTGGAGTTTTCCAGGAGGTCACACTCACTCAGGAGAGCTTTAAACCCCAGAGTCATTAGCACCAAGTCAGCTGTTTGGAAAATCACATCATTTCCCCCAAAATAATTTTGCTTCTAGTGCTCTTTTCCCACTGAAGGGCTGTTTCAAGGAGCATTTCAGCCTCCAAGACAATTTGCACCTTCAACAACAGCCCCAGCTCCAACCATCTGTGCACCAAGACATGTGGATATCAAAACTGGCCAGATTCCAGCTTTTAAAGCTGTTTTTCTGTCTCTGCTTCCTGAAGATCCACCAAAAAGACAGAACCTTCATTATTCCTAAGGCAGGTTTTCAATCAGATGTTCTTCTTTTAAATTAATAGCTAATATTTATAATTCCTCTGTTTTTCCCTTACTAGACATAAAATACACAGCAGTAATCCCTGCTGAAGTCCCTTTGCTGTCCCCTGAGCAAAAAAAAAACCCAAAATAAATTCCTCTTCGACACAACCCTTCCCAAGGACTCCAGGATTTACACTTCAGGGTTTTATGGCTTCAGGCTTTGATTTGTGTGAGGAAGAGTTTGTCCTTTTATTAGTCAACAAGGCTGATTTGACAAATTTGTCTAATGATATGATATATTTTATATTATTTATTTTAACTTGCTGACATCTAACGATTGAGCAGAGGTCAGGTGGGAAGCTCAAGGATGAACCAGCACTTGTTTCATATTTCATCTTTCCAAGCCAATAAAAAATGAGACCAGCTGTCTGTCAGCAAAAGGAAAGAGACCTCATAAATAATAAACAGCATTTTCTGTTAAACTCCTCAGAGAGGGAAATCTAAACAGGAAAATATGGATTAAATGGCGTTAATTTAGAACAAACTCAATTAAAATAGGAGAAATGCCTAGTCTTTCAGTGATCCGTGTTTGTGGTAATTACATTTTAAATTGAACTGCTTAAAAACAGGGAAGAAGAAAGCACTTGGAAGACTGAAAAAAAAAGTCATGGAGTGATTACGAGTTTATCTCAGTGAAACATCTTCCTTTTTTTAATGGACCAGTACACCAGGACAGAAAAAATCCTTTGGTTCTTTCTTAAACACTGATACTCCTGTCCTCACCTACAGTGCTCTCTGATTCCATCCAAAATTAAGGATTTGTTCTCTGTGATCCCACTGCCCTGAAAACCGTGCCTGATCTGGAAATTCTGATTTTCCAGCACGTCCTGGAGATCTTTTTCTTTAACTGTCTTTTATTTTTGTACCTGAGCCAGTGATGAGCCCTTCACTGCATCCCTCTGGCAGCTCTTCCAGGTTTGTGGGGGAATAAAAGCTGCCAGCCCAAAGAGCTTTGCTGTTTCTTGCAGATTAAACTGATTCCAAGCACTTTCTGTGCTTTTGTATGAAAATGAGCTGTGCCATTGCTGCAATTATCCCAGCCAGCACAGGGAGGGTAAATAACCTCATAGCAACCCTTCTGCCCCTCTGGCTGGTGCCTTTCATTCAGGAAAATTTCTTTATTTCTTTGTGCACATTGATTGCTTGATTTCAATACAGCCTTGCTAGAGTGGAAAAAAAGAGAAAATTAAAGTTCTCTGCTTTCTTACTGACCATTTGTCCACAATTTTCATATTATCTGTGTTCAAGGTTGTGTCAATTAAACTCTTCATGTTATGAGCAGCCAGTGATTCTGTCTTGGAAAAGAAGTTTGTTTATGGATTTGACTTCATAACTTATTCAAATTGCTTAGGACACGCTTTCAGAATCACTTGTGTGTAATCTAAAGCTTTGGAAATAAAAATATTGCTTTATTGTGTTTTCCTTAATTCTGAAAATCCCATGATCCCATTTCCTCTGTCAGCGTGGCAGGATAAAATAATTTCTATTGTGAAACGTTCTTTCCTGAGGAACCCCTTAAAGTGCAAGTCTGTAATTCATCAAGTATTTCTTCATTCCCATCCCCAGAGTGCAGCACAACTTTCTTTGTGTCACTTTGAGTTCCAGGAAATGGAATTTGCAGGGGAAAATGTTCTCCAAGGCTCTTTCCAGCATTAGGGCTGGGGAAGATCAACGTTACTTAGCACAATTTGCTAATTGGGGATGAGTAACAGGATGAAGAAAGGGAGACAGATTTAGAGTAGACTGAGGCTTTTGTTAAAATGCTGGAGAGTTTGGAGAATTAGTCCGAGGAACCAAAGCAAATATGAAGGTGAAAAACCCCTGCAGGTGTGGAGAGTGAGTTTTGTGAACAGAAACACTCAAGGCAAGATTCCAAATCAGGCACCGGAGAAAAATCAGGGGGAACTGAGTACAGGGGGCTCATGGAGAAAATCAGGAGTACAGAGGGCTCATGAAGAAAATCAGGAGTTCAGAGGGCTCATGGAGAAAATCAGGAGTTCAGAGGGCTCATGGAGAAAATCAGGAGTTCAGGGGGCTCATGGAGAAAATCAGGAGTGCAGAGGGCTCATGGAGAAAATCAGGAGTTCAGGGGGCTCATGGAGAAAATCAGGAGTTCGGGGGGTTCATGGAGAAAATCAGGAGTGCAGAGAGCTCATGGAGAAAATCAGGAGTGCAGGCAGCTGCCCCCACTGCACTCGTGGTTCAAACCAGAATTGTCCACCTTTTCCTTGACAATTTGGTTGAAATTTTAGGGGGAACCGGGTGAGAAAAGGGCCAACATGCAAAACATTTTAATTTGACCATCTCTGGGGTGTATCTGTGCTCGGTGGGCAGGGAAGGAGCTGGTGCCTCTCAGTTTGGCCAAACTGAGCACAGATTTCCTGCCCATCCTGCATTCAAAGCTTTGCTTTTAACTTGGAGCCCTAAAAATCCAGTTTAGCTGCCTGCAGAGCCTGCTAAATACACATTATATCCTAAACAATTCTGGGCAAGAGAAGAAAAACCATGTGAGAATTTACTGTTCTCCTTAATTCCGTCACTTTGACCACTGAAGAAAGGCACAGAGCAAAGGGAAGATGCCCTACAGTCAATGGAGAAAAGAAAAAAACAAAACATTTCTAGAGAGAAATTTGTCCATATTCTTTTGGGATGGAAGTAATTCCTTCTGGAGATGCTTGTCCTACAACTCTTACCTTAAAATAATGCAATTATTTAAAAAGATCGTGCGTGCTTCATGCTTTTTGTGCCTGAGGAGTTTGAAACATGTGGCAAAAATATTGAAACAGCAGTAAATAAAATCAAAATTGTACATGCACAGATTGAGTGCTGTGACTGAGAGACCTGTGAGGGTTTATATCACTGGAGCCTGTTAATCACAGTAATAAACACAGCTTTTGCCTTGGTAAATTCGTGTTAAATTCATTAAATTTACTTATTAGACAGATTTAAAGGGTGTGAGTTGGGCCACACTATTGAACCGTGAGAACCTATAAAAAATATGTTCATAAACAGAACATAAAATACGTTCATAAACAGGCTTTAAACCAAAGGAAAGTTCAGTCCCCTCTCTCCCTGAGCAGATTTTTTTCCTGAGGACATCAGTATCAGACAGCACAACCACCCTGTGCTCACAGCATTCCTGCCCAGACTGCCTAAACAGCACAAATCAAAATACTTCAATTGTCAATGATTTTTCCCTATAGGGTGGGAAAGACGAGGTGAATAGTCACTAATCCAGGGGCTGGAATCCAATAATACAGAAACTTTCATACAATACACTTTATTGCAAATCAAATGTTATTGCTCTTAGCACAGCACTTATAAACTGCTTTTTTTTTCCCCTCCCAAATTGCCATAACATCTAAAATTTAACCTATTTCAGAACAGAAGCAGCAGGAAAGAATAGCAACAAATTTTTGGGGTTGGTTCTGAGAATATATCATGAATATATCACTGCATGCAGTCCTAGGGAATACTAAGTGATAATCAAGCTGTTAAATGGAATTTTAAGTCCTCACACGAAACTCCATTTCTGTAATCCAAGTCTGGGTGAAATTTTGCAGGATTTAGGAATGATTCTGTCAGAACCCAGTGAATTGATACAGGAACTTTTTGGGTTCATTCCCACTCCTCACAGAGGATCAGCAGGGCACAGCCTCCAAAATCCGAGGTGCCAGCAGGGGAAGTTCCCGGCCCTTGAGGAGCCCAGCCTGGCCTCTCCCCTGCCCTAAAACCCAAATAAAACCACTGCCCTCACCTGCCCAGCCTGCCTGTGCTCCCAGAGCTGGCTGCACAAACACCTTCTGCAAAATCAGAGTTTATTCCTTGCTCTTTGCTCGGGATAAATGCAGATCAGCACAAGAGCATGGAGAGCTCTTCATTAAAGGGAGGGAAAACCTTCAGTCAGGGTCACCTTGGATTTCTGAGCTGCAAAAGGGAGCAGTTCTGTGCATTAATTCCACCTGGAGCAGGTTTGTTGTGTGGCCAGGGGCTGTTCAAGTGCTGTTAAACTGCTCTGTTCCTCAGGGTCTTTATGGATGCTCCAAAATCCCTTTTTCCCTTGGGTTTAATGCTGCTCTTTGCTCCCTCAGAATGCTGCCAGGAATGCTGATCCTGGGAATTCTGAATGCAACAGGGACACCACCCAGGCGATTCCCAGTGAGCCTTTCCCTCTAAACTGAGAGTTCCAGCTCTGAGCCAAGCTGACCTCATCCACAAAATTCCAGTTCAGAGACTGCAGCTGACTCCTCCAATGCCTCCAGCCTTGATCTCCCTGCTCCAGCCAGCCAGGCTCTCTCCAAACCAAGCAAGGAGCTCCAGGAGCTGCTTTTGAGGAATCACAGGGAGCATTTTGAGCAGTTTGACCTCCAGCTTTCCAGCTGCCCTGGGATGAGCAGGGGCAGTTCCAGGCCAGGCAAAGCTGACTCCTTGCACCAAGTGCAATGTTCATTCCCCTCTCAGATTCTCCGTGGCAGTCAGTGTGCTGCCAAGATTGCTCTCTGTTGTTAAACTGGGTATTGGCTTCGTTGAAATGATAGATTTCCAGTTCTGCTTCCAGCTGCGCTTTGAGGAAAAACCAGAATTAAAATCTCCCTGCCCTTGCCAGCAGCAGTGTGAGGGAGAAAAGGCTGTTTTGCTGTGCTGGGGCTGACACAGTTTTTACTCTGTTCTCACTCTTACAGCTGATTAGGGACTACTCAGTGCAGGACACACAAAATCTCATCTATTAAACGCTCAGAAATCATATAAACAGAACCCATAAATCACAGAAAAACCAGGCTGGAGGAATAAGTGGCAAGACAAATATTTACACAGAGAATCTCTGCTTTTCCCTGTCGGGACTGGTCATGATTTCCTCAGTAAAGCTCCTTTCAAAGTGATTTATTGTGCAGCAACATCTGCAAGTGTTTCTGATGCTTCTTTCTGAGGGTGCAAATATTCAGGTATTTTTTCTTTTGGTCTCCTCATATTCTGCTCCTCTGACCCTCCCTCTGAGCAATCATTGAATTGGAAGTGTTTTTAAGGTAAAGTTCTTTGTACTTGAGGCAGTGAACAAACTCCTGTCTTTTAAATTATATTGGTGAAGTGTGTGCTCTGCAAAGAGTGATTTGGGAGAACAGTCATGGTAACAGACATGTAGCAGGGAAATAAAACAGCTTCAGGGCTGTCTGAAGGAGAACACAGCCTCAAATCAATAATACAGAACACACAGACAGTCCTGATCATCCCAGACTGACATAAAATCCACAAATGGAAACTGGGGGGGGCTGGGGAGAGGAACTCCATCGCAGCTTTTGTTCCAGACCTAGGGAGCCCTGACCAAGGAAACACCAGCACCTGCCAGGATTTGCTGTCCCACTCAGCGTGGGGACATCTGTTCTGGGTGTGTGGCAGTGGCAGGCACAGCAACAAACTGTCTGACAGCCCCAGCTCTCCCCATCCATCATCCATTCCTCTGCCACACTGAATTATGCATTAGCATCCTACCAAACTCACAGCTCCACTGAGCATTTACCACGTTCCAGCCCCAAAAAACAGTGGTGGGGAGGAAGAAAAGAAACATTTCCCTGCAGGAAGGATGAGCCTGGAGAACCCAGGGAGGGAAATTCCAGCAGGAATTTCAGGAGGCAAGCTGCTGCTTGGATTTTCTGAGCATTTTGTAGCCAGGCCTGCAGAGCACTGCCTGGCTGTTCACATCTCCTGGAGCAGAGTTTGTTGTCGAGGAAGGAAATGTCTTCTGCCTCCATGGGAAGCTAAAATTCCCTAGCTGGAGGACGGATGGAAATGCACTTGGATCCAATTCTGCCGTAAGAGACAGAAATCATCTCCTCTGCCTTTTTCTCCCCCTTGAAAAGGGCATTTCTGTTCAGAACCTTCTGTTGTGGCCCCACAGATCCAGTCAGAGTCACAAGGATGCAGCTCCTGCATTTATTTATTTCAAACACAAGCATCCAGGAACACGATAAACCGCGGATTCGGAATATTTCAGCTGTTCAGGAAGAATTTCTCCCTGGCAGCTGAAATCCTGCCTCATTCACACCTTTCAGGAGTGAGAAGCAGCAATTTGATGTTTCAGCAGGTCAGCTGCAAAAGCTTCTTGATTTTGTTGTACTCCTCCTGCTTCCAAAAAAATCCCTGAGCTTAAAATGTCTTCTGGAGGTTAAAAAGAAACTCACCTGTTTCCTGTCCAAAGGAAAACATCCCCTTTATTGCACTCTGCAGAGAGAAGAAAAGTTCAGAAAGCTCCTGGGGGTCAAATGTCAGCTCTCCTTGGCTTTTACTCTCCTGCTTTAAGTTCTCCGAGCAGGGATCAATATTTGCTCAGAAAATAACTTGTGTAAACAAAGCAGGCCAATTTGTACAATTAATGAAGAGAAGAGGGAAGTCGCTGAGTGCTTTCTGAGGCTTTTCCCAAATAAATCCAAAGTTAAGGATAAAAAGGACTTTTGGTGACAGTGAGGAATCAGCAATATGAAGCTGAAAAAAGAGGTGAGGGTCAGACCCAAATTTAAATTATTTGTGGTAACATTTGCTGCACTTTTCTCCTGCTCCAAGAGAGCTCCAAACAAATCCTGCAACACCCAGGGAGGGAGAGATGCTGGGGGAGCAGCAGGAAGAAAGGATCCTAAGGTTATGCACCAAAAACCCAAATTAACTGTGATTATCCACTCACCTCACAGAGAATCAGCTTTTATTTCCACTCAGGAGGTCGAGGGTGTAACAGGAATTTTATTAAATACAAATATTTTATTTTATTTGCAGTGCTGCTGGATGTGGGAGGAGAGGGACAAGTGCAGGGTGTTCATTACTGTAGCAGAGCAGCACCTGAGACCTTTCCTGCTTTAATTTCACCTACCTGCCCAGATTTTTCATGTATTTAACTCCTTCAAATCGTGGATAATTTATCTAAAGAAATAACCTGATTCACAAGAAAAGATTTTAACTCCTAAAACTCCCTTGTTTTTCCTAAAACAAATACATAGAAAACAATTGTTTGTTGTTTTTCCCTCTAAAGGCACAACGTAATTCAGGCCCTCTGGTCTTCCTCTAAGTGGAGTTTTCCCAGCTTAACAAGGTTTATTTAAAGCAGAAAATGATCAAGAAATGATCAGCCAGAATTTTTTTCTGAGTTCTGTCCTTTATTTTCCATTTTCACTCTGTATCAGAGGGGTACATAACTTAAATCTCCTGATTTTGCAGGAAAACATTTTTTGATCAGTTATTTCCCTGTTCTCTACACCTGTTGAAACACATCAAAACACACACTCGAGTGAAAGCCCTGAAACACTTCAGAAAATTTCCTGTTATGCATTTTTAAGACAAAATTTAATAAAAATGAGCAATCAAAATCTCAGATTTCACTCAAGTATTTTAAGGGTATAAAGGGATTGAAAGCGACCTGGTAAATGTTCCCAAGCATGCTTAAAAATATTTAATTTGCAAAATCTGTGTGATTTTTTTCATTTGTTTCAGAGAAAAAAAAATAAAGTTTCATTGACTCAGTGGAAAAAAAAATCCCAGTATTTTGACATTAACCAGTTAGAAAGTAAATAAAGTAAATGTGACAAGTTAAACCAGCAGGAACCCCACAGTGCCTGGCAAAATCTGGGCTGTGGTGATGCTTCAAATGAATTCATGGAATTAGCTGTGATTATGCACTACAGGAGGAAATTTTGATTTACAGAATAAAATCAATGCAGAGCAGAGCTCAGCCCTGAGCTGCTACACAGAGCCCTGCAGAGAGCCTGGAGCTTTGCAGGGACTGTTTGCCAAAAGAAGCCCTTGGATAATAGAAAACATCCATTTTAATGACTCTCTCTTCATCATAAAGTGGCTGTGCAAGTGCAGCAAAATATCCAGGAGCACTGCTGGGAACCTGAGTGAGCAACGTGGAATTATGATTATGAGGAAGTCTAAGAGCAAATTATAAAAATAAGATCTGAATTTAAAGCCAGAAGCCCCCCGTAAGAGCTTTAAGTATGAGTCCAGGTCTGCATGATTGGAAAATTATTATACAAATGACATAGTAGTGGGAATATGAGAAATATTATTTATGGGTGCTTGGTGTTAAGTAAAAAATGATTTCAGCAGGTAAAGCCCTCAGGCTGGGAGTTCGTTGGGATAAAGAATGATCCATCTCAGTGCTCAGGGACATTGTGATGCAAACTGAGGCTGGTTTGTTCCTTTTTAAAGCAAAATGTTTGTAAAAGCAGAAGTGAACTGCTTGCAAAGGTCCCGTGTCACACGGTGTCACACAGAGTCTGTGCTTTTCCTGAGGATGGGAAGTTAAGCCCGGCTTTGGGACGGTCTGGGATAGGCCAGGGATAGATGAGCGGAGCTCAAGCGAGGCCCCAGGTGATGGAAACCTCAGCATGGTTGAGGCTGATGAATTTGGGCTGGATTTTGGGGAAAGCTCCTTCCCCCAGGGGATGGTCCCTGCCCGAGGCTGCCAGAGCTGCAGGAGGGCTTGGACAGGCTGGGAATTTTGGGGAGCTGGGCTGGCTGGTCCTGTGGAGCCCTTCCAGCTCGGGGCGTTCTGTGATTCCATGAATCCATGAAAAGTGGCTGCATTTTCAGCCTTGCTCACGTATTTGCTGTGAGCAAAATCAAAATGGTCACAAATAATTCAGAACCAGAGGGATGGAGACACGTCTGGGGAGGGGGTGGGGGGAAGGCCAGGATCCCACCAGAATTTGGGAATAATTCCCATGGCTGTGGGCTCCTTTGGTGTTAAAAACCAGGGAAACTCAGAGCAGCCCCAGCTGGAGCTGGGCTCAGTCAATACTGGCAAACAGCCTCAGGTTTCTCTCCAGCTCCTGCCACCAGGAAAAAAAGCCACATGTTTGACAAAAAGGCAAGAAATATCAAATAAATGGAATTTTTATCTGACTGCCTTCGCACTTAAGGCATTGAGGATTTCAAACTGGCAGAGGGGAAATCTAGGATGGATTTTGGGCAGGATGGGAGGGTGGGCAGCCCTGGCACAGGTGCCCAGAGCAGCTGGGGCTGCCCCTGGATCCCTGGCAGTGCCCAAGGCCAGGCTGGACATTGGGGCTGGGAGCAGCCTGGGACAGTGGGAGGTGTGGGTGGATTTTAAGGAGTTTTAAGGTCCCTTCCAACCCCAACCACTCCAGGACTCTGAGATCCCAAAGCTCAGGGTCTCAGGCACAGAAGTGGAAGAAGAAATCTCACCAGGTTCCAGCTTTGTTCCTGTTTCTGACCTCTCCAGGGGTGGAAGCTGCTGCCCAGCCCCATTCCCCTGGATTCAGCTGCTCCTGACCTGGAGCAGGACACTCGAGGTGGCTGGGTGGCATTTTGGGGCACTGGACAGAGCCCTGGGTGAATTCCTCTGGCAGGTGAATTTGGGTGGCAAATGAATTTCGGTGGCAGGTGAATTTCTCTGGCAAGTGAATTTCTCTGGCAGGTGAATTTGGGTGGCAGGTGAATTTCTGTGGCAAATGAATTTCTGTGGCAGGTGAATTTGGGTAGCAGATGAATTTCTCTGGCAGGTGAATTTCTCTGGCAGTTGCCTGGCAACTCAGAGCAGGGAAAGATTTAAATCCAGCATCAGCAACTCATTTACAGATGGAATTATGCCAGTTTTGGTCTGTGGGAGCAGTGGGAGCAGCAGAACCAGGAGATGAGGAACAAACCCAAAGTGCCTGCCCAGAGGGAGCCCTGAGGGGCTGGGGTGTGCAGAAATATGAAAGTCAAACACTGGCATGGGCTGCCTGACATTTAAGGGCAAGTTCAGAGCTCTCCAAGCCGAGCCAATAAAGGATTGTTCAAATGCCACGTGTGCTTTTTAATTAAAAACTGCAGCCACAGGAGGGAAGGGGCTCTGGTGACAGGGGAGGGGTGGCAGGGGTCAGCTTTGGGTGGAGTCTGCTCCACGCTGATGTCAGGGGCCAGAAATGAAGTGCAAGCCACCCTCCATCCTCCAAAAGACCTTTCAGGATCATTAACTGCAATACTTTAAATAACGGTACAATTTCTCAATTTCTTATGTTTTGCCTTTTTTTTTTTTCCTTGTTTGCATTTTCTACTGGAGTAAAAAAAATCCCAATGACACACAAAAAGGAATAAAACAAATGAAAGGTTTTTAAACCCAAGTCTGTATCTTTCTTTTTCCTGGATTGATCTGGACAGCTTTGCTTTCAATCCAGTTTAATTGAAAATATGAAAATGGAATATTACACTTTTTCCTCATAAATAATTCCAATTTGCTGTTCTGCAGATGATTGGAGGGCTGCAGCTTCTCTTGTTCTGGCTCTGTACAAACCAAATATTGATATGATGTAAATGTCAAGTTTCATTTAAAACAAAATAGATCCTGAAGAGCAGCAAAACCATTACAAATAATTTCAAAGTAGCAGACACAGGACTTTTAGGGATTTTTTTTTAACCCAGTGCTGATTTTGGCACATTGCCGAGAGGCTGAATTTGAAAATGCAAATTTCAGGTGTCCCTCATGGGGGATGCAAGATTTGTGATGGAACCAGAGCAGCTGGTTTGGGATTGTCCAGCTGGGGTTTCCCCTGGAAGGATTCACAGACGTGGAAGGACAAACAGCCATGGAAGGAAGGACTCACAGCCATGGAAGGAAGGATTCACAGCCATGGAAGGATTCACAGCCATGGAAGGAAGGATTCACAGCCATGGAAGGAAGGATTCACAGCCATGGAAGGATTCACAGCCATGGAAGGAAGGACTCACAGCCATGGAAGGATTCACAGCCACAGAAGGACAAACAGCCATGGAGGGACTCACAGCCATGGAAGGAAGGACTCACAGCCATGGAAGGACTCACAGCCATGGAAGGACAAACAGCCATGGAAGGAAGGATTCACAGCCATGGAAGGACTCACAGCCATGGAAGGACAAACAGCCATGGAAGGAAGGACTCACAGCCATGGAAGGAAGGACTCACAGCCATGGAAGGAAGGACTCACAGCCATGGAAGGAAGGATTCACAGCCATAGAAGGACAAACAGCCATGGAAGGAAGGACTCACAGCCATGGAAGGAAGGACTCACAGCCATGGAAGGAAGGACTCACAGCCATGGAAGGACAAACAGCCACAGAAGGTGACAAACCCCTTGTGCTGTGCTCTGCTTTGCCCGCTGGCTTTACCAGTGAATGAGAGATGCTGAAGAGGCTGATCTGAAGGAAAATGCCAAAACCATTTGTACCACAAATTGTTAACTTCAAGGCTTTTACAGCGTGGTGTAGCTAAAGCTGGCATGCCAAGGAACACTTACAATGTATTCTAATTAAGAAATAGTTGGCTTCTGATTGTGATGGTGCTAATTATAACATCTGTATTGTCTCACCCTTCTCATGAGACTAAAAATAAAATAAAGGTTTTTAAAATGCCTCTCTGTTGCCCCATCTCTGGGTCAGAAAAGGGTTAAATCTGACACCACAGCACTGGGAGAAACTGGATTTTAGACACACTGACTTCTGCTGGGTTAATTCATTTTGGTGGCAACTCTGCAAGGAGATGTTTCCAAGAGAGCAAAACCCAACATTTCACAAGGTCCTGTTTGGAGATCACTTGGCAAAGCTTTGTAAAACACACCTCTCTCCATGGTCCTTGGGAATGCGCTAAAGGAGAATTAAAACAATAAAAATCAAGGTTAATGCAGAGTGAGGGATGTGCCAGCACAGCCTGGACAGGACTTGGTGTGTTCCAAACAGAACATGAAAAATAAAAACCACCCCAAAGTTCTTATTGCAGATTTGAAGGAAGCAATAGCTCAGGAAACTGAGGTGCTGATAAGGCACAGGTGGAGATAATTGGGAGATTTGGGCACCTTCATCTTGTGCTTCCACTGCTGAAAGCAAAATATTTGTGTGCAAGGAGCTGCTGTGCTCTCATTAATTGGGCTGCTCGGGCCCCTGCATAATTTCATTAGAGGAGCCCTTTGGCATTTATTTAGTAAATCCCCTTTTAATGAGTTCTACACTCATGTCTACTCCAGCTAAAAGTTTTGGCCAAAAAAATAAACTTTTTTGAGTGGGCAAAAAAGTAAAATTAGGAAATGCAGAAAGGAAAGAAGCTATTTATTTTCAGGATTGGCATTATCTGCAAATATTTCTGCATAAAGCAAACAGAAGAAAGTCAACAACTTCATCAGCACACATCCCATTTATTGTCAGGTGTGCAACAGCTTTTCCACAATTTAGAACCATTATTATTTACATCACTAGCTTGCAATATATATATATATATAATATATATATGTGTGTGTGTGTGGTTAATATATACATATATGTATATATAGATATGGTTAAAATATATATACATATATATATATGNTAATCTAGAATTTATATTATATAAAATTTATTTATAAATTATGTATTATTTGTATGAAATTATATTATTTATATATTATTTAGATATGATTTTTATAAAATTATTTCTATGTTATATAAAATTATAAATATATATATTATAAATATGTATATATATGGATTGTTTTTATTTTAAAAACTATCTGTGGAATTCAGGGTCCCCTGTTATTTTTCAAAGGCATCTCTCTGTCATCTTTATGAGGACTCCAGAGAAAATTTACTGTTCTAGGCAGTGACTGAAATCTGCAAAAAAACCTCTAAAAATGCAAAGATTTAGCAGCCTGTCAGGTGGAGACACCTTTTTTTAGGAGGAGCTCCGAGTGCACAGGGATTTTCAGCAGGATTTTCATTGGAAGCCAGCACTGGGATCTGCCCTGCCATGGACTCACCTGGGCTGGGAGTGCTGCCCTGGGGCAGCTCAGCACACAAACTCCTGAAACTCCTGGGTGAAACAGCGATCCTGCAGAAACTCGGAATTATTCTCCTCTCTCCAGGCCTGGCCTGTGCCTCCCTGGTGGAATTCTTGGATGGTTCTGTGATTCTGCCACAGCCCGGACCTGAAAATGCAGAATTGGCTCCGATTCAAGGAAATGTTTGCAGACGATGGATGGGCAGCAGGGATAATAAAATCAACTGTCAGCACATTAAACATTTTTTTCCCCATGAGTGGTCATCACAAAATATCATCAAATGTGTCCTGGTAAAGGGCAGCCCGTTAGAAATGGGCTGATGAGCTCGGAAAGATCAGCTCTGATTTATTTGATCATTATCAAAGCCAGAGCAGAGTTCAAAGATGCAGAACTTTTTGTTGTTGTGGGCTTGTTTTCCTCACTTTCCACATCTGAACAAAGCCAGGATGAAATTTTTATATCCAGACACAGAATATTTCCGTGGCTGTTGACTAGAAACTCATATTTCACTGACTAGAGGTATTTTGAAGGAAAACCTGATAAATGTCATGACTTAAAAAACTTTTTGCCTCTAATGAAAAGCTGGAAAAAGACTTCGAGATTAACTTTGTTCAGGACTTCCAGGGAACAAGGATGAATATGGGAAAATACAGAGGGAAAATACAAAGTGAAAAAAAAAAATTCTTTTTCCTTTTTATTTTCGTTTCATTCTTTACTGATTTTTATAATCCACATCTAAAATCCCATCTAATCCATCTGTAAATTCATGTATCGTTCATATTTAATCCACAGATATGTGATGTATCTCTCTTTACTTGGCCAAAACCTGGGGAAAATTGTTGTCCATCCTCTTGGAGGATTTAACATTCAACAAGTAACCCTGGGAAAGCTGCACAATATTTAATAAAGGCATTAATTGAGTTTGCAGTGCCTGCCAACAGCTTGGTGCAGCCAGAACAAACTCATCTCTGGCTGCGGGACACAGGAAGATTTGTGGGCAAGATTTAAACACTCCCAGAAATAAATCAAGCACTCAGACACCTCAAATTCAGTGAATTTGTTTGCTGCTACAATAATTCAGTGAATTTGTGTGCTGCTACAATAATTCAGTGAATGGTTTGATGCTGGAGAGAAATTACAAGCTGCAGATGTTGGATCACTGCTCAGGGCATTTGGACACTTCAGAGATGCATTAAATCTCCTAAACACCTGTAATTAAAGGAGGGGTGGAAATTAGCTTCAATTTTATTTGTTTTTATTGCGAAGTTGGATATATTTGGACATTTTTTATAATTAAGTTACTAAGCAGGATGTCAGGGATTTACTGCACTTTTTCTTCAGGATTAATTCAGCAGCTGTTTCATGGCTTTGCTGTGAGTATTCCAGTGTCTGAAAGATCCTCAGCTGAAAAATAGATCTGCCCATAAATCACATTTGGTATTTTACAGATATTCATCGTGATATAAAGCTCCCGTATTTTCACCAGAAATGTTAAATTTTGTGTTCCAGAAGTAGCCCAAAATTCAACCCTGGAAATATTGAATATCAAAATGTAAAGAATTTATCAACATTTACCAAAAACTAAAGAATTTGTCTTTTCTTGCTTGTAGCAATTTAAACCAGACTCTGCTAATTGGCTCTGATCTTGATTAACAGGAGGAGCCAGAGCTGCTGCAGGAGGATTATCCAGCACAAGCCACCAAAATGTACAAAGCTAATTCCGCAGCTGAAAGGGCAGGAAAAATCCATATTTGTGCTTTTGCAAAAGCATCAACTCATCCCAGTTTGTGTTTCAGCAGTTAATTAATGACAACACATTAATTAGAGATTGCACCGACCGTGCTCTGAGACGGGAATCACAACCCTGGGCTGAAAACGCCATTTCCACACTTTTTAAATGACATTTTCCACACTTTTTACTACAAATCTTCGTTTCTTTGCCACATGTTATTGCTGCTAGTTTCAACTTTGATTAATTAGAAGAAGAAAAGGAAAATTTTTTGTCGGAGGGAGCCGTGGAAATTTGTAAAACCTTGGTGCAGCCAAGTGTGGAGCAGAGAAAGCCAATTAAGCCAGGGCAGGGCTGGAAAAAGGAATGGATTTCTCTTTGTCCCAGCCTTCCCTGCACATTTCCAGCTGGAAATTCAGTTTACATGCATCCCTCCCCTCTGAGCAAATTGGGAGAATGCTGGGTTCCCCACCTGCCTGGGAGCTGATGAATATTTGGTGTTTCGGAGGCCTCATTAAGGCAGGGAAATAATGAGGAAGAAATACAGGGTAAGAAATGCAACTTTCTAATGGAGTATGAGAGGGAATTTCTCCCAGCACCTCCATGAGATCCAGCAGGATTTTGCATTTATCCTGGCAATGAGGACAGTGGGCCTCAGATGATAAGGAGTGCCACTAAAATACTTTCATTATATCAAATTTTACCCAGTACTGCCCGAGACATTTTAACTAAATTCTCCCTGAGCTTATTTAAACTCTGTTTTTCCTTCCCTAAAAACATCCAGCTCTGGAAAAACATTCCTGGATCACATCCCAACCCGAGTGCAAACTAAAACTCATAAAACACAATTAAAAATCAATTTATTTTTAATAAAATCAATTTATTAAAATCGATTTTTTAAAAAAAAATCAAATTATCTCTCAGTTTTTGAATTGCAANATTGCATTATATTATATTGTATTACTTTATATAATGATATTATTAAAATATAATTCCCAGCTGCTCTGGGACTTCCATCCCAGCCCCTCTCCACCCTCAGAGTGAAGAATTCAAGAATTCCTTCCCAAAANACACTTCCACTGTCCCAGGTGCTCCAAGCCCTGTCCAGCCTGGCCCTGGGCACTGCCAGGGATCCAGGGGCAGCTGAGGAATGTTTATTTTGTTGTAAGTTTTTATTATTTGAGGTGAGGCTGGTCGTGGATTAGGTAAGGTTTTAATTATGTGTTTGTATTTTTTAACTGGTATTTGTAAAAGCTAAGTTTTGAACTAGATGAGGATGTGTGACTTCATTATTGTATTGTTTTTTTATTGTTTGAGTAAGGCGATTTATGAAAGAGGTCTAGATAGTTCATATTTTATTTTTGTAAAATTTTGTAATATAACAATTCTATTATAAANTATTCCTCATTCCTTTTTTATTCCATTCCCCACCTCCTCTCACACCCTGCTCACCCCCAGAGCCACACACAGAGCCTGAGCTGAATTCATCCCCAGGCAGCACTCACACTTCTATCACCCACCCAACCCAGGGATCCTGAAAAAACTGATTTTTTCTTAAAAAAACCTACATAATTACATCTTCCAGGCCATTATTTCCCCTTCCAACAACTGTCTGAAGTGCTGTTCCATGCCCTCTCCCAGGACACAGGGCAGCCCTGGGCATTTCCAGCCCTCTGGAAAGATTTTTGGGTTGGATTTGTTGGGGTCTGACAGCTCAGCAGAGGAGGGGAAGATCATCCAGCAGCGTGAGGTTGCTCCTACAAATGGAGTCTTCAGGGGAAGCATCACCTCACAGGTAATTTCAGCTTGTAGGAGCTCCCAAGGGTTTTTAATTTAGGAAAGACACTGAGTTTTCTAAAATCTACACAAGGAAATGACTCCATGGCAGGGGAGAAATCAATTCCAGCCAGGGTGGGTGAGGAGAATTCAGATTCTCCAGGCAAAGGAGAAAGTGTTCAAATAAAAGATTTATTTTATATATTTCCCATCCAGCTCCATCAACTTTTGTTTTGTTTTCTTGTAATTCTTAAGTTGAATATGGAAAAGGTTTTACTCGTCCAGTTTATTCTTGAACTCGAACGTTTCATCACTTCTGTTTTTCTCATCCCCTCAATGCAAAAGAATTCCACCAAAATACCACTAAAAACGAGCAGAAAATGATCCCGGCTTTTAGGGACTGGCACTGAAATAGAAATAAATAAGTAAAAATAAAGAAATAAAGAAGTAAACCATGCAGGGATTTTTAAGGCATTAAATTTTGATTTCCACAATATCACCGTGAATGAAGCCCTACCCCTATCCCTGCCCACTGTAAATTGCCAGGTTTTCATATTTATTTCTCTTTCTCCTGTTTGGTATCTTTTGCATAAAAGACAGAAACACTTCATCAGTTTTTTAAAAGCCTCAAATTCCTACTCTTGGAAGCAGCTCCTTATCAATTCCCAAGCCCTCCTGGCTGCTCACTCTCTAAAATTGATAATTTCATCATTTAGAAAGTATTTATCCATTTTATACCTCTTATCATCTTTTCCCCATACAGAAATAAGTCAGAAAATTGACTGTCACACCTATTTACATTCATTTTAGACTGGCTATGGAATCAATTTTAGCATTTATCTGTATTTTATATTAGAATTCTTTTATATCCAGTTGTGGAACATCCAGGGAGGAAGAACAACCCAAAAAGTTCAGCTAAAACATTCTTTACAAACCCTGTATATTCTATATATTAACTAAATAAAAAACTTACAGTTTAAAGTTTTAGAATATGCTAATATCTATAAAGTTAAGATAGGAGTTTTAAGACAGTAGTTACCCTTTTTTCTTCACTTTCTTTTTCATGGGTTTGGGTGGTGTTATATAATTAGACAAAAAAGTCTATTGTGAGACACAAATAATTAATTATTAAGTTGAAAGTAAAAATAATTTAAGTGTTATTTCTTAATTAAGTAGTTTAGCCTTAATTAAATAATAGTCTTAATTGAATAGTTTAGCCTTAAAGATCTTGTAAAAAAAGATAGTTAACTGTTGTGTAACTTACTAGTAAAATACTGTAAAACTCATTACTTATAAAACTATAATAAAAACAAAAATATAATAAATATTATATATTTATAATATATAAAAATAAGTTTAAAAATAGTAAATATTTGAACTCAAACCCAAAATACTATCTTAAACACTTTTAAATAGTGTAAAACCCAATGAGACCAATGAGGAATTTATCTTCCACAGGCAATTCCAGTGGTGCCCACCTGGCTGAGCTTTAGCTGAGATTTCCACTCCAGCTGATGGCTCCTAAAAGACTCAGAATGCAACTCCAGAAAGCATTTGCATTTCATTGAGTGTTAAATCTCCATTAAATCCATGTTTACGCACAGGTTTGTAATCCAGGAGATGTGGTAACAGAAGGGAAACAATCTGACTGGGCAGATGACACCCGGATTTTGGGGTGTTTGAATTCCTCACTCCCCTGGGTCTATTCAGGGTCACCTGCCCTTTGTTCTGGGAAAAAAAAAAACTTAAAGAAAAAAGTCAGCAGCTGCTTGGAAATGAAACCCTTCAGCTCCTTTCATTTCCAGATCAAGCCTAAAATCTCTCCTCCAAGGTTTGTGAGGAGTAAGAATTCCAGGATATCCAACAAATTCATGCAATGCATGAGTGTCTCAGTCCCACAGCAGTATAAAGTATTTTTAAATGGCAGAATAACCTATTTAGAGAGCAATCTTTTGATGAAGAAATGTGAACTTGAGGGTTAACCAAGTGCAGATTGCAGTGGGATATTGGGAATTCCCTGGGAAGATGGTGAACTCCTCTCTGCCAAAGTCTCTCAAGAAATCATCTCTGGTGGTGCTGCCTCCTGGAAATTCCTGGCCTTTTCAGCAGTGTTTATTTCACACCAAGCCAAACCTGACCAGCAGCTGATGACAAAGCTGGCAACACCTGAGCTCATTAAAGATTTGCACAGGCCTCACTAAGGAAAAAAGAAAACTAAAACCAACAGGTGCAGAACACCCCAGTGCCCTCTCCCCAAGTTCCACTGCAGCTGCATTCCTGCTCGTTTGGCTCATTATGAGTGTAAGGTCAGAAATTAATTTAGATTTTATTAATAATTGACATTTTGGTGACACCTTGGGTGGCCAGGTTGAACCACACTCAGCCTCCCTCCCAAGGGCTGAATTAACATTTGCAAGGCTCTCCCTGGGGTGGGGTTTTCAAGAGAAGGAAGAATTGCCTGGCCCATAAAGCAGAGAGTCCTTGAAGGTCACTGTGGGATCGTGGCTGGTGTTGGAATTATGCTGAGAATTGCTCGGTGATGGGAGTGAGGACTCCACAACCAGCTCACGGCTCATTTCTGCTCTTTTTTCATTAAAAAAAAAAAAAATCATAGTCCAGGTACAGGATCAGAGGGATGGACAAACACCTGGTGAGGAGGCAGAGGGGATGATAAAAGCTGGAGTCAGGAAAGGTTTCCCACCCTGGGCAGCACCAACAGGAACCTCTGAGGATTTTTCTCAAGGATTTTTCTGCCCCTGTCCTTTTGGTGAGCAAATTTCCCAGTTTTTGAGCACATTTCACCCCCATGCCACGTGTGTGACAGCCCAGCAGCTCCAGCTCTTCCTGCAGGAAATTTGTTTCATAAATAACTTTAGAACATAAGGACATTAAAATCATTGGTGTTTACATGAAAAGTAATTGAATATCAATCAAAACACACTGGCAACCTCCTGACAGCTCCAGTTCTGCTGTAATTCATTGAATTAATCAAGGCTTGACACTGTGAGATGTTATTGCAAAGGCTGGGGAAGGAGCAGGAAATTACAAAGTTAAGAAAAAAAAAAAAAAACAAGATACGCTTTTTTTTTTTTACTTCACTGTATGTGAAACTTTCCAGTGAAGGAGAATAAGGCCATGAAAATGCTGCCATAGTTCAGACCCAGCTAATTTATATTTCAGCCAAAAAATTCCACTAAAATGATGGTGAAAGGGTCTTGACTTAATCACAACAAAAGTGACACCGTGGCACATCCTGGGAGCACACCTGCATCACCTCCTCTGATTCCTAGATGTGTCTCTCATTCCTTAGTGAGGGGAAAGGCCAAATTAACTGAATTGTATTAATTTCCTCTATTTCTGACAGGAAAATTAGCAAGGCAATCCAGCGTCCCCTTGCTGCAGACTGAAATCATCTCTTCTCACTGGCTACAGGAGGATTTGAAAGACACAACCAGGACAAGGTTTACAAAAATTCCAACAAACACCACTTGGTTTTGGTCAGCCACCACGCCTCCTTTGAAGTATTTCAGGCACAGAATTCTGCATTTTACAGCCCCGCTCTGGGCAGCACCACGTGGAGGTGATCACTGAGTTTCTGCTTCATTCCAAAACCGCTGGGCTACAGGACTGGGGATGTGGGCAAAGATTCCCCTGTGTGCAGGGATTCACGGGGTTTCTTCTGCACAGCCAAGCAAAACCAGCTAAAACCAGGCTTTGCACACCAGCAGGGTAACATCCCAACTTCTGCCATGCCTAATCCCCCAGGAGAGATTTCCCAGCACCAGCACCCAGGAATTCTCGCTGCAGAATCCAAGCCCGGTGCTCAGGAACACCTGCAGAGCCCAGGGAAGCTCTGGAAGCACACAAACCCATTCCATCATGCAAATGTGTGTTCCGTGCACGCTGCAGCCTGTCCTGAGAGCAAATGGGGCACTCGGGAGTACAGATGGGCACCTGGTGACCCAGACAAACAATCTCCATGCCACTCTGCAGACACACAAACAGCACCGAGGATGTTTGCCCTCCGGGGCTGCTCCTGCTCTGAAGGCAAAGTGCTGAGAGAAGAAAGCTCTGCTGGAGTGAACATTGCACAAAACCACAGGAAATTCTTCCCTGCTCCATCCCCCTCTGCTTCTGCAGCACCAACAGGAGCAGGTGAGCTCAGACCCTCTGCTGGGAAGGTGCAGGAGGCAATTCTGCCATGGGATCTCTGCTCCCCAAATAACCTTCCTGAGAAATGCCCCAGCAGCTCCAGCCCCGTGCTCTTCACGCTGTTTTCTGACACTTTGCATCGAGAGAAAAGGCAGAAAAACTGCCAAGCAGGTTTCAGTTTCTGCAAAGGAGAAGATTCAAAGATCTTTTCAGCTGGCAAAGTGCCACAGGTGCTCAGGAAACGAAGAAAGCAAGCTATTTTAAACCTCACACTCTATTCCCACATCACACAGCAAGGAATATAAATACCTTCTCCTCAAAGGTTCTGGCAGAAGATATTTTTTTACTCCACTTAGGTTTGTTTTTAAAAAATGAGCTTGGTGAGCAGATGTTGAATTTAGCCCAGTGGAAAATGAAGCCTGCTTTTCATCCACAGGACAAATCCAGGCCCTCTAAAATCAGAGCAGACAAATCTCCCCTGGAGTTCCTCTGCTCATCACTGCCTTTTGTTGCACCCACCATTACGATCCAAATTAGATTTTTCCAGTCCTCCTCCCATTTGCTCAGCCAGGTGGAAACACCACGTGCCTGATTTTAAATATGCTTTTCCCCCTCTTTATTAGAAACAGTGAATTTTGTACTCGAAAGAGAAAGAAAAAACCTGCAATAAATCTTCAATTGTGTGGAGATAATTTGTTCTGCAGTCCTGAGCTGGTTTCCAGAAAGTGTCCTGCTTTTACCTCATGGAAAGTTCAAACTGTGGACAAGTCAGAAAGCAAATATTTTGAGCAAAGAAGCCATTCAGATAAGATATTTAGGGAGCTGTGAACTTGGGGGAGAACTTCTGGCTGGGAAATTGCAGCACCAGCACTGGGACAGGAGGGAAGGGAAGGGGGGTCAATCCTGGATTTCCCTTTTTCCTCCAGGATAAAACCAGGGATGAGCACAGCACTTCCCAGCCCATCCTGGCCTCCTCTGACATGTTCCCCACGGCAGTGCTTCGGAATATCAGGAAGTTTGGGGGCAGAAATTCAGGAACTGTTCTGCTCTGGAGGGATATTCCAGACCAAAACCTTCTCCTGTGCTGCCTCCTGCTGCAAGAAATTGCATCCAGTGTCCCTGATGGCTTTTTCCACCTGATATTCTCGCATTAAATACCCTGAATTAAAACCCACATTAGCAAATCTCCCCATCCCAAGGGTGGCAGTGGCTCCTCCACACCCCGTGACTGGATCCAGATCCTGATTTCCAGGAGTTTATTAGTGCATCACTCAGGGTAAATCAGACTGGAAATTTCAGGGGGTCTAAATTTGGGTTAAACCTCCACCTGCACATCATTTAGAGATCTTTGCTGCACCAAGCATGAAATAAGCAGCAGAGGAAGGCTCAGGTGCAGCAGGGCTGGGGCAGAGCCTTGAGGTGGCAAAAGGCAGAGGAGAGGGCACAGGAGGAACTTGTTCTCATCTCCAGCTCACACACACACAGGGCAGGGATATTTAATGCCTCAAACCTCAATAATATGTTCAGCAGCAGTCCTAAAGAAGAAATGGCTTTTTCTGCAGCACCAATAAAGGCAGATCTCTTGGGAAAGAGGAAATAAAATGGTTTTGTTTGTCTAAAATATGAGCAGTGAAAATAAATGGCTGTTGCATACAGAAAATGCCATTCAAACAAAACCCTGCACTTTCCTTTTGGTAGGATACTCAGCATTACACTGGCACTGGCTGAGGTCCCTGCCCAGCTCCCCCTACCCCACAGACACCTCTGGCTTATGCACATTTTGTTTTACAAGTCCTCACATGCAACATGAGCCTGCTCCTGCCTTGTAATTAATTACTGCTACACATGTGCACAGCTCCAGAGTCTCCTCAGGGGAGAGGCTCTGCTACATAGTTAAGAAGTAGATTTATGTGTGCTTATGCAGATAGACCCTCTGGAATAATTTATGTTGTGCTGGGATGATTGCTCAGTCAAACACATCTGAGTGGCTTTTGTTTTCTTCCAGTGCAAGAACAACAACATCCACAAGGTCGGAAATAAACACAAAATAAAGTGGCACTCCCTGGGAGCTCGAGGGACAACTCTGCCTTCAGTAGTGGGGGTATCAGCACTGCAATAGGAATCACTCAGATCTCTTCTTTTAATCTACTTCCAAAAGCTGGAGCAGCTGCTTGGCTTGCCTGCTTTGAGCAGCGATGCTCCAGCACCTCCAGAGTGAGAGAGCTCCAGGATCGGGGGCTTCCTTTGCTCCTTGCCTGCTCCAGTCCTGCAGATCTGATTGCTCCAGACTCCTGCCTGATTAAAGCAGGCTGAAATCAGTGCAGCCTTTTCCCCTGGCTGCTGAACTCGCCTGTCTCCCTGCACAGGCTGCCCAAGGAGTGGAACTAACACAGTTTGAGGGTGCACAATTCC
The DNA here is from genome assembly GCA_013397155.1 of Irena cyanogastra. Taxonomy (NCBI): domain Eukaryota; kingdom Metazoa; phylum Chordata; class Aves; order Passeriformes; family Irenidae; genus Irena; species Irena cyanogastra. The sequence goes on along the minus strand of VWZV01007072.1, from coordinate 161,034 downwards.
CATTCATGTCAGAAAGGAGAGGATTTCTGTGGAGATCAGCCTCTCCTGATTGCATGGCTAATCACTGCCGCCCCACGCCGCAGGCCAGGGAAATAAATGTTTTTCCTGGGAGTGAATAAATTCAAAGGTGACAGCTGAAGCGATGGAAGCTAATGGGGAGAGCAGCATTTCAGTGGGAGGAGTGAGAAATGAATCCTGAGCTCTCAGGACACTTCAGCAAACCAGGGCACAAGGCTCTGCCCTACCCAGAGCATCCAGAGAGGAACAGTTACCCAAAACCAACCAAACTGAAAGGAAAAAAGGGGAGAATGCTGCTTGGAGTGAGAGAGATCCCTGTGGTGAGCAGGGCTCTGGCTCAGCTCCATCCTCCCCACATCCTTTCGGGGTCCCACAACTCTGGTGCACAATGGAAGAGTCAGCACTCCTGCCTTGCTCTGAGGGCATACAGGGAATTTCACCACCTGCCAGGATCGTTTGGAGCTCACAGGAAGGGAGCAGCAACAGCAAGAATATCTGGGCAAGCAATTCTGCCCCTTGCATATCGGGAAAATAAATTTGTGTGTCTTAGCAGGACAGCCTGGGGTTTATTCTTCTGATTGAGGATGGTATTGCCCTCCAAATTTTACTTTCCAGAAGCATTTGGATGGTTCCATGAAGGAAAACAAGTGGAGAGTGGATGGTGAGAAGTGTGCCAGCATAATCCCTAAACAGAGCAGGCAGGTGACAGCCTTACCAGAGAGCACCCAGCTACCAAACTCAGAAATCATCTCATGCTAAACCCCAGTTTCACAGCTTTAAACAATTGTCTCACCTCGGTTAATCAGAGAATCAGAACCATCTGCTTTTATTTTTCTGTCCCAGCATGTTGGTTTTATTTTAATTTTTCCTTTCCTGTTGACAGCCACAACTTAACATCTATTTTAACCACAGCTACATCCCCCTGCCAAGAATAATTGAAGTGGCAGCTGATTTTAGGTACTCAGCAATTGGCTGGCTCCAGAGCAGTATCTCAGCACACCTTCTGCTTGCCTCTCATGGTTTCACTGCAGAGCAGAGAGTCAGGGATATTTGATGGAGCAGGCACAGGTGTTATTAAATTATTGGCACTCTGCAGGTTCCCATGGCTTACATTGCTTTTCATCCTTGGCTAAATGCCTCATTCCATGTTTGACCACGGGCAAAAGCAAAGTGCATGCTGTGGGCACAGCAGAGACCAGGAGTGTTTAATTCATGTATGATAAATTCCCTGGGTGGTATTTACAAATCTTTATTCCATCTCTTTTCCTCAGGATGAGCCCCCCCGCCACCAGCTCCCTCAGCCACTCCTCAAATGACTTAAAAATTACTTATTTAAAATAATGAACAGAAAGGCACAGCACAGATCTCTGCGCAGTCCATTCAGGACAGGAAATGCAGGATAATCCTGCCTGCCCTGAGCCCTGGAATGATTGAAGGCTCTCACCAGGAATGGCACAAATACTGGCAGAGATGGTTCATACCCAGCACTGCTCGGGCTGCCAGCTCAGAATTCCCTCAGGTGCCTCCCTGAAGGGATGGATCCTATCTCCAATCTCTGCTGCAGGAGAGGAAATGGATATTTCAGTGGTCAGCGTGCTCTGCTGGACTTCCACAGTCACCAAAATAACGGAGGAACTGCTCTGGGCCCAGCAGCTCAGGCAGTACACGGAGCTGCAGCCAGTTCCCAAGATCCCGAGGGAGCCCTGAGCGCTCCTGGATGTCCATCCCAAGGTCCCCACGGAGCAGCAGCACTGGAGAAGCCCCTGGCAGAAAATCCCGTCCCCAGGAGGCTGCGCTGGGTTTTAAATTCCAGGGATGCAGGGGCAGCAAAGAGGGAAGGAGTAAATCCAGGCTGGGCTGGAAGCAGAGCCGGAACCCCGGGCCGGTGGGCATTGCTGATTCCTCACTGAGCCCAAAAACTCCTCCAGATCCCAAAACCCCCCCGGGAACGCTCCCTGTGCCCGCAGCGCTGCGGCAGCCGGGCCGGGCCGGGCCGGGCAGGGCGGGAGGGGACACAGAGCGGGGACAAACCCAGGGGCACTTCTGGGGTTCTCCTGCCCCAGCCGGGTCTGGGGCAGTGCCGGACACAGATCCCATTCCCGGGACAAGGCTGGCACCCTGGGCACGGATCTCATTCCAGGACAAGGCTGACACCCCGGGCACAGATCCCATTCCGTGACAAGGCTGGCACCCCGCAGATCCCATTCCCGGGACAAGGCTGGCACCCCGGGCACAGATCCCATTCCGTGACA
>VWZV01007072.1:126492-158694 GCA_013397155.1 Irena cyanogastra | reverse complement strand
GCAAGGCTGGCATCCTGCTCATTCCCATTCCCGGGCCAAGGCTGGCACCCCGCGGCAGCCACGGGCATCGCGCCCGGCGGACACGAACACTCCCAGCTACCCCTGCTCATTCCCTTATTCCCTGTATCCTGCAGCTGGAAAACCAGAAATTCATCTCACCAGCGCGAATAAAATAAGTCTGGTGATGGCACAGAGCAGATGAACCCTTCTCTCTTTTCACCTGCAAGATTCCCAGAGTGTTTAAAAGCTGGGAAATCACTCATGGACAAACCAACCACCCTGAATGCCTGAGCACCTCCTTCCCTTTTCTTTTTTTTTTTTTTTTTTTTTATTGTTAAAACTTACTATCCTTCTTTATAAGGTTTTTTAAGGTTAAACTATTTAATTAAGAAACAACATTTAAATTATTTTTATTTTTAACTTAGTAACTAATCACTCGAAGTCGGCAATGTGGACTTTTTTGTCTAATTACAAAGTACTAGTTAAACTTATGAAGAAGAAGGAGTAGTTTCTGCATTAATTTTTTTTTCTGTTTTATACATATTACTATATTTTAAAACTTTAAACTCCAGGTCTTCTACTCTGTGATATTACACACTTGTAATCAAACAACACACTTGTACTCCCAGTGCTATCAATCAATTTATCAATTTTGGAAGCCTTCTCCACAGCCTCAGGTCAAATGCAGCGTTCTTCTGGGGGTCAGAGTTTGTCAGCACAGAAAGTCTGAAACTCGGCATCCAGAACTCCAGCATCAGAACCCAGAGGCAATAAAAAGCACAACAAACCTTTCCCTGCATTTGTAAATCCACGCAGGAAAAGTGCAGCAATCAATAGAGCCAAGGCTCGGGTTCTAATTAGAGCCTTCTGCTAGAAACCAGCTTTCCTCTAAACACTACAGGGCTCGTGGTCGGGGCAGAATATTGCCTAAAAAACCAGAGAATGGTTCATTAGTGCTCGCGGAAGCGGAGGATCAATCTGCCCGTGTGAAAGTTAATGAGTACAGCACATTTCACACCCTGCCCTGGTCTCAGTGCCGGAGGCTGCAGGGCTGTCAGCACTCCCCAAACCGCCCAGCAACAGGGCTCAGGCACAACTCTCCCCGAATTAATTTCATCTGTGTGACTATTGAAATGAATGCCAATCTGCCTGCAAGTCCCAAACTCCTAGGGGTGCTCACCTAGTTAAATATTAATGCTGCTTTTCTGCTGCAAGGTGTTAAGGGAAAGGAACACTAAACACAATTATAAGAACAAGCACTGACTGCAGTGAAAGCTGGAAAAATAAAAGGTGTTTCACTCAGACAAATGCTAAACCAACTCACTTCAATCACTGCCTTCCCTCAAGGAGGCAAAGATTGCTTTATTAAATCTTGGTCAGGCAAAAAATGGAATATCCCCTTTATTTAAGAAAAAAAAATGTTTGAATTATGATAAAAATAAGTTGTTTTGCACCAGGACTTGCTAAAAGTTGTTCCTTGAGCAACTTTTAGCAAGTCCTGGTGCAAATCCCTGTCTCTTCATCCCTTTAAATGGGAATGGAGATGATGTGACCCATTCCACTTCTCCCAGCAGCACCAGGATTTATTTCCAGCAGCTGTGTTGCCCTCTGTGCTATTTAAATCATGCCACTTGCATTTTGTTACCTGCAATAAAAACATCTACAGAAAAGAAATGTAATGGGAAGTCTTGATGCTAGATTTTTTTTTTCCTTAATTGATTTGATTCCAAGATTGGCATTTTCGGATCATTACCTGCTGTGGTCTGGACCCTTTCCCTCTATCCACTGTGCTATTGCAGCTTGTTGGTTCAAAACTGGAATAACTTCTGGAACAACTTCTCAGCAGGGATCTGAGAAGTTGGTGAGCAGCTCCACTCTCCCTCTCTGCTCCCTTTCTCCCTTTCTCCCTTCCCCTAACACGAATCCTTCCCTCTCCCCCACCCTGACCTGCAGGTGGATGAGGTGGGATGAAAGGGCCCGGGGGTTCAGCATTTCCCTGAGGCTGAAGGATACAAAAAAGGCCACGCTGGAATTCCGTGGGGCAATTGAGACCAGTCTGTAAATTGGTTTTTATTCCCCTTTTCACCCAGAGCCCAACCCCCTGGTGAGGGGCTGTTTTTGTGGGGGGTCCATGTGTCACTGTTGTGTCAGGAGCAGCACAGACTCTAAAGGTGACAGCTGAAGTGATGGAAGCTAATCCATCACATCTCTCAGAAGGCACTGAATTAATTTATTAGGGAATCCATTCTTTTACACTTGGCCCCGATAATGTATTGATTAAATGACCAATCAGGTCATTTAACCAATACATTTCACATGGCTGGCTAATTAAGAAACCACTCCCTGGTAACAACTTTACTGTGAGCATCACCCAGCACATGTTAACATAATCACAAGCACCAGGTGCAGCACGTTAAGATAACTGTGGTTCATCATTCTTTCTCTGAGCTTCTCTCAGCTTTCCCCAGGACGATTCCTGGCAAACAATCTGTTGCTGTCTGTGGCCAGAGAGCCACCACCACATCCGTGTGCAGGGCAGGCTCTGGAGATGAGCAATTCTCAAGGATGTGGCACCCCCTGAGCCCTGCACCCCACAGCCCCACGAAGGGTTTGCAGAACATTTTCTGGAGTCCCATCTCCTCAGCCAGAAGCACCTGGAGGATCCACTGCAGCTCTTCCCAGGTGTGCCAGCATCCACCCAGCTCCAAACACAGGGAGCCCTTTCCACTGCCAGAAAGCCATTCCCTCCAGGAGCAGCAAATCCCCTCAGCCTTCTGAGCCAGCAGGGTTGCAAAGGTAATTTCATGTGCTGGAACCAAAAATCAAACCAAAGCAGCTCCTTCCTCCCGTGTCACCCACACCCAGCAACTCACAGCAAAGAATTCCAGGCTGTTTTCCCAGCCTTCCCAGGCAGTTTCACTGGCAAGAACAATCCCAGAGCTGGTTGATTTAATCACCCTTCATTTGAAGGCCAAGGTTAGAGTGGTTTTTTTTTTGTCTTCTTTGTGATTGGAGTGTTCAGCCACAGACAGCTGTGCTCTATCAGTCACTGCATGAGTGAAAGGTGAATAAAAGCATTCACTGAACTGTCACAAAACCACAGCTGCTGCCAGGGAGGGAATGCATTAGCAGAAGCAAACCTGGAGGATAAAGACTCAGTAGTCACAACATGCCTTTCAATCCCTTATTTGTGGGAGCAGTGCAGCTCTGGGATGAACATAATCCTTATTTGCAATAAATTTAGCTTATCTTTGCACTGTGGGGTACCTTCCACAACGATGGCAGCTTGATTTTACTTCCTTCAGAAACAAATTTGCCTGCACCACTCTTGGGGTTTGGCTTCCCTGAGAGCCTCCCTCCCCTCCAGCTCTGCTCCTACAACATTCCTGCACGTGGAAATCCAGCATTCACCTTTTTCTATTTTTAACTCAAAGCCCCAGAGCACGATTCTGTCCTAGAGGAAAATTAACTTGTGTTGAGTGACAAAAAAAATCCAGTGCACCACAAATTGCATGGGACTTTTTTTATTTTCATTGTTTACAGAGATGGAAATAAATACAGGAAAGAGGATATTCTTTTAAAAGAAATCAATCAAGTCTTCAAACAGGAAAAATTGTATCCAAGAGCTGCTTCAAACTGGCCACCATTCCAGAGATCAGGCACAGGGTAACAATAATGGGAATAACTAAAGGTAAGCATTGCCACAAGGCAAGGAGACAGAATAACCACACTAGAGCAGGATCTCACGTATTTACAACATAGCTATCATACAAAATCACTGGGGAGTGTTTAGGGAGTGGTTCCTTCTCTGTCCAGCTGTAAGATACAAAAGATCCACCAGAGGGTTTGGTGGTTTGGTTCCTCTCCCAGCATCCACAGATTTCTGCTTCTGGCAAAGTTTAAAAAATCCTTTGTACTGCTGGAATTTTTCGTCCAACCTGAACTTCTCTGCGTTTCCATCCTTGGCTGTCACAACCTCGGTCATCCACTGGGGCAGCTGCTCAGAGGACAAAGAGTTTGTAAAGTTCTTCCTGGATTTTTATCAGTGCTCTGCCCTGCAGGCTGGAAAAGTGTCGGTGCGGTGGAGCTTCAGGGGGCTGGAAACATCTTCCAGAGCCAGGTGGGAGAAACAGAACAACCCAGTTAAACACAGGCAGTGATTAATTTATTAATTTTATTTATTTTTAATTAATTTGATTTAAATTATTAATATTAAGTGATTAATTAAGTCACAGATTAATTCATTAAAACCCAGCTTAATCTGCTGCCCCAGCTCAGAAATATCCACACAGATTTTCTTTACCACTTCCTTCAGAAAAGAAGCTTTAAAAGTAAATTAAGTTTTTTAAAAGTTCTGACTTGCATTTAAAATGTAAAAATGCTCTTTTAGATCCTTTTTTCCCAGTCTAACAAGCAAGATAGTTTTCTAAATATAAACCAAGTGGTCTGTACCCCTGCAGTCTATTTATCTCGTGCCAGCTCCATGCTGGATCACTGATTTAATAAAGGGAAAGGCACAGCAGGACCAGACTGTGCCCTCATCCCTGGAGCAGCTCTGACCAGGCAGGGAAGTGCTGCTTTCACCCTCCAGCCCTCCTCTGGATGGAGCTTTCCATGCGCTGCCTGCCCCCTCTAGTGTTGGAAAGCAACAACCAGGAAAAGATTTCCTTTAAGGCTTTTTTTTTTTTTTTTTGGTTTGGGTTTTTAATTCTGGGAACAACCACAACTGCACGGTGCAGGGTCGGGCCCAGCTCCCCCGAGGTCTGAGCACGCCCTGCTCCAGGAGGGGAAGCCTTAAGGCAGCGGCGCTGCACACCAGGCGCTGCAGTGTCCCCTCTCCCGGGAGCCTGGAGCTCACAGCTGAACCCTCCGGGATCCCCGGGGACACAGCTGCTCCCCGCAGAGCCCTCCTGCCCCCGCTGGGCTGGCATCCCTCCCACACCAGCCAGGCACCCGGGGAGCACTGGGTGTCCCGTGGAGAGCAGGGAGGGACTGCTGGGAGCTGCTCCTGGAGCATCCCAAACTCCATATCCTGGAGCATCCCTCCCTCTCTGCATCCCAGAGCTGCTCCTGGAGCATCCCAAACTCTATATCCTGGAGCATCCCTCCCTCTCTGCATCCTGGAGCATCCCAAACTCTGTATCCTGGAGCATCCCTCCCTCTCTGCATCCCAGAGCTGCTCCTGGAGCATCCCAACCCCTCTGCATCCTGGAGCATCCCTCCCTCTCTGCACCCCAGAGCTGCTCGGGCACAGGGATTGAGCTGTGCTGCCCCAGGATCCCCCTGGAGTTGGAGGAGACAGCTGCCCACCCTCAGGCCAGGCTGCAATGCACTGACAGCACTGCTCAATAAACACTTTTCCAGGATTATCGTGGCCATTTTCTTTTATTTCCCCTCATTTCACTGTTCCGGGGGATGTGGTTGTTTTGGGTGAATTTTAACAAGTACACGAAATTAATAATGAAGGCTCTCAGTACAAGGCAGCCATGCAGAGGGAGGGGAGCCAAGTAAAAAAAGCCATGAGGAGTTTGGGAGCAGGTCTGTCCTGAGCCCCTCTGCTCCAGGAAAACACCCCCAGCTCCTCACAGGATTTGTGCTCCAGACCCTGCTCCAACACCTCCACATCCTTCCTAAACTGGGGCCATGGCACTCAAAGTGCAGGGCAAGGATCCTGTCCCTGGTCCTGCTGGCCACCCCATCCCGAGCTGTCCAGCCCAAACAGGACATGCCCTTGTCCCCAGCGAGCTGAGCAGGGCTCAGGTGAGTGCCACCCCTGTGAGTGCCACCCCTGTGAGTGCCACCCCTGTGAGTGTCATCCCCATGGAGCAGAGCAGTGCTCAGGCTGAGTATCACTCCCGTAAGTGTCACCCCAATGGGGCAGAGCAGTACTGGGGCTCAGTGCCACCCTGGGGCAGGTGTCAGGGCATGGCTCAGTGCCACCCTGGGGCAGGTGGCAGAGGTGTCAGGGCATGGCTCAGTGCCCCCTGGGGCAGGTGTCAGGGCAGGGATCAGTGCCACCCTGGGGCAGGTGGCAGAGGTGTCAGGGCATGGCTCAGTGCCACCTGGGGCAGGTGTCAGGGCAGGGATCAGTGCCACCCTGGGGCAGGTGGCAGAGGTGTCAGGGCATGGCTCAGTGCCCCCTGGGGCAGGTGTCAGGGCAGGGATCAGTGCCACCCTGGGGCAGGTGGCAGAGGTGTCAGGGCATGGCTCNCTCAGTGCCCCCTGGGGCAGTGTCAGGCCATGTCTCAGTGCCCCCCTGGGGCAGTGTCAGGCCATGTCTCAGTGCCCCCAGGGCAGGTGGCAGTGTCAGGCCGTGTCTCAGTGCCCCCAGGGCAGGTGGCAGTGTCAGGCCATGTCTCAGTGCCCCCAGGGCAGGTGTCAGTGCCGGGTGCGAGGGCAGTGTCCCTTACCTGGCAGGCCCAGGAGCTGCCCCGTGCTGTGCTGCCGGGTGATGTGGTGCCAGTAGGCGCTGCGGGGCAGGGGCACCACGGTGCCCAGCGACACCGCCCGCTCGCTCCTCCTCAGCTGCAGCTGCAAGGCAGGACACGGGCTCAGGGACAGCCTGCAGCAGTGGGACAGCCCCACCACGGCACAGCTGCCACTGCAGGGGCTCTGCAGCTCCAATGAACCGCGACTCAGAAAGACGATGTCAGAAAGACAACGAACCGAGACTAAAACTCAGGCAAATGAGCACATTGCGGCCGAGGGTAGTTTGTTATTTCATTTACAGAATTGTTTTGTGTATAATTGTAATTACACACAATATCAGGGTGAGTGCCACCCCCATGAGTGCCACCCCATGGAGCAGAGCAGTGTTCAGGCTGAGTGTCACCTCCATGAGTGTCATCTCCATGAGTGCCACCCCCATGAGTGCCACACCCCCATGAGTGCCACCCCCACGGAGCAGAGCAGTGTCCCCCTGTGTGCTGGGACATGGTGCTGGTGACAAAGCTCTTTTGGAGGTTGTGCAGCTGCTGCCTGTTGAATCGACAGCAACTCTGCCTCTGGTGAGTCTGTGAGCTCTTGGAAGGTGCAGATTTTACATCATCTATTAAAAGATGTTACTCCATAAATCCATAAAGATGTTGTTCCATAAATGCAAAGCCAACAAACTCCCAAGCTGCCTGTAAACCTATTCACGGTCACTTCAGAACTGATCCCTGCTGTCTGAAAATGAAATTGTTCTCTCAACAGGTTCCTCCATCACTTCTGGCCCTGCTGGGATACAAATGTTAGTGAAGTTATGCTGACCTAGCCTAGGTTAATTTTNGGCTCAGTGCCCCCTGGGGCAGTGTCAGGCCATGTCTCAGTGCCCCCCTGGGGCAGTGTCAGGCCATGTCTCAGTGCCCCCAGGGCAGGTGGCAGTGTCAGGCCGTGTCTCAGTGCCCCCAGGGCAGGTGGCAGTGTCAGGCCATGTCTCAGTGCCCCCAGGGCAGGTGTCAGTGCCGGGTGCGAGGGCAGTGTCCCTTACCTGGCAGGCCCAGGAGCTGCCCCGTGCTGTGCTGCCGGGTGATGTGGTGCCAGTAGGCGCTGCGGGGCAGGGGCACCACGGGGCCCAGCGACACCGCCCGCCCNCCCAGCGACACCGCCCGCTCGCTCCTCCTCAGCTGCAGCTGCAAGGCAGGACACGGGCTCAGGGACAGCCTGCAGCAGTGGGACAGCCCCACCACGGCACAGCTGCCACTGCAGGGGCTCTGCAGCTCCAATGAACCGCGACTCAGAAAGACGATGTCAGAAAGACAACGAACTGAGACTAAAACTCAGGCAAATGAGCACATTGCGGCCGAGGGTAGTTTGTTATTTCATTTACAGAATTGTTTTGTGTATAATTGTAATTACACACAATATCAGGGTGAGTGCCACCCCCATGAGTGCCACCCCATGGAGCAGAGCAGTGTTCAGGCTGAGTGTCACTTCCATGAGTGTCATCTCCATGAGTGCCACCCCCATGAGTGCCACCCCCACGGAGCAGAGCAGTGTCCCCCTGTGTGCTGGGACATGGTGCTGGTGACAAAGCTCTTTTGGAGGTTGTGCAGCTGCTGCCTGTTGAATCGACAGCAACTCTGCCTCTGGTGAGTCTGTGAGCTCTTGGAAGGTGCAGATTTTACATCATCTATTAAAAGATGTTACTCCATAAATCCATAAAGATGTTGTTCCATAAATGCAAAGCCAACAAACTCCCAAGCTGCCTGTAAACCTATTCACGGTCACTTCAGAACTGATCCCTGCTGTCTGAAAATGAAATTGTTCTCTCAACAGGTTCCTCCATCACTTCTGGCCCTGCTGGGATACAAATGTTAGTGAAGTTATGCTGACCTAGCCTAGGTTAATTTTAATCTGCTTAATTTAGTCACTGTTGAGTACTTGTCTCATCTATCCATCTGTCTCCACTGAAGATAAATTTAGATATTTTTGAACAAGAACTCCCTTCATTAACTAGAACTGAGAGGTTCTCGGTTTTAAAGAAAAAAGTAAAACCCAGCGAAGATGGTGTTAGGTGATATTTCACTGGGAAAGGGCAAACCAGCAGCACTGCTGGCTGCAGGTGAGCTCTTGTCACATTTCTGAAAGAATCCAAGTGTCCAGCTCTTCCCTGGAGCCTGTCTGATTCTTCCCAAACCATCCCTGGGGCACAGACACCACTTAGCAAACGGAAAACCGAGCAGGAGCCACATTTTGCAAATAGATTGATGAGAAATGCTTCCAAACAAACTCTTAACCACAGGAAATTAACGAGACTGGGCACTGCCAGGAGCTGATTTTCTCTATATTCATTCACACTTAGCAATAACTTTGCACGCACAAACATTGAGGAATGTGTGTGTGTGTGTCCTGTCCTTGAACAGGAATTCCAGTTATACGTAAATCTGGATGCCCTGAATTTTATAATCAAGTAGACTATAATAATAATAATAATAGTAATAATAATAATAATAATAATAGTAACAAGAATGACAAGAATAACAACAAGAACAAGAATATTACGATGGCGATGACGACGATAATTATATTAATAATGACGATTATGCTAATAACTATAACAATCCCCTTAAAGCAGCAGAATTTTGGCTGGTGCCCAGCGTGGAGCCCCATTCCCAGCGCCCACCCCAGCAGGCTGCATACCATGGAATTCTTGACGCCCTGCAGCAGCCGCTCGTGCTGCTCCGCGATGGCCAGCGCGGCCGAGTGCACCTTCTGGTAGATGGCTTCCCCATGCCTGGTCTGGAAGATGAAGAGCCCTTCTCCTGTGTCACACATCCTGCCAAGGCAAGAGCACAGGGCAGCCGGGTGGGCACGGGAGCTGCAGCAGCCCCGGGAAGGCAAAGCAAGAGCAAAGGTGGCACCCACCTGCCCGCCTCGAAGGTGAACCAGGCTGGGTCCCGCCCGTAGCGCCGCAGGGCACTGAGTGGCCAAGAGACCAGCTTGGCTCTGGGATTCTGGATGTCCCAAAGACAGATGTTCTCAAATGTTATCTGCAAGGTACATTCCCCATGCACATCTAAATTAGGGGATGGCATCAAATACACATTGAATCTCTCTGGGAGAAAAACAAAAGGTTAGTCTAAAATCCCTGCCCGGCACATGTGCAAGTCATTCAAGGAATTTCCTATTTTCCAGCTCTATTTCCACTATTATTTCCACTTAGAACTGTTCATTCCCACACAAAGAATTCCCTCCTATAACTCTGCAAACTCCACGTTTGGGGCAGTCAAATGCTGTGCCCAAAAAGCATCAAATATTTGTGTGTGCACTCAGAGCCTGAGGAGAAGTGCACCAGCATAATCCTGGTATTTGCAAACAGCTCATAAAGTTGTGTGCAATCTGTGAATAAATCCATTCCTTGTGCAGGTAATGAGCTCATTTGCACAAGAAAGTGGAGTAGCCACAGACTCAGGTTTTGCATGCAATTACTGTTATTTATTACTCTCTTTACAAAGCCCCAGTCACTGCCATCACACCAAAAAAACACACAACAAATAGTTCCCATCTCCAAGAGCAACTAACTCATCTGAGAAAGGGAAGTGCTACTCCAAAATAATTCTAGATAACTTATTTAATATCTCTGGTAGCAATTAAAACTAAAAGCCAAAAAATAAACCCCCAAACAACCAAAACCAACCCCCCAAAACAGCAAGGAGGGCTCAGAAAAACAGCTTTGCTCCTCTTTATTTCCAATATCCGTACATACAGTCTAAAACGCTTGAAAATAATGCAATTAAAAATTCAAAAGGTTGATATTTCTGTACCTACCACTCTGCTCCCTCTCTACTCCAGATGCCAACAAGTCAGGCTCTCCAAGGCTAATGTCATTAATCCGTGTTCCCAGGCACTCCATCTGCAGCACCTTGCACCACTCATCTGCCTCAAGTTCTGTAGAAATGCCCAGAAAATCTGTGTGTAGGTACACAACATTTACAATTTCACAATCAGGGCTCTGAGGTTTTCTAAGGAGCGTGCCCATTTTACCCACCTGAGTCACAAGCAAAGGTTTTGGAGGTGTCATCACTGAAATAAATGCCCACTGCATGTTTCTTGGTGCTTTTTGGCAGCCTCGAGATGTTCTTCACGTTATTGAGCTCCGTGACCTGGAAAAGCACAATTTGGGATTTTAATGAGGAGCTTGGCAGGAAATCTGTCCATGCTTGGCTGGGCAAGGGGAGGAGAGAAGGGGAAAAAAGAGGGAGAAAAAGGTGAGGCAGCATGAGCAGGCTGGGAATCTCTGTGATGGCTCTTGAGGAGATGCAGCCTCGCCTGGAATCACCTTGGAAATTCCACCTTCCCCTGGGAGATGCAGCAGCCACGTCCTAACATCAGTGTGAATCCATCCTGGCGGAATTTCAGCCAAGAAAAAGGTGGAAGCAAAGCTCCCTCCAGCCTGAGCAATATTCACACAAAGGGCACGAGAAAAAACCAGCCTGGTGCAGCAGAACCAAAGAGAGGTGGAGATGGAAACCCAAAGGATTCACCTGTGTGGAGTTCCAGCACAGCTTCCAGCATGGAGGAAAAAAAGTGGTGAAAAGCTGCTCTCTACTTTTTTTTTTTTTTTGAGGGAAAATTGAGGATTTGTTAGATTGGTCCACGCCAAAAAAAAAGCAAAAATAAAATCGCAGTTTTCGTTATCAGAAAGTGTTTAGTGTTAAAGATTCAGAAACACAGATTTCTGTTGTTTGGTTGCCAAACAATGATTGGAAAAATAGCTTTTACACACAAAAATAAATAAAATGTGGTATTGCCTTGTACACAGCTTTAGTCAATACATAACACAGTGCTTGCATTTTTCTAACATGAACCTTTCACCCTCACAAGCCATGAGTAACGCTCCGAAATTTGGCTGAAGAGCAATTCTTCTGTATTATTTCTTTAAATTAATCACACTTCCAAGCAGGACCCCAGAAATGCTTTGCCTGCTGTGAATGGGAGGCACAAAGAGCAGTTCATGGACAACAACTCCCCAGAATAAAAACAAATAACAGAGCCAGCCTCCACAGCCTCCAGAACCTCATTCCACAGGCAGCAGCAGAAGGATGTCATGGAAGGAGCATCCCATGGGGAGCACCCAAACCTTCAGCAGAGCTGCCAGATTTGGAACTCAGCTTTTTGCAGCCTCCAGGTTGAAGATTTTGTCAAGTGTCAGAAGCGAGATTTGATAACTGGGCTTCCTTTTGCATGAGGTTTTTGTTTTCCCCTCCTGCAGGAAATGCTGGGGTGGGAGCAGATCCCCCAGTGCTGAACACAAATCTGTCAGGAATTCCTGGGATAGCTGCCACTTCCACTCCAAAATACTTACCTCAGATGCCAAGAAAGGATTTGAATGCAAGGGGAAATAAAATCAGATTTTCCCCCATTCAGGACAGCAACCACCTGACATTTAGGCAGAGCACATTTGCATTTCCAGCAAGGGAAGCTGCAGATTACCAAGCACTGTTTATCTCTTATCCATTGCCTTTGCAGTACTCACAGAGGTCTGTCTGGCTTTTCTGGGAGATTAATTCATCTTTTTAAGTAAAAATTCTCTCTAAATTAACACAAGAGCAGGGGGTGAAGAGAGAGCACACAAATAATAGTTTGTTGCATCATTAATTTCACCAAATCTTTTGAAATTTGTGTTTTAGCTCTGAATTTTAGGGGGGGAAAAAGGGAACTTATATTTGGAGAAATGCTTGCTACAACATTTGGCAGCTCCTGGCTCATTTGTGCTGCTGAGTGCCTGAGAGCTCTTGTGAGATGGCATTTCACAGAGCAGGGAGCCAAGGTCTCCTCCTGCACCCCAGATTTCCTGCTGCCACCTGAGCTGCCCAAGAGCTGGGGTTGCCTTCACCTCTCTCAGTTCTCCACTCTGGAATGGCAGCTCCTGGCACCACCCAGAGCTTCATCCAAGGAGCAATTCCTTCAAGCCTGTGAGAAATGAATCTGAAAGGCCAAGAAACATTTATAATATATTGTAATTAGGAAATAGTTGAATGCTGATTGTAATAGTGTGAATGATGACATCTGTATTGTCTCACCCTTCACACGAGACTGAAAACAGAATAAAAGTTTTTAAAACACCTCTCAGTTTCCCCCTCTCTGGGTCAGAAAAGGGCTTAATCCAACAGAAGCCCTGAGGAAAAACCAGGATTTCTGAGCTGCAGAGGCAGCCAGCACTGCCCTCCCCAGCCCAGCCTCCCCTTGCCCCCCTGGCACAACAGATGGTCCAAACTGCCTGGCACCTGCTCCTGGGGCTCACTCTGCAGCCTGCAAACACCCCACGCTGCTGGAACCAGCAGGAGCAGGCACCACACACCTGCAAATATCTGAGGCTGAAGTTTGGTTTTTTCCCCTCACTTTTTCTTTTTTTTTTTTAATTGTAAAATAGCTCTCCTACTGCCAGGCTCTTGCAAAACCAATGTTTCATGGTTAGTCTAGTTCATGTATGTTTTATTTATCTGAGGTCAGGAACTAAAGGACATTTATCAGCTCAATCCTAAAATGGGGGTTAAACCACAAATATCAGACCTGTGACAATATTAACAGAGAAGTCAGAAGAATGATATTTTGTTGAGGTTTAAAGACCTCTCTTTGCATATTTTCCCCCCTCCTTTACCCTTCCAAGCCTCCTTTGGATTAAGATGACAATCCACAGAATTGAAGTGCATTTGATTAGATTAAAAAGTGAAATACTTGCAGAGCTGTGCAGTGAGAGTTCTGAACCAGCAGCAGGGATTAATCCATCAGTCATTTCCAGCTGCCAGCACAGGCAGAGCTTCAGCCTGACAGATCCACTCAGCCACTTCCCATTCCCATCAAACACACACCAAAAAGCAGGGTCCTAAAAACGATCCTCAGCATTCCAAGTGTTGTTGGAATTAGTGCAAAATTCTCAGATTTGGGGAGCATTCAGAACATAACACCTGGGACTGTATTTATTGCCCAGACAATGCTTCCCAAGCACCTTGGGTTTTAGTCTTAATTAAGGATTCATGGATCTGTCTTGGCTTACTGAAAATTGCCCCCATGATGAGAACAGATAAAACATTTCCCTGGAAACCCCAGGGGGACATTTAATGGAAAATGTTATTGCTCACTCCTGCTCACGAGGTCTGCCTGCACATCTCTAACCTGCGAAGTGTAAATAACAGATTAAATTCTACAGAAAATCATGGAAGGGTTTGGTTTGGAGGGACCTAAAAGCCTATCCAGGTTGATTATCTTCTTCTTCTCCTTCTCCTCTCTTCCTTTTTTCCCTTCTTCTCTCTGCTCTTCTTTTTTTCCTCTTTTCTCCCTTCTCTTCTCTCCTCCTCACAAACATTCCAGAGAATTCCTCTGGGTGGAATTTTAGTGGGGACACCAAAACCCCCTGAAAAGTTCCTTTAATTCTCCTGAAGCCCTGAACCTGACACCTCACTCCCAGCTAAGTGACAGCAGTCATTAAAATAAAGTGACAGCAATCATTAAAATAAAGTGACAGCAAACATTAAAATAAATGTTCAACAGCTCCTCCTCAGCAGAGTGGTCAGACCTGAAACATTTCATTTGCACAGATACACTTTTGCCTGGAAAACAATTACAAGTTCCACAATCCAATTTTCCAACTGGATTATTCCACAAGCAGACAGCAAAGACTGCTGAAATTACTTCTGCTGTTTCAAGGCAAGATTAATACAACAGGATTAAAACTCAGAAGGCCTCGAGGGCTCGGTGTATTCCTGTCAGCAGGACACAATTAGTTCAGTTTTTATTGGGATATTAAGGATTCTTCTGGCACATCACAAAGTCAAAAGAAGTAACAATTTGTTCCTTCCTCCAGCATTATTTTGCTCAAGAACGTGGCAATTTGTGGTTGCTTATTTACGTTTAACAAGTGAAAATCAGACAGCCACCTGAAAAGCAGCTCTCTGTGCAGGTTTTCTAGCCTGAATTCTAATTATTTTCCCTCCCCTGTGGGACCAAAGGAATTACTTTGGTAATTTTTTTGCTTTGTGTGTGCAAACTCCCAGTTCCCTCCATAAGCTCCCGATGACTGTTCTCACATGACCTTTATTTTAGGGCACTGTGACCTTTCCACTTTCAAAAAACAGAGCAAGATAAGATTAGAAAGGATTTAAAGGTTAATATTACACAAAAAAATAAAGTGCTTATTTCTGTTTTGCACCTGCAGTGCTGAGGATGTCCAGACTCAGGCCCCGTGCAGGGCTGCAGACAGGGACACGTTCAAATGCAAACATTTGGGACTCTCCAAAATAACACCAAGGCTGTGCTGGGGACCCAAAATTCTCATGGAGAAAGGAAGGAGCTGCATCCTCAGCCCGGGCACTGAGGCCACCACAACCAGGGCCCTGCCAGCCCCTCTGCAGCAAGAACTCAAAGAACTCCTGCACTTTAATCCATCCCAGAAAAAAGGGACAGCCCCAGAGTGAAGGAGGCAGGGGCTGCTGAGAAATGAGCTCCACTCATCCTTTTCCTTTTCTGCCCTTTTTTTATGAGGGATTGAACCCCTCCCAGGACTGGTGAGGGCTCCCCAGGATTTTTAGATGTGAGAAATGAGCTCCACTCATCCTTTTCCTTTTCTGCCCTTTTTTTATGAGGGATTGAACCCCTCCCAGGACTGGTGAGGGCTCCCCAGGATTTTTAGATGTGAGAAATGAGCTCCACTCATCCTTTTCCTTTTCTGCCCTTTTTTTATGAGGGATTGAACCCCTCCCAGGACTGGTGAGGGCTCCCCAGGATTTTTAGACGTGATGCTGCTCCCAGCAGCCCTGCAGAATCGCTGAAATGCGGGAAATGGATTTGTAGAAAATTTTTGAAGTTTGATAGGAGGTTTATATAGTGTGTATTTGTATGTAAATTTTGAGGTAGGATATCTTAATTTAGAAATGTTATGGAATGGGAGAGATGTTGTTGAGAGAGAAATGGAATTAGAAGTAAGTTTTAAAGGATGGTTTTGTAAAAAAGATTAGCTATTTTAGAGAAATAGGATTATGAAAGATGCAGTAGGACTTATAAGAGGCAATTATAGATGATTAGTTTTAAGGTATTTAGAGTATAGTGTAGTTAAAGTTGATAAGTTAAGAAATGTTTATAGTGTATTGTAATTAAGAAATAGTTGGGGTTTGATTGTAACAGTGTAAATGATAATATTTGTATTGTTTTATTTTTATAAGATTAAAAATAGAATTAAAAAAATTAAAAACTCTTATTTCTTTTGACTTTGTGACGTGCCAGTAGAATCCTTAATATTCCAATAACAACTGCATCCTGCTGACGGCATTTGCTGAACCCCTGGGATGTGCAGGTGAGGTTCTGCTCTCATCTGCCTCTCTGAACCTCGGGTTCATCAGCACAGGCTCCTGGCACACTCGGCACCCTCACTGGGTTTTGGTTTGGGGGTTTTTCTGCAGGGCTGACTTCTCCTGGCCCCGAGTGACAGCACCAGAATTGTCCCAGCAGCCTCTCCACAGCACAGAGCTGAGAGTGAACCTGGCAGGACAGCAGGGACCACCCAGAGCTCTGCACGGGGCTTGAGCACCAAATCCCAACAATTCTATAGATAAAACCACCAAAACCCAACATTTCTATAAATAAAACCACCAAATCCCAACATTTCTATAAATAATACCACCAAAATCCCAACATTTCTGTAAATAAAACCACCAAATCCCAACATTTCTATAAATAATACCACCAAATCCCAACATTTCTATAAATAATACCACCAAAATCCCAACATTTCTGTAAATAAAACCACCAAATCCCAACATTTGTACAAAAAATATCACCAAAAAACAACATTTGTATAAATAAAGCTATCAAAACCCAACATTTGTACAAATAATACCACCAAAATCCCAACATTTCTATAAATAACATCACCAAAACCCAACATTTGTATAAATGAAACCACCAAAACCCAACATTTGTACAAATAATACCACCAAAATCCCAACATTTCTATAAATAACATCACCAAAAAGCAACTTTTTTATAAATAGTATCACCAAAACCCAACATTTGTATAAATATCACCAAAATCCCAACATTTGTACAAATAATATCACCAAAAAACATTTGTATAAATGAAACCACCAAAACCCAACATTTGTACAAATAATATCACAAAAAACCAACATTTGTATAAATAATACCACCAAAATCCCAACATTTTTACAAATAATATCACCAAAATACCAACATTTGTATAAATAATATCACCAAAACCCAACATTTGTATAAATAACATCACTAAAACCCAACATTTGTATAAATAATATCACCAAAACCCAACATTTGTATAAATAACATCACCAAAACCCAACATTTGTAAAAATAACATCACCAAAACCCAACATTTGTAAAAATAACATCACCAAAATCCCAATATTTTTATAAATAATATCACCAAATTTTTTATAACCAAAAAGCAGGTGGAAAGCAGTGAGTGTTGCAGACACTGCCACATTCTTTGTTGGGTGTTTTGATCAATAATTCACAATGATTTCCACAAGAATCCTTCAACTACAGCCTAACACACAGCAGCAGGGACAAGTTCTCTTTTCACATTTAATACTCTCAGAAGCTCCATCATTCACATTTAAATTTCACACATTTGCAAGGCTTATTTAAAAAAAAAAAAAAACAAACCTGCATTTTTATCCACCTGTGCTCTTTATAAATGAGCACATTTTGCCCAGAAATGCCATTTAATATTCATCAGCTCCCTCTCAGTGAGGTTTGTTAAAAATAAAGGAGACCTGTCAGCTTGGGGAGCTGATGGCTCTAAAGCAGAGACCAGCCTCACTCAACATCCCCTTCCAGCTCCCTCTCTGCCTGAGAATACCCTCAAAATCCAAAAGAAAATGGGAATTTTCCCACTTCTCAGCACCCTGGAAGCGTCCAAGGCTGGTTGGATGGGGTTTGGAGCAGCTCTGGGATAGGGGAAGGTGTCCCTGAGGTGATTTTTGAGGTTCTGTCCACATGATTGGCAACGTTCTGATAAATCCACACAGAATTGGTGTGTTAGTTCTCAGTGAGTGATTCTGGACTCTGATCATCATTCATTCCTGTCAAATCAGCTGCTAGAGAAATCCAGAAATGGAGTTTACAGCAGAAGCAATAGCTGGAAATGAAGTAACTGGTAAGTAGAGACAAAGCTTGGCTTAAAACTGAAAATCCCTCTGGGCCAGCGAGGCTTTCCATGGTGCTTCACCCTGCAGAGCCAGGCTCCAGTGGGTTAAACACCTGCAAACAGGTGCTAACCTATGGAATTTCAGGAAAGGAGAGAAGGAATTCCAGCCTCATTCAGATTCCTCTTGGATTTCACATCCATTACCCAAGGTGCTGCTCATATTGCATCAACACAATGGGAAAAATGCAGATTTGCATCAATAATTGACAGAGTTATAATAAAATAAATGCAGTGCTCCACACAGAGCTGAAGCTCTTACACACACACAACAAAGGGAAAAAAAACCTCATTACATCTGAAAGCTGCCTAATAGAAATTTGAATTATTTCTGGGCCTGACTTACTAGAAATAGCCAGGGGTTTATGACCAATCAATTCCAGATTCCGAGGCATTC
This sequence comes from Irena cyanogastra, assembly GCA_013397155.1. Lineage (NCBI taxonomy): Eukaryota > Metazoa > Chordata > Aves > Passeriformes > Irenidae > Irena > Irena cyanogastra. The sequence continues at coordinate 140,638 of VWZV01007072.1, read as the reverse complement.
AGAGGCAGGATTCCCCCAGGATTGCCTCCCAAATGCCTGTCAGAGTGAGTGCAGAGCAGCCCCAAGCTCCTGGGAACTCATAATTCCATAATTCCATAATTCCTGACCTGCAGGTTCTGCCTCCAATTATTACAAATTAAAAGGTTCCTGGTTTCCAGCTCCATGCCCAGGAGAATGACACACAGAAATTCTCAGGTGAATGTGAAATGTGCATCACTCCAGAGCAGGGGCTGGAGGGAAATTCTCCATTCTTTTCTCATATCAGAGAATTTAGCAGAGCTTTGCACTGCTGTAAAAATGTCCTTGATGTCTGCAGCTGCCTCCTGCAGAATCCCAGGAAAATGGGAACCTCCAAGGGCCTCTGGAATTCCCACGTTCCCTGGGATGGCTGCTCCTGTAAATATGAAGAGCAGGAGCCACTGCCAAGTATTTCAGGTGGGATTTTAAAGGTTTGAGGAGAGGAAAGGCCAAATGCTTTAGCAATGAAGTCATTTTCCACTTGCTCAGCAAGATATTTCCTACAAAGAACATTTGGTTTGCCTCTACTTCACTGAATGAAAGCACACACAAAGGTTTAGGACCTTAAGTGTTAAAAAATGTCAATTTTCAGGCTAAAAAATGTCAATTTTCAGGCTGAAAATATTTCAATTTTCAGGCTAAGTAATACACAAAATTTTAGCTTTTATTTTTGGCATTGCATCAAGTGATAAAAGTTTGAGAGCCTTGTGCCTTACCTTGTGGTAGCACCTGAAGTAAGCAGCTCGTTCATCTGAGAACTTCTCCAGCCTCTTGGGCCCTTTGCTTGAAGCTTTCTTGAACACTAACCAGCATCTCTGGTAAATCTGGAGACACAAAAGAAGAATAAACTTGGCATCCCCACTGACCTGGATATCAGCAACTCTCCCAGAGAAGTGAAACCCGAAATCAGCTGTGGACCCTCAGAAGTTCAGAGGGAACACAAGCCCAAGCTGTTGGGGAGTTCCATCCCATTTCTTTGGATCCAGCCACAAATATCTCTCAAGTCTTTCAAAATTCATGATCAATCCCACTAAAAACCAGAATATCTAAGCCAAATTTCTCCCTAAAACACCCTATGAACATCAAAATTTAGAAATCCTTAATATGGCTGAGTAAAGTGGAAAAAGTTTTTCTGATTTTCTCAGCTTTGGGGTTTGAGAATATTCTCGGGCAGAGGGGGAAACTGGAACCAGGGGCTGCTGTCCTGGGTGAGGACACAAACCCTGAAATGAGGCTGGCAGGGCGACCTGGCAGTCCTCAGCTCAGCACAGAACCACCAATCCTGCATTTCCAAGTGCCTAAAATGCTCTTCCTCATACATGAAACACAATTATCCCACCCAGTAAGCATGGAATAGGATATTCCACATGATAAAACCCAAAAGATTTTCATTTAGAAGTTAAAATCTGCATTACTGTGCCCTGACCTTCATTATTTTTGTTCAGGAATCAATGTAAATAGACATCTGAAAATGGCCAAATATTCAGAAATCAGAGGGGGGAAGGTTATTTTTCAGATCTTGAGGCAGGGAGGTTAAAATGGCTTTGTTTTAAAAACAAAGATACCTGGCTTCCACCACTCTCCAGGAAAGCAGAGACATTTCACTACTAAAACAAATATTTCACTACTAAAACAAATATTTTACTATGAACACAAACATTTTACTAAGAAAACAAACATTTTACTACGAAAACAAACATTTCACTACAAAAACAAACATTCTACTACAAAAACAAACAACGCCACCCTTGTTTGTTGTTTCAGAGGGGCCCAGGGGTCACAAACAGCACACAAAGTCTCCCCTGGCAAATTTCTCCTCTGAGAACAAGTGAACCTTCAGGGGAAGCTGCCCTGCTTTGCTCCTCTCTTGTGTTTTTCTGCACGCTGCCCTGAAACAAAGAATTCCAACGAGCTGCACTTACAGGGCCACTGAACCTGCTGTCAAACAAACACAAAATTGGCTTTTTTCCCAAAGCAGGAGCTGCAAGGTCTCCCATGCAGCTTGGGATGCCTTCCAGACACCTGGGACATCACCAGGAATTTGCCTTTTGTGACTCTGGGGACCTCTAGAAACAGTAAAAACAGATAAAACAGACAAAACAGATAAAACAGACAAAACAGTAAAGGGACAGCACAACCCTCAAGGAATTCCTCAGTCTCTTCTGAAATCTGCCTTTTTCTTTCTTTTGCCCCTTTACCCAAGGCTGGTAGGAAGATCACACCCTGATGGCTGCAGGTGGAAAATCATAAAATCATTTGGGTGTTTTGTTGGACTTTGGGCTGGAATTCCAGGTGCAAGGTCCTTCCAACAGGGAGCAATTTAGACAGGCAACCTGCCAGGGTTTGGATCTTCCTGCTTCTATTTAAGGAAAAAAAATCCTTCAGTTTGCCACTTGAGAGTCCAAAGGTGGGGAAGGAGCCCTGAAACCATTTTCAGTTCAAAGGGAATTTGTGAGGGGATGGGATCTAGAACTTTTCTCTGCCAAGAGAGACAGACTGCAGCTCCTCCACTGCGTGCCATCCCCTCCCAGACTGTCTGAGGCTGCAGATCCACCAGGAATCTGCTCCCATGGAAAGCTGCACAGCTGCTTTCCCATAAAGAGCCCTGGGTACCTCCAGCTCTGCTCCATCTCTCTCCTGCATGGGGCTGTGACCCTGGAGAACAGCCACAATCCTCCTAAGGGCTCACAAACTATTTAATTGGAATTATTTCCTCCATAAAACCACGGCTTGCCTCTCCTTTCCCCACCCATGCCCGCGCTGGCAGCTTGTTCAGGCCAACCTCACCCCGAAAAGCCACAGCACAAGCATGGAACAACTACCAGGAGATGGATCCCTGGAAAAAACCCCACTGCTCTGCAGGTCTGTGAGTGGAACTGTGCTCAGCAGGACTGCACTGATCCCTGCAGGGTGCACCAAGGGCTGGGTAAAAGCAGCAGCAGAGTTGCCCACACGCTGGGTGTGAAGCCAGCCCTGCTCTTGGCTACCAGACAGCTTCCCTGGCCACAACACCCATCCCTGTGGCAGGAGGGAGCCACTTCCCTGGGAGCAGCCCTTTGTGACTGCATCCAGCAGGGCTGGTGTGCACCCAGCTGCTCCCTCCTCCTGGGCACTGAAGAAAATAATCTCCATTTTCCTTCCCCCCAAGGAGAACACACCTGGGAAGGACAAACCTCCCTCGTCCCTCACTCGGGCTGTGTCTCCACCACCAACATTTAACACCCACAGCTGCTCGTGGGCAATGAGGCTGTAATCTTGTTTCTGACTGCACTCACAATGCTGCTCAGGACTGCAAAGGCTTTTTCATCCCGTTACAAAACCCAGCTTTGGCACTGGCCAGGACTTGCTGCAAGGCCAGTGCACAGGGAGATGCCTGGCAGCTCCTTGGGAATCTCTGCACCTTAAACTCTTGTGGATGCAAGTCACAACAGATTGCTGCTGCTCTGAACCATCAGGCCTGTTAAATCTTTTCTCTTCAAAAACTCTCCCCTCCCAGCTGGGATGACATCAGCCACAAGTGGGATTTTTGTTAAAGGCTCAGGCTCAAAGCCACTTCTCCAACCTCAGCTTCAAGCAGCCGAGAGCTGGAGATGAGCCCGGACTCATTCCTGCCTGACACAGTAACCAGAAGGCAGCTTTGGCCGACATCCTCATTTATTTGGGGTTTTTTGGTCCTTCAGGACTGCACAGGATTGATTGCACAGAGCAGAGTCACTGCCAAAGCCCCCTGAAAGTCTGTGACGTTGTCTGAGGCACGCGGGGAGCTGGGGAGCATCGCCCAGGTTGGATGTTAGGAAAAAAGTTTTTTACTGCAAGAGTGATAAAGTACTGGGATGTTGCAGTAAGGTAGAAGAATCATAAGGAAAGGCTCCATAAAACCAGGCCTGCTCTGCTGGCCTGACATTTCTGCTAAGGCAAGCTGGCACTTTGCAGGTTCCCATGTGAAAGCAATCCTGGTGTGAGCAGTTCATTAACATAACAATCTATTCCTGGGTGAAAACCAACTTACACCTGTATAAACTGCTTTTACACCGTTAGATAGAAAAATGAAAACTCTCTCTCACAACTTTCCCTGAATGCACACCCCAGGGGTTTGAGTGACCAGTCAATACAGAATAACAACTTATTAACCAATGAAGTTACTGGCAAGAAAGCTGCTGACCAACTGGAGTCACACCTGAGGTCAGTAAAATTGTATAAACATGAGTTATGTGAATAAAGAATGGGCTTTTCCACTATGGAGAAAAGGGATCCTGTGTGATTTATTCCCATCCTGGAATGGCTGCTGGGGAGGTGCTGGGGTCACCATGCCTGATGTGTTTGAACAGCCTGGACGTGGCACTGGTGCCAGGCTTTAGCTGAGGTGTAGGGCTGGGTTTGATGATCTGGAAGGTCTCTGGTTCCAACCCGGTGGTTCTGAGATCTCAGCACACACAGGGGACAGCTCAGCCAGGATCTGCTGGCCAGGCAGGGCTGCTGCTGTGGGTGCCACGCTGTGCTCTGTGCCATGGCCAGGCAGCCCATGAGCTCTGAACTGGCCACCAGCCCTGGAAATGCTCACCCAGGGCACCCTGAGATCCCACAGGGCAGTGTGCTGAGATGGAGTATTCTGTTTTCGAGTTTACCTGATTGTTCTATTTTATTAAGGCATTTCTATGTTAATTAGTTATAGAATGGTTTGCCCCTGTGTACCCCCTGCCCTTCCCAGCGTGGATCCTTCCCTGAGCCCCTTTGTCCAAGTTTTCCTGCCGTTTCACCTGTCTGTCAGAGGTGTCAATCACCCTTCTCCCCACCACTTCTCCTGTCAATCTTCCCTCTGTCTTTGCCACCTCAGCCCTGCCCTGATCCTTCAGGAAATTTCTGTATCAATCACCAGAGCTTTCAGAGGTGATTTGTCCATTAGAGCCTCTTTCCAACCCTAAGTTCTCCCGTCTGCCCTTGGCCACCTCTCATCCCTCCCCTGAAATACTCACCACACTGAGACATTGCAGCCTGCTGGGGTGTAAAACAGCTCTCAGGGGACACCCGGAGCTTCCCGGAGCCCTTCCCAGTGAACCACTGCAGGTGTCACAAAGCAGGCTGGCACAACGTCCCCCCACACTGCTGATGGGCCAGCAGCTGAATTCTGCACTTCAGAGGCTCCTGATTACAGATCCTGGCCAGGTGATGAAGGACTTTGCAGTGAAATCCCTCTGGCACAACCTCTGGAGGGCTTTGCAAGGACTCTGTGGCTCAGGCAGGGCAGGGGAGCCACCTGGAGGGACAGGGACACCCAGGAGGGTGGCACCTGGAGCTGCACAGTGAGAGCCAGTAATGGAAAACACCTTTAGGGAAACAGGGCTGGGGTCTGGACCTTGCTTACCCCACAGGAATATCACAAGTGCTCTGTAAAAGAGTCATTTCTCCTCCTGTGCTCAGTGCACACTGGGAGGTGCCTCTTAAATGTGACCTAAAAGACATCAAAAGCAAGGCTTGAGCCTCCAGTCTGCTCTCCCTGCAAAACTGATGAGCTGGATGTGGTATCACTAGAAACAGCATTATCTGGAATATTCTTGCTCTTTTTTATGGACCTAGAGCCCACAAAGTGTAGGTTTGCTGGCTTGTTGGGGTTTTTCATAGCCCACACACAGACCAGGTTATAATTCAGGGCTGCTTAAGGCCACTAGGGGAGGGAAGAGCCATTCCAACAGGAGAGCCAAGAAACATTTACAGCAGAAACCCTCCCTTGCCAGTGACAGCTGAAAAAACCCATCCAGCCTGGAGCTAAGTATCAGATTTGGCTCCTTGAACATCTGCTAAGCTTTGTACACGGGCACAGTTAATTCTGGGCATGAAACTGGAGAGGAGAGAACCAGCCTGGGACTGGAAGTGGGGAGGAGAAACAGCAAAGGCTTCACTGGGGGCTGAAGCTGGGCTCTGTGCAGGCAGCTGATGCTGCCAGCAGCTGGATTTGCAGCTGGATTTGCAGCTGGATTTGCAGGGCCAGCCCATGGCACAGTCCTGGGACCAGCCCCGAGTGGGTCAGGGGGCTGCAGAACAGTTTATAACGAGCCATGGGCTGATTCCTCTGTGCCACAGAGCATCTGATGTCACTCACTGCAGCTCCACGGGCTGCGGGACACTGCTGCAGCTCATTAATTAGGAGAGCTCACTAATTAGGACATGGGACGAGAGGCTCTCCGGGTGAGGCTCACCCAGCTCTGCCAAGGACACTCCTGCCCCAGCCAGGGCAGCAGGCTGCTGTCACACAGGCACAGCTGGGACCTGCCCCAGCCTGGACTCGCTCACAAACCTGGGTTTTCACCCCCACAGCACACAGCCGTTTGTAGGAGCTGCATTTCAGAGCTGCACCTGCTGTATTTCAGAGCTGGACTCGTAATTTTAAGATTACACCCAAGGAGACCCAAAAAAAAAGGGCAGAAGTTGCACAGGAATGAAGTTTTCTGTCAGTAAAGCAATTTTTCCAGCACTAAGCTGCCAGCATCCAAAGCCAGCCACGGGAGAAGGACTACAGCTGCTCCATCCTTTAGCAACCTGAAAACAGGATAAAAAAACCCGCAAAACTCTAATGATGCTTGTCAGGAGCTGCCTGGAGAGCCGAGGTGACAAATGCCCTGCAAGCATCCCACTAACAGATGGAATAATGGGAATAATTCCCATTCCCGGCCCGCTGTCACCCTCTGCCATCACCTGTGAGCTGCAGGAGGCAGCAGGGGATTTTCTGTAATAAATGCAGCCGGGGCCATCCCTGCAGACAGCTCCAGGGGTGCAGGTGAGTCCGTGGCACTGCCTCAGGTAAACTTATCCCATTCCTTCCACGTTCCCCTTCGCTGCTGGCCTCACAGCCCTGCAGGCACAGGTCACTGCCCGGCTGCTGGGGCAGCTCTGAAATCCCAGAGAAGGGGCAGGAAAGGGCAAACCCTGGGGCCAGGGAGTGCTGCAGGCTGGGCTGCACCTCAGCCGGGCTTTGGCACCAGGGAGAGGGATCCTGCCCCTGTCCCTGTCCCCAGCCCGTGGGGCACATCTGGGGTGATCCTGACCCTCTGCCCAGCACATCTGGGGTGATCCTGCCCCTGTCCCAACCTGTGGGGCACATCTGGGGTGATCCTGCCCCTGTCCCCAGCCTGGGGGGCACATCTGGGGTGATCCTGCCCCTGTCCCCAGCCTGGGGGGCACATCTGGGGTGATCCTGCCCCTCTGCCCAGCACATCTGGGGTGATCCTGCCCCTGTTCCCAGCCCATGGGGCACATCCAGATGTGATCCTGCCCCTCTGCCCAGCACATCTGGAGGGATCCTGCCCCTCTGCCCAGCCCCTGAGGCACATCTGGAGTGCTGTGTCCAGCTCTGGGCTCCTCAGGACACAAAGCTCCTTTGCTCCTTTTCTCCTTTTTTTTTTTTTTTTTTCTTTCTTCTTTTGATTTAGGGGAATGGACCAATATTGACTTAAAGAAACACGGAATAAAACAAGGACTGCAGAGCCAGTATTTCCCTGGTAGAATTCCCTTCTTCACTGGCTCCCCTGCCCTACTGCCCTCTGCCAGGTTGCTCAATGGACAAACCCAGCTCAAATGAATTTCTCATGCTCCAGCTGTGTAATTAAAGACAGAGTCCAGGAGTTCACTCACATTTAGGAAGATCCAAACTCGAGAAAGCTGCATTAAAAATGTCTATAAAAGCTTTACACTCCTCCATTGTTCAGGGAATAGCCACTTGTATTTTACCACAGGCACCGTGCCAGGAGTCTGCCACTCAATGGGATGAATTAATTCAGAACATATTAATCCTGAACATCAACAAACATCCCCCCTCACCTTCCTGCAGACATGCACAGGAAATTTTCCTCTGCCAAACACAGAATTCATTGATAGCTCCCCAGACAAACATCACTTGGCAAGTAAAGGGACACTTTAACCTCCTACACTGACATCACTGAAGGGAAATACCACTTTTTACCCTATTGATCTTCTGAATTGAAACAAGTGACATTATCATCAGTAAAACAAAAAAAAAAACCCACCAATATTCATTTCACCAGCTTGGACTCTCACTGGTATTTCTGACAGCACTTGATGAAGCCAGACAAAAAGATAATGGAACAGTCCATCATCTTCCACGGCATTCCTGAAGCTGCACAAACACCAAATTAAGATGTCAGGCTCAAATTAAGGCGTCAGTCTCAGGAGCAGCCCTTGCATCTGTTACTTTCTTTCAAGTGTTTCCACAGCCACTGCTAAATGTTATTTATCCCTGATCTCACTCCAGGGCAATGCCCCTGCACCTCAGAGGGAGAATTTCCTTCACACTGGGACAGCAACTGATGATGAAAAGGCACCAGAACCACCAAAGAGTAAATTTCACTGTTTATAATTAGTTTCTTTTCTCTTTCCCTGCCTCTACAATCATCCTTGACCCATCCTTACAGGGCTGGGGCTGTCACTTCCAGAAATCACAGATTTTTCTCCCAAAGGAAGAGCAAAGAGGGAAAAGAGAGCCAGGATCCACAACCAGCAGGTCAGGTTTGGGATAAAGGAAAAAGGGTCAGATTTGCTTTAAACTTGTTAAATAAAATATATACAATAAAATATACATCTTGTTACAATGAAATACATATCTTAAATGTTACAATAAAATATATATAGTAAATATCTTTAAACAAGATAGCAAATGGGTAAGAGGCACTTGTTTGGGAGTCAGTTCAGGCCACGAAAACATTTGGAATTGATTGTTTTATTTCACAAACTGAGCCCATCTTCCAAAGAAGAACACAGAAGGTAATTTATCTGAAAACAGGCTGGAAAGCACAAAAAAAGCCATTTCCCCTCCCAAAATGGGCCAGCATCAAAACAAGAGTTTCATACTCCAAATCACGATCTGTATAATGTTTTGGGGGAAAACCAAGAGTAGCTCTGAGGTTTGTCCTTTTTGGATTTTGGCAGGGTTCTTTGGGAACAAATGAAGACCCTTATCTCTCCATGCTGTTCCCACAAGTCAAACATCACAAGAACCAAAATGTAATTCCACCACGGGAGCTGCAAATCCTCCTTTTACCTCGTGCAGAGCCAGGCTGAGCACCCTGATCCCCCCTGTCGTGGGGGTGACACGAGGCGACAGCACCCAAAGGACAAACCCTTCCCCAAGCCCATCCCAGAGCTGGCCCCAGAAGGACACTGACCTGACTTGGGGCTCTCACCCCATGAACTCTGTGCCACAGAAACCCAAAGTCCTGCCCCAGTGCCCAAAGAGCTGCTCGAGGCTTGCTGCCCTTTCCTGGGACCCCTCCCCTCATCAGCTCCAGGAAAATGCTCCAACCTCCCAAGGAATGTTCTGGATCCCAGCCCTGCTGCCACTGACAAGCTCCAAGCAGTAAGAAATCTGAATATCTGTGAATATTTCCTAACACCTTATCTAGCAGCTCGCTGGAGCTCTGAATCTCCACTGGGATTAATATCCTGCAGGCTGCAGCTGGTGCCTGAGAAATCTGTTCAGTTTTTCCCCATCCCCAACTTCCAGACTGCATAGGTGAACAGAGTTTTATTAATAAAGCTGCTCCAAATGGAGATACAGGCAACTTTTCTCCTTCTCCCTCCCCCTTCCCCCAGCCTTACATCATTCTTCTTTCCAGTTTTCACAGCTCAGGCTCTAAAATCCTCATATTAACTTGCTGGCACATGCATTCAAGCACCAAATCTCTCCCACCATATGGTTCCAGTCCTGCAGATTGTCTCTCCCCCACTCCACCTCTCCTCCCACAGGGTTTCACAGAACCAGAGCTGTGCAGAACTTGTCAAAGTACACGGCACTGCAACGTGCAGCACCAGACTCCTCAATGAAGGACTCACTCTAATTAAAATCAAGCACAGCAAACCCTGAGAGCTTGAATCTCTCTGCAGCCTTCCCCAATCAAACCTTTCTGCTGAATTGGACAAGTCCTGAGCTTTGTGCAGGAGTTTCTCCAAATTTCTAAGCATGAGGCAGAAGTTTTCCCTCTAAAATGAGGGCGTGCAGCCAGCACTGATGCTCTGCTTCCTGAGGAACAGCCCACAGGACAAAACTGCTGCATTTTCCCAGTTCAGTCTTGCACGTGGCCACTGTGCAGCAGGGAGCTCCTCACCCAACACTCCAATAAACACAGGAAGGCTCCACATCCTCCTCATTTTAGGTCAAAGTTTAATATCGCTGGAAAATCACTAATCAAAGCAAAGCAGGCAATCCAGGAAACCGAGAACTGGTTTTTTTGCTGAGTTTTTTAATCAATCCAGAAATGTTTGAGCACTGCTGACACCACCTCAGCATTTCCTAGGAACAAACAGCTGGCTGCAGAGTTGTGGCAGCCTCAGCTCCCTGCTGTCACAAGCTGAGGGCTGAATTACTACAAACCCCTACCAGGGGCTGCCCTAATTCAGTGCTGGAGGACACCCCTGACACCACATTCCTTCCCCCTGATGTGATGAAGATGTTTTGGGCCAGTCAGGCCCATCAAGCACAGAAACCTGACCCACACAGCTCCAATTTCTGTCCTCAGCCAGGGTCACACTAAAGAGGGAGCAATTCCACTGCTGTAGTCCCAGCAGTCACATCTTCCACCAGAGTTCAGGAGTGGATACAGGGAGGGGAAGTTCAGCCCAAAGTGTGAGCCTGGCAGCAGCACACACCACTGGGAGCCCCAGCTGCCTTTTCCCCTGCACAGCTCCTCGTGCTCACCAGTGCTACAAGCCCTCCACTCCAAACATCTGCTCCTGGTTTGATTTTAATTGGTATTTTTAACTGAGCCAGCCCAACCTAAAGAGAAAGCTCAGGTGTGTTCACACCCACCCACCCCAAAAATGGAAAGCCAAGAACAGAATTTTCCATTAGGGAAACATCTCCATGATCATTTCTCCCTCAGAAAGGTCACACCTGTACCACGGAATGAGGCATGATTTGAAAATCAGGAGCACAAAAATGACTTTTGAGACAGAGAGAAGCCATAAAGCAACAGCCCTGCTTCATGCATCGATATAAATCTCTTTATCAGCTGAGAGGTGGCTGCAAAAGCACTGAGTGTCCTCCTCCCAAACACAGCTCCTGGTGGTCCCTGACAGAAAAAAGCAAAGCTGATTTTTTCCTGGCTTGAAGAGCTCTGGGAGGTGGTGCTTCTGCCCTGTCAGCAGTTTTCCAGCACACAGCCTCCTGTGTGGCACTGCTAATGACACACCAGCCCCACACCATTGGCTGAGGGAATCATTTTCCTCCCTATAAGGATGGAAAGAGTCGGGAAGAGTGAGCTTTCTCCCGAATATATCTGGCTCTGCACAAGACACATGTGATACAAATGTTGCTATGGAAACTATTCTATTAAATAATACTCAATTAAACTCACACGTTTCAAGCGGGCAGAAAGAGTTCAGGTGCAAAACTAATTAGCCTAAATTCCATTTTGGAATTACAAAGTAGGGCCTTCCAGAATTGTCACGTTCCTTTTAGAAGAGGTTTGGATTTGAGCAAGCTGCTTCTCTGCACCCCTTTCATTCCAAACGTGGCACCTGCACCCCAGCTCCTCAGGAAAATCATTTCTGGAGGTAATTTGTGGCTCCGAGCTCTGCTCCCAGTTCCCTTGGAGATGGAATTAGCACAGCACTACAGAGCCAAAGGCAGGAGCTGCGTTCAGCCCAGAGAGACAATGCTGGTTACAGCTGTGCCACAGAACACGGGAACGGACTGCAGTGACTCCCACTCACATCCTGCCACGCAGGGAGAGCTGAGATCCCTCCCAAGGAACCAGCAATCCCACACGGGGCTGGGGCAGGCTCGTCCTTCCTGACGTTTTCACAGCGTGGGGAACTTGTCTGAAAGTTACTCTTTTATACTCTGTAGTATTTTTTTCCCTTTCAAGTCCTGAGTGTCCCATAGCCCTTCCCAGCACAAGAACAACCTGTTGGCATAAATCCTTCACCCTCTGAAGGAGTCGAGCTCACAGCAGCCACTGAGTGAGACTGAATTCAGGCTCCAGGTGTCCCATCACACCTGCAGCCAGGAGGAAGGGACACCAAGGAGCAGGGCTCCAGCCCTGCCTTAGAGATCCCAGACTGAGCACCATTACCCATTTCTGCTGGGCTGTAAGCAGCTCACAGAAACTGCTGCAGGAAGAATCTGCAGCCATGTCTGCTCTCAGCCAACCCTCCCCAGGCTGGAACTGCCAGGAGAGAAATGTTCTGCTGCTGCTCAGGCTGGGTATTCCCAACAAATGGAACAGGGTTTGCCCAGGCCTCCTCTGCAGCAGGAGATCCAAGGCAGGGGCAGGCAGAGGCCAGCACCTCCCAGGGCCCCTCCACAGCTCGGGAATGCTGCCAGGACAGAACAATCAGAGCTGGGACAGCTCAGGGCTTACCCTCACCACGGCACCTCTCTGGGACTCAGCCTGGGCTCCTTCACAAAAGCACTTTGCATCACCCCTTCTGCTCCTCCCAGCCACTGATAATGATACAAACCCTTGGAACTGGAACAAAAACCAAACTGTCTTTTCAGAGGAAACATTTCACATTAGTTCCATTTCCATGGACTCGGTGGCATTCTCCATTTCTCTGTTTTTGCATTCAGCTGTCACGTGCACATCTCCTAAGAGGGCATCCAACATTTCCTCACCAGCAGCACCCTCAGAGTGCTCTGGAAAGCCTGAATAAAGAAAGACACCAGCACTGACAGCATTTACAATTACTGTGGAGTTAGATAAACCTTACTCACAGGTTCACTGAGCTTCTCTGTTACAGCATGGAAAAATGTATCACAGTTTAATCTTACTCACCCTTTATGCCAGAGCAAACTGAACACTGATTTATATTCAGTAATGACACTGAGTCAGGACACACCAATTGTACCCAATTTACTACAAATGCTCTCCAAATGACATTCCCTCAAAACGTCACAGAATCTCGTGGCTTTACAGAATGAGCTGTGCCTGTGAGTGTAGGGATGAGAAATCCAGCCTGATGGAAGGCTTCTCACTGCTCTCCTGTTTCCAAAGCAGCCAGGGAGACGCAAGTTCCCAAGACTGTGGAGAAGTCATTGCCCAGGGGTACAGCAAGGGAAGGGACCTGTAACTGCGGTGAGGCAGCAAAAGCTCTCAGAGGATCATGGACACTGCCCCAAAACGAACAAATTCTGAACTGCCAACCCAACAGCTTTTAATAAACACAAGGAATCAGTTCCTTTCCGTTCCTGAGCAGCAGATACACCAACTGAACTGTTTTATATACACAAAGGTGCATCCCCCCTGGCCAGGCTCCCCCAGGGACACGGAGCTCTCCAGTCCCATCCCTGACGGCCCGGGGGAGCAGCCCTGGAATTCCAGAGCTCATTCCAGCCCAGGCACTGCGGGGAGCTGCCCTGCCCCTCCCGGCACATCCAGCGCCCACAGCCGGAACCGGCAACACGCCACGGCAGCAAAACACCCTGAAATAACTCCAATATTAAACCAGCAGCTGAAGGGGCTGCGTGAATTTTCATTTCACGCAACTCAAGCGACTCTCAGAGCCCCGAAGGCGCCGCAAAGCTTCACCTGTCCCACGCAGGAGCTCAAAGCCTGAGCGGCAGCAGGAACCGCGGCACCTGAGCGGCTCCAGAGCGCTCCGTGCGCTCAGCTCAGCCCTGCCCGGAGCTCCCGCACCCCCAGCCCCGCGACACGGCCCCGCCAGCCCCGGGTCCCTCCCGGAGCAGCGAAGGGCAGGGACGGGGAGTGGGGCAGCGCAGCATCCCCGGCTCCCGACGGGAGAGAGAGGAGACATTAAATATATATAAATATATATCCACGCCTATACATAATATATATCCAGGTGCCCTCATTCCTCTCTCCCCGTCTTTTTGTTTCCTGCGGAAAAACCCACCGAGCTCAGTTCGCAAAGGGAGGACAAAGGAGTGGCAGGGGAAAAAATAAAAAATTGCAAAATGCCCAGCCCTGGGCAGGCGGCGCCGGGCACTCACCCCCAGCCGCCGGCTCCGGATGCGCACGTAGCCCTGCTTCACGATGTCGTTGAAATTGGAGGCCATCCTCGCCCGGGACAGGCGGCGGCGGCGGCGGCGGCGGAGCTCAGCCCGCCCGCATGGCCCAGCAGCGGCAGCCGCGCCCCGGCAGGGACAGCACCGCCCTGGGAG
>VWZV01007072.1:62828-125522 GCA_013397155.1 Irena cyanogastra | reverse complement strand
CGCCCCGGGAGGGACCGCACCTCCCACTGCACCGCCCCTCCGAACGCCCCGCACCGCCCCGGCAGGGCCCGCACCGTCCCCGGAGCGATCCGCACCGCCCCGCACCGCTCAGTGGAGCGACCCGCAGCACTCCTGGAGCGATCCGCGCCGCCCCGGAGTGACCCGCATCTCTCCGCACCGCCCCGGAGTGACCCCGCATCTCTCCGCACCGCCCCTCAGAACGCTCCGCACCACTCCCGGAGCGAGCCCGGAGCGCTCCGCTCCACCCCGCACCTTCCGCACCAAACCCCGAGCGCCTCGGGCCGGGGACAGAGCTGTCACAGCCCCGCTGCTCCATCCCCGCACGCTCAGCCCCATCCCGCACCCCGCAGCCGGCCCAGCCGAGAGCGCCCTGAGCAGCCCCGCCGTGCTGGGCCACCTGCCTCGGACCTGTGGCTTCTCCCCAGCAAGGTGCCTCTCCCAGCAAGTCTTTCGGGTGCCTGAAATTCATGCGGGATTCTCAGGAATGTCCCATTCCCAAGGACGAGGGGCGGGTAAGCCGAGCTGCTGCCCCGTGGCCGGGAATGTCACAGGAGCCTGGGCTGTGTTTTTACGGGCGCTGTGTGGCTGCAATAAGGACTGACCTTGTTTGGCGCCGGGCCCTGGGGCTGCCTTCTGTGCCTCCGCGTTCTCCTTTTCCAAGAACGTGCAAACACTGCCAAGCACTCCGGAGGTGCAGGCGAGAGGGGCTCTGGTGGCTCCCCACGGCTTACCTGCCAGTGCCACGCTGTAAATACCATGTCCTGGAAAAGGGGGCTGCTCAGATCTGCGTAACTGCTTTTAATAGAGCCACAAATACAGCCCAGGGAGGTCAGCCAGACACGGAATTATTATTATTATTATTATTGGGAATTATCCTGAGGTGGAAATTACAAATGGGACAGCAAAAATGGCAGAGCAGGGACGCATCACAGAGCACACCAGGGAGAGCAGGCTGAGCTCAGGGCTCTGGGGAAGAGGTGCCCATATTTATTTAGATCACAGAATCAAAGAATCATTTAGGTTGGAAAAGATTGTTGAGGCTAAACCCACCTCTGATAGAAGTGGCCCCTGTCTGGTTTGGATGTGTGGCTCCTTCCTTTTGGGCAGCCAGCAGTGATGTGGTGGCAGCGCAGTGCTTGCAGCTCTTGCTTGAAGGGGTGGTTATGCTTTGTGAAATACTGGTTGATGGAGTGGGTTTTGGAGGGCTCTCCAGCTGAAGGACTGATTCACTGAGGACAGAGGAGCAAGTCTGCACTCCTCACTTTGGGATTTTACACTTCCCGCTCCTTTTCACGGAATGCATGAAACAAAACAGCTTCAGCCAGAAACAGCAGAATCTTCCACCCTCATGCACCAAAGCACACCAAAATTAGAGAAATATTCTGAGATAAATCTGGAATATGACCTTGAGGCCACCAGGCTGATCAGAGGGATGGAACATCTGTCCTGTAAGGAAAGGCTGGGGGAGCTGGGATTGTTCACATGGACAGGAGAAGCTTTGGGGTGACCTCAGTGTGGCCTTGCAGGGCCTGAAGGAGCTGCAGCAAAGGTGGAGAGAGAGTTTGGACAAGGGATGGAGGGAATGGCTTCAAACTGCCAGGGAGGAGGTTTAAGTTGGATATTGGGATGGAATTCCTCCCTGGGAGGGTGGGCAGGCCCTGGCACAGGTGCCCAGAGCAGCTGTGGCCACCCCTGGATCCCTGGAAGTGTCCCAGACCAGGCTGGAGCAGCCTGGGACAGTGGAAGTGTCCCTGCCACGGCAAGGGTGAGACAGGATGAGCTTTAGGATCCCTCCCAGCCCAAACCATGCCATGAAATCCCCACACAGCAGCAGGACCTGGCAAAGCCCAGGCTGCAGAATTACCAAGAAATTCCCTTTTGTTCTGTACTAATGCTGGAAGCATCAAGTGAGCTCTAAGCCCGGGATTAAAAAACAATAATAAACAAACCCAGAGAGGCTTGGCTGGGTTTCAAAGACTTTTGGAGCAGGGAAGAAATGACAGAGCCACTTTAGGTGGCTTTTCAACAAGTTTAGACGTTTCTTCTAATCCCTGGAAGGACCTGTAAACACTCACTGCTGGTTTCATCAGTCACTGGCATATTCCTGCAGGTAAACACATTCCTGGGAGCTTGGCTAAGTCAAGGTGGATTTAAGCCTGTGCTTATTCTTTGATGAATTAGGATATTAGAGGCCACTTACATCTTCTCTTTGAACAGCATAAATCCCTTACACACGCCACGGTTCAAAGAGAAAATGCACTTTAATTCCCATGTGGGCAGTGCGTTCCAAGAATGTGCCAGAAAATCTCATTGTTCAGGTTTTCCACTCGGTGCTATCTCCAGAAAAAAAATTGTTTCCCACTTTTTAATATGTAAATGTGAGCCCTTGTTGATTTGACAGGAATTCTTTCCTTTCCCTGGGGTCTGCTGACCATTAGCCCTCACCACAAGGAAATGCAGCACTCAATTTATCTTCATCCACATTCCAAACTGTCAAAAACCTCTTTAACAAGCTATCACTGAAATTCTTTTCCTTTTAATGCCAGTATTTTTTGCTATTATTTCCGGGGAAGATAAGAGCCAAGGGTCACTTTGAAGCCCCATCTGTTGTTAATAATTTAAGTGGATTATTGTTATATTTTAATCTCCTAAAACTCTCATTGTGCTGCCCTACGATGAGCTCATTGCTTTTAGCCCCCTGCAAACACAAATCAGAAACTTTAACTCAGTTTTCCCCAAAATGCCATCTTGGCATTTGAAAAGGAAGTTACATTTATCTTATTTATCTGCAGCACGAGACCCTTGGCTCTTCCTAAGAAATAATAGCAATAATATTGTCATTAAAAGGAGAAGAATTTCAGGATATTATTTCATCACAGTTGAAACCTGCCAAACATCTCTGGGACTCCCCACATTAAAGGATAAGAAACTACTTAATTTCAGGAAGCAATATTTAACATGGAAGTTATTTCCTGGGACTAGTCAAGCATTTCCTGATTTAAAAAAAAAAAGAAAAAAAAATAAAAAGAAAGTTTCTCATTTGATCACCCTGAAATGATTTTCTGGAAATCTATAACACACATCAATACTTTTTTATGAAATGCTCCCCTACTGTTTTGCCTCCATAAGGTGAAGATGCCAACATTTTTCTGCTTTTGTTTTGATTTTCCAGAGCAGTTTGGAGATGATAACATCACCCTGAAGTGTGCTGACTTTCCAAGTGCTTGGAGGCTGCTGGAATGCAGTATTTCCCCCACAGGATCTCCAGGAAAAGCTTTTGGGCATTCCAGTGTCTCATTTTGTGTGGTGTGAGGTACATTTTTGACATTTCCTCCTGATTTTTGCAGTGGGAATTGTGAATTTGGATGAGTTCTAGCTGAGATACAACAGATACTGAGTGAAATAAGAGACTAATTCTCTATAAAAATGGATGGGTTTTCTCATGTTACTGCAGACTTAGAAATCCCTCATTCTCCTTTTGCAAAGTGCTGCCTTGAATCCTTTCATTTTGGAGAAAGACAAAAAAAGAGGCGTTTATCCCGAATTTATTTCTTTCAGAATGCAGAGATTTGATTAATTTTGTCTCAAAACTGTGGCTCGTTCTCCTCTGGTGCAAATGCTGGATCCACAGCATAAAACTGCTCAGAAATTCCTTCCCCACTAATGTGTCACGGTGCTAATTAATTTTGAGTGAATGAATTCTGCTGAAATGAAGATTTCTCAGGTATTTCCCTGCTGTTCCTATTTCTCTGTNAATAATAAACAAACCCAGAGAGGCTTGGCTGGGTTTCAAAGACTTTTGGAGCAGGGAAGAAATGACAGAGCCACTTTAGGTGGCTTTTCAACAAGTTTAGACATTTCTTCTAATCCCTGGAAGGACCTGTAAACACTCACTGCTGGTTTCATCAGTCACTGGCATATTCCTGCAGGTAAACACATTCCTGGGAGCTTGGCTAAGTCAAGGTGGATTTAAGCCTGTGCTTATTCTTTGATGAATTAGGATATTAGAGGCCACTTACATCTTCTCTTTGAACAGCATAAATCCCTTACACACGCCACGGTTCAAAGAGAAAATGCACTTTAATTCCCATGTGGGCAGTGCGTTCCAAGAATGTGCCAGAAAATCTCATTGTTCAGGTTTTCCACTCGGTGCTATCTCCAGAAAAAAAATTGTTTCCCACTTTTTAATATGTAAATGTGAGCCCTTGTTGATTTGACAGGAATTCTTTCCTTTCCCTGGGGTCTGCTGACCATTAGCCCTCACCACAAGGAAATGCAGCACTCAATTTATCTTCATCCACATTCCAAACTGTCAAAAACCTCTTTAACAAGCTATCACTGAAATTCTTTTCCTTTTAATGCCAGTATTTTTTGCTATTATTTCCGGGGAAGATAAGAGCCAAGGGTCACTTTGAAGCCCCATCTGTTGTTAATAATTTAAGTGGATTATTGTTATATTTTAATCTCCTAAAACTCTCATTGTGCTGCCCTACGATGAGCTCATTGCTTTTAGCCCCCTGCAAACACAAATCAGAAACTTTAACTCAGTTTTCCCCAAAATGCCATCTTGGCATTTGAAAAGGAAGTTACATTTATCTTATTTATCTGCAGCACGAGACCCTTGGCTCTTCCTAAGAAATAATAGCAATAATATTGTCATTAAAAGGAGAAGAATTTCAGGATATTATTTCATCACAGTTGAAACCTGCCAAACATCTCTGGGACTCCCCACATTAAAGGATAAGAAACTACTTAATTTCAGGAAGCAATATTTAACATGGAAGTTATTTCCTGGGACTAGTCAAGCATTTCCTGATTTAAAAAAAAAAAGAAAAAAAAATAAAAAGAAAGTTTCTCATTTGATCACCCTGAAATGATTTTCTGGAAATCTATAACACACATCAATACTTTTTTATGAAATGCTCCCCTACTGTTTTGCCTCCATAAGGTGAAGATGCCAACATTTTTCTGCTTTTGTTTTGATTTTCCAGAGCAGTTTGGAGATGATAACATCACCCTGAAGTGTGCTGACTTTCCAAGTGCTTGGAGGCTGCTGGAATGCAGTATTTCCCCCACAGGATCTCCAGGAAAAGCTTTTGGGCATTCCAGTGTCTCATTTTGTGTGGTGTGAGGTACATTTTTGACATTTCCTCCTGATTTTTGCAGTGGGAATTGTGAATTTGGATGAGTTCTAGCTGAGATACAACAGATACTGAGTGAAATAAGAGACTAATTCTCTATAAAAATGGATGGGTTTTCTCATGTTACTGCAGACTTAGAAATCCCTCATTCTCCTTTTGCAAAGTGCTGCCTTGAATCCTTTCATTTTGGAGAAAGACAAAAAAAGAGGCGTTTATCCCGAATTTATTTCTTTCAGAATGCAGAGATTTGATTAATTTTGTCTCAAAACTGTGGCTCGTTCTCCTCTGGTGCAAATGCTGGATCCACAGCATAAAACTGCTCAGAAATTCCTTCCCCACTAATGTGTCACGGTGCTAATTAATTTTGAGTGAATGAATTCTGCTGAAATGAAGATTTCTCAGGTATTTCCCTGCTGTTCCTATTTCTCTGTACATCACCCACAACCTGTTTCTAGGACTCGGGCAATGCCCAGCTCTGTCAGGCTTCAGGCTGAGGAGTTGTGTGTTGGCTCACAGATTTTAGGGAACACCCATAAAACTGGGCGTAAATTCGAGCATTCCCCAGTGAAGTGAGGGCAGGAGCCTTGGTTCAAACATCTTTATTCACTCCAGGGATTTTTAAACACACCAGGCAGAAAATTGCATCAGTGAAATGCACACAGAATTACCATGCAGATGTCAGTCGGTGCCAAAACATGAAAATTCACGAGGCTGAACATTTAGCTGATAAAAAAACCCCATCCTAGCAGCAGCAAGGCACAGAGCTCCTGGTGCAGCCAGCAGGAACCGCTGATAATCAATATTTAATGACAATAAATAATCGATTAACAGGGCTACCATGTCACTGTGCACAGAGCAGGATTCAGCCCAAGAATTCTGCAAGGCAAACCCTGCTCCTGCAGCTCTTAGCATTTATTGCTGCACATGCCTGCAGAAAATTTACGCTTGGAATTTTGTTTTTTGATCTTTTTATTGCTGTTAAGTGAGCTGGGGGAAAGGAGATATTCTAGATATATTCCTTGCAGATGGCATTTGGAAATGACACCCAGCAAGTGGCAGTTTGTTCTTTTGTGCTGCCTTGGGAGCAGTAGATTTAGGGGCTAGGTTTTGCCATTTCCTTGGGCAGGGTTAAATTTGCACGAGCATTTGGGCTAAATAAAATAAATAAATGAAAGGAATTAATTGGCATTCCTCAGGAGTGCAGGTAGGAAAAGCCAAAGCTGTCCCGATGCCCTGGAGCTTGGGAAGGTGGGAAGGGTGGATTTTGTCTTCCTCCCTTTGCAGGAAGTGCAGGAAACAGAATTTTGCCAGGGTTAATTTAAATTTTGTGCCAGAAAAGCAATGCACAAGCTCAGGGGTTCTGGCTGTAGAATATCTCAATAACATTATTTTTTTTATTATCACCCACGGTTTACCAAGTTTTCCCACAAAGCTGCCATGGATTGAAGTTCTCCTGGAGTGGGTGGGATTTGCAGCCCTTTCTCCTGCTGCTCCTTCCTGAGGAACTCAGCAGAACCACTCAGCACCCAATTACCCTTGATTTCCCTGCAATTCACACAGAAAATGTTGCAAATTGTGTAAATTATTTCAAACGGGGTTCATTAGCACAGGTGGTTTTGCTCACCTGGCTCTGGGGACTCATCATTGTCCTGATGGGGGAACACACACGGATTAAAATAAATATCCAAAATAAATATACAAAAATTACAAAATACACACTCATAAATTCATAAATTAAACCAACAAAGCCCACCTGAGAAACCTGCCCTGCCCAGCATTAACAAGTCCTGTCAGCAGTGCCTCTGTCTCCTCACTGATATTTAAATGTTACATTAATTCAAATTTCACTCTGTCATTATTTGTGGCCAGACACATCTATCTCACTTTATGCTCACATTTTTCCAATCAGTAGTTTACAAAGCAGTTTAAATGTTATATGAATATTAATAACAAGTGAATTTGGGTGGCAAAAAGCACCGAGGCAAAAAGGTTAGAAATTGTTATAAAATGCAGTGCTGAGGAATTACTGGGCCTGTGTTCTCCATAACCCTGAAGAACAGCTTGGTTTGAAGCCCCTTTGAGTTTCCGGAATCAGAACATGTGAGTGGAGTTTTGATTTAGTCCTGCCCATTTCATCTCAGCCCAGCCACCTCAGCAATCCCAGAAAACATTCTGCAACGGTTTCACTGTCATTTTTTGCTTGTACCTTCATTTCTAGAAGAAAGGCAGAAAACCCTTTTCTATATAATTCTGTCGATTTGCCTTTCCTGGCTCTTTTTGGGGAGTTAATGCTGGCAGCTAAGCAGGATGAAAACCTGATCTGGGCTCAGTCACGGGCCTGAACTTCGGCAGAAGCACCACAATAAACTCCTCTCACACGGGCACTTCTTGCTCTAAAACTCCCAACCTAATCCAAAAGGAAGATTATCCTTTCACTCAACAAGTGGCAGTGCAGAAGATAAGCAATCGTGGCAGCAGATTAGAAAGACTCCAAAATATCCTTGTAAAATAAACTGTTGAGGCTTTGATGTGTCCTTATCTGGCAGGCAGAGATTTCCCAAACATTCCAGAACAGAAACAATTGCACTGCAGGGCTGCAAGGCAAAGCAATAAACGCTGGGTGCACTTTTGGAGCTGAGTCAGTGAAAAAAAAAAAAAAAGCAGCCCAGGCTTTAAGGAAGCACAAACCATACATTAAAAAAAAAAATCAGTATTAAATAAAATATACCTTGCACATATGGAAACTAAATAGCTCCTTGTAGCTTAATGCGAAGGATTCATTGAGTTGGGAAATATTTTTACTGATAAATATAGGAAAGGGGGGAAAAGACCTCCTAACTGTTCAATAATATAATTTAACAGACACAAAAAGTATAAATGAATCAGCCTATGTCAACTTTGCAGTATTTTCAAGGATATTTGGGCAAAAAGGTTGCTCCAAATTCATGAACCAAAAGCCAAAATCCAGTGTGGTGAAGCTAAAAGGCAGGCCCTGTAAATATAAAAAAGATCAAAAGGTTTATTTAAAAATCTGCTTAATTGAAAGTGAGTAACTGCAAACGGCCACGCTGGCAGAGCATTTCATCCAGAGGGGGTTTCAGATGGTTAATGGTAATTATAAAATATGTGACAAATTAACTCAAAGCAAGTGAAAATATACATGACAGATAAAAGCAAATATTACAGCGCTGCTGACAACTCCTCAGTCTTTCAGTGACAAGAATGCTAGAATTGGGCAGAAATTACTTAAAGAAAAGAAAAAAAAGTAATAAAAAAGCAGTCATTTGGAAGAGGAAGCCACTGCAGTTGCAATGGAACTATCCAGTTTGATGTCCCCAGGCAGTGAGGGGCTGATCAATCTTCATGGCTGTGGGGAAAATTAAGAATTTTAAAAAAACCAACCCAACAACCCAGTCAAAAAATCACATTTGCGATTCACATTCCCCCCTGTAAGCCTGCTTCACTGTCACAGTCAGGGCTGGGAAGGGCTGTGAGAAGAGCCCTCAGCATCTCCAATATTCCAGAGGCAACAGGAGCTGAAGTGACACCTAAACCCCCCTGGCTTTCCTTTCTGCAGCCACCCTCACAATGTTACACTTTTATCATTATTATGTGGTGGAATCTCGGCTCTTCTCTTGACCTTGACGTGTCAAAAGCAGCACAAATCCCAACAAAAGCCCTCCTGGTCCAGCACAGCACCTCGCAGCAGCCAGGAAGAGGCACCTTTGGGGTCTGCCACCCCAAAACTGCCCTGCAGAGAGGCTTCCCGAAAACGTCCCCTCCCTTCCTGCAGCACTCCTGGTGGAAACCTGCCTGGTTTGTGCTCCAGAGCAGGTTGGATTTATTTATTGTTTATTATTATTTATTTTCATCCTTGCCTGAATCACTGCCAGATGAAGGAGCACAAGACAATGAAAAGCAGCATTTGTTAAATTGCATTAAATCCCATAATGCTCTGCCCCGTAGGTATTGAGGTTGGGGCTTTGGGGGTTTTGTTTTGTTTGGTTATTTTTTTTAATTTGGCTGGTTTTTTTGGTGTTTTTAACTTACAGATACTAAAATGCAGGCGAAACGTTAAATCTCCTCATCTTTTTCTAGCCCAGTTTCCCTCTTCTGGCATTATCCCAGCTCTGCACATGGTGCTGGCCAGCAGACCAGGAGCACTGGGAGCACGACCCAGCCCAGACAGCAGCTGCTGGGGGCTCTCACCTCTCCCTAGCAGGGAACAGAAGGAAAAGAAGCTCTGCAGGAGGAAAAGCAGCTCTGCAGGAGGAAAAGCAGGTCTGCAGGAGGAAAAGCATCCAACACACACCAGGAGCTTGACGGCGTTTGCTTCAAACCTGCAGCTCGCTGAAGAAAAGAGAAGAAAAATAAGACAAAGAGCTTTGTTTGCCTGCTGGAAGGGAGAAAAAGCCCCGTTCTCCATGGGAGAAGATCCCAGTGGTGACATCCCTGGGAGTGAAGATGGCTGGGAAGGAGAGCTCAGGGGTAAAGGTGTGAGCCACCCCAAAGCTGGCCGTATTTCAGTGACTGAAAGGAGATTTGCATTTCCCCCACGGGGAGGGAAAAGCTGAAGGTGGCAGATGATTTTTCCTGTGGAAATGTGGGCAAGCACCCAGAGGCCTCTCCCAGCAGGCCTGCCTCACAACCTCTTCTTCAAACCAGGCCTTTCCTTAGTCCTGCTCCAGTTTTTCACCTGTGACTGCAAAGATATTTCCATCACCACATCCTGTTGATGCCTTTTCAGGACTACCTAAAAACAGAATCCAGACAGAATTAAGAGAATAAAAAGCTGTTGTATTTATTGAAAGGCCTTCAGGTGCATTTTGGGCAGACAAAGCCTCCCAGGGCCTACACCCAAAATGGATGACAGGTCACAGGTTTACACTTTATAAGGCTCACACTTTTATAAGTTTGGTCCATTTGCATATTGGGGGTTAATCTCCCAATTCCCACTTCAGCTAATGAAGTCATTGACCCCAAGTTTGCTCCCCCAACTCCCTTTTGTTCCCATCTCTCAGGCCTGAGGCAGTGAGGTGTCCTTGATCCCCGGCCTGGAGAGGAATTGTTGTGCCTGCCCAAAATGGGACAGCAGCAGCTCACACTGGGTATGGAGTTTAGAGTTACACACTAAAGAACTGCAGGGTTACAAATAGATGAACAATAGATAAGCTCAAATCCTAAGGCATTGCTGTGTGGGAGGTTTTTATTCCTGCTCAGGAGTCAGAGGTGGTCCAGAGCCAGGGAAGTGCCTCAGTGGAACATCTGCACACTGTGAGTGACCCCTTTGTGCCAAACCCAGGGCTGCCACTGAGGGGGGATGATGTGCAGTGGGGAATTTAACCCCAGAATCTGGATTTTCTACAGGTATTTAATATGGCAGGATTAGGATGGACTGTCACCAAACAAGGTACCTCAGTCCTCTCAGTCACACAGAGCAGCCCTTTAATTTGAGATCTGCATGGCCACCAGTGTCGCCTGCTCCCACCAGGGGATCCAGAAGCTGTTTTGATAGGGAAATCAGTCCTGAGGGTTGTTGTGATTCCTTCAGAATAATCAAAAGCATCAGTGACATGGAGGTGGAAGAGGAACTCATTTAAAATTATCAATTATTGGTGTGGCATGATGGCATGAGGTTAAAGAGATGTCTGAGTGCAGACAGCTCATGTTTGAAAAAATTCTCATTACATTTTGCCCTAGAGTAATGATTTATGCAATTAGGATATTTCCTTCAGCTAACCTCTCTCCCTCTATCCAGGTTTTCAAACCATCTTCATTATCCTGGAGCACCCTCAATGCAAAATTTATAGCAATGATCAAATCTCTAGGAAGCTCGTGTTCAGGTTTTTTTTTGAGTGCCTCAAATTAAGGACTGAAGACAACAAAATCATTTCACTCTTAAAAATGTTGGAAGGACTAATCTTAAATCAATCCATGGATCCCTCTGATCCATCACAGAGACCACTGACAAAGATGTAGGAATGCAGAGTTTCTGTGATGCTGCAGCTCAGCCACATTCTGGAGTCCTTAAGGATCATTCATTTTTATTTTTCAGAACATTTAAAGAAATTCTTCTCAAGCCAAATGTATTTGTTCTCCTCCCACTGATTCTCAGTCCAGTGCACGTTACAAAGATCGCGTTATAGTGAAGTGAATCACAGTAATCTGAAACCACAACATGCTGCCACGTCCTTTTGATGGATTTGTTCATGAATATGTGCCAGAAACCCAGAATTTGCCTTTTGGGCCCGAGCTGATCCTCCCGTGGCTGTCACACAGCAGCATCCCAGACCAGGATCTCACTGAGAACGGGTCCAGCAGCATCTGCCAGCACCTTCTGAGGCTTCCAGAGAACAGAGAGGCTGCATAATTAACAAGTCAGCACCCTGCAACCACCCCGAGGCACTGTGAGAGCTAGAAGTGACTGGAGAAACGCAAGGAGTGGCAGAAGGACTCGTTCTGCTCGTTCAAATAATGAATTGGCTTCAAAGAATCGAGTGGAGCTGTTGTCTTAGTAACCCAGTCCGAGAGAGAAAATCTTCTGGGAAGTTGGCAGGCAGAGCCTGGAACATCTGCACACCCAGGCAGGCTGGCAGACCCAGGTTCTCTGGCAATACCTGGCAGGAATTGTGTTGGAATTTAGCAAATGCTGGATTAAACAGAACAAAAGAAGTTGCTTTTGCTGCCCCTGTGGCACTCATTTCCCAAAAAAAAAGAAGACAGAAAAATTAAAACTGGCAGGTCAGCTCAGGACACACCTCTTTGGGATGTGTTTGGGGTTTTAAATAAATGCAAGACTCCTCTCATGCCCAAAATGCCACTCAGTCAATAAAACTCACTAGTGACCAAAGTTAAGGGAATGGGAGAGCATTTCCTGTCATCCTCTTTGGAAGGATTTTCAGTGTTGTGCATTTGGAGCTGCAAAAGAGAGTTATCAAAACACGAACTAAAATCAGAAAGTGTGCTCAGGCACTGAGCTGTGCATGAGCTCTCTGCCATGGAAATGCCTGCTGCAATTACAATTTGTTAAAAATGCATCATTCCCTCGGGCTAAACCATCTGCAGGGATTAACTCACCTTTGTGGACAAGCCAGGATGCCATCGGCCTAAAAAAACAGAAAAATTGTATCTAAAATAGTGTGACCAGCAGGAGCAGGGCAGGGACTGTCCCTCTGTGCTGGGCACTGGGGAGGGCACAGTGCCCAGTTGTGGCCCCTCACAGGAGGGACCCTGAGGGGCTGGAGCATGTCCAGGGAAGGGCACGGAGCTGGGAAGGGGCTGGAGAATTCCTGAGGGAGCTGGAAAGGGGCTCAGCCTGGATAAAAGGAGGCTCAGAGGGGACCTTGTGGCTCTGCACAGCTCCTGCCAGGAGGGGACAGCCGGGGGGTTCGGGCTCTGCTCCAGGGAACAGGGACAGGAGGAGAGGGAACGGCCCCAGGCTGGGCCAGGGCAGGGGCAGAGTGACAGCAGCAGGAATTTCCCATGATTTCCCATGGGGACAGCAGCAGGAATTTCCCCATGGGGACAGCAGCAGGAATTTCCCCATGGAAGGGGGACTAAGGCACTGGAACNCCAGGGAACAGGGACAGGAGGAGAGGGAACGGCCCCAGGCTGGGCCAGAGCAGGGGCAGAGGGGACAGCAGCAGGAATTTCCCCATGGGGACAGCAGCAGGAATTTCCCCATGGAAAGGGGGCTCAGGCACTGGAACTGCCCAGGGAGGTTTGGAGTGCCCATCCCTGGAGGTGTCCCAGGAATTCCTGGAGGTGGCACTCGATGCTGTGGGCTGGGGACAAGGTGAGCATCGGGCAAAAGTCAAAAGATTCTGCGATTTACAGAGGGAACAAACCTCCAATCCAAAACTCAGTCTTCAGAAACCAAACTATTCTTTTCCAGCCCCTACTGTTATTGTAAAAAAACAGTTACTGTGGCAAATAGAAAGATTTAACTGGAGTGCCTGAAATGATCTCTCCTGAGCAATATTCCGTAAACACGTCCGTATTTCATTGGTTTGCTCTGCAAACAGCAGAGAACTCTGCAAGTCACACAACAATCAATCTTTTGCAGCATCCCTTTGATTTTTGAGTGATCTGAAGTGAGGGTCTAAGAGCTAATAAAGCATTTCAGATCATCTGGGATCCCTGGCTGGAATTTTAAATGTGTTCCACAAAGAGGAGAGTGGTGCTCATGAGCCTGGAGTTCAATTGGCTTTAGTGGTTTAAATGCAAAAGTTAATTAGTCATAAAAAAAATGCTCTGTGATAAACATGGCAGCCCAATTTGTATTCAAATATGACTTTTCTGGTCTAAAATAGAAAGCAAAGCAATTAGCCTGCAAAGGCATTAACTGCTGGGGTTATTCAGTGGATAATGAGCAAATGCAGCCACCCGCCACTTTCCTCTGCAATGCTGTTTTTCATTGCCTTTAATGCATTCCTAACATTAGGGTTTGTTTACCATTATGGTGATTAACAACAGGATCAAACCCGCTCTCAGCTGCCTTACAAGACCAGGAAATTTATTGCAGGAGCAGCACTTGGCCAACTGCAATCCCTGAATTTCAAGCACAGCTCAGCAGAGAAGCGATTTGAGCACTGAAAAGCCTCTTCAAAGTGTGCAGAAAGTGCTGCGAGCTTGACTTGGTGCCTTTTAGAATGTAAATAAGAAATTATCAGAGATCTTCAGCTCACGGAATGCATGGAAATCAACAGTGTTTTTCACTGAGGGAAATGCAGAAGTCATGGAAGCAGCCAGTGAAGGACCAAGGGAAGAAGTACTGGGCAGGGCAGGACAAGGACACTCAAATAAAGCCCTGAACCTCCTCCTGGAGGCACAAACAGGCAGAGTTCCACTGCAGCTGGACATCCCACGTGCAGAATGACACCTTCAGGAGGCACCTGAGAGATTCAGAGGGAGGAATCCCAAATCCTAACTCATGTGATTTAACCTGATTTGAATTGCATTACTTTTCTTCTCCCTCTCGGAATATTAATTGGGATTTTTGACAGATCAGTTTGCTGTCAGTGAGATGAAAGATATGCCTGTCAGCCAATGTTTATGAGGCAGTCTTCAAGCTGAGAGAGAAAATTAAAACCATTACCATGCCACCAGTCTGAAGCCAAACTTATTATCACACCAAATATTATGCAATTAAGCTGAATTAGAAAAAATGAGGGGAAGAATCCTTCACCTTGGCTGGAATTGGAGTTTTTACCTCAGCACATTGTCCAGTCACACTTAAATCACAGATTTGAGGAGAGGGGAGAGGGAAGGTGAGCTCACCAAAACATTCTGTGTTGTAAAATCATGTTTTCAGAGTGTTCTTACTCCAAACGTTCCAGGAAGTTCTGCTGGGATCAGCTGGAGACAGGGTGTGGAGCAGGGTGTGGAATCCTCATCCTCTAGAAGTTCTGGATTGCTCCACTGAAGAACCCCAGCTGTTAATTTTGCAGGTTAATTGCTTTGCTTTCTATTTTAGACCAGAAGTCATATTTGAATCCAAACTGGGGTGCCAGAGCATCCTCTGGAAGTTCTGGATTGCTCCGGGCATGTGCTGCCAACAGGAATTGTTCTCTCTGCTGCTTTTGCCCAAATTTTCACCCATTTCTGGCAGAAGCACAATTTTCTTATAAAGAATCCCCAGAGAGAAACAGCAGAACCACAGACACCCCTCAGCTCCCTCTTCCTCAGCCAGGGGAGGCAGAGTGGGGTCAGGGACAGCAGGAAGGGACCTGTGCCCACCCCAGCACTGCCCAGGGAGGATTTTCCTGCTGTGTCCCAGCAGATTCCCAGCCCAGGACAAAGCCTGGATTCCCAGTCAGTCCCAGGATAAAACCTGGATTCCCAGTCCTGTATAAAGCTTGGATTCCCAGTCCAGAACAAAGCCTGGATTCCCAGCCCAGGACAAAGCCTGGATCCTCAGTCAGTCCTAGGACAAAACCTAGATCTCCAGTCAGTCCCAGGACAAAACCTGGATCCCCAGTCAGTCCCAGAACAAAGCCTGGATCTCCAGTCAGTCCTAGGACAAAACCTAGATCCCCAGTCAGTCCCAGAACAAAGCCTGGATCTCCAGTCAGTCCTAGGACAAAACCTGGATCCCCAGTCAGTCCCAGAACAAAGCCTGGATCTCCAGTCAGTCCTAGGACAAAACCTAGATCCCCAGTCAGTCCCAGAACAAAGCCTGGATCTCCAGTCAGTCCTAGGACAAAACCTGGATCCCCAGTCAGTCCCAGAACAAAGCCTGGATCTCCAGTCAGTCCTAGGACAAAACCTAGATCCCCAGTCAGTCCCAGAACAAAGCCTGGATCTCCAGTCAGTCCTAGGACAAAACCTGGATCCCCAGTCAGTCCCAGAACAAAGCCTGGATCTCCAGTCAGTCCTAGGACAAAACCTAGATCCCCAGTCAGTCCCAGAACAAAGCCTGGATCTCCAGTCAGTCCTAGGACAAAACCTGGATCCCCAGTCAGTCCCAGAACAAAGCCTGGATCTCCAGTCAGTCCTAGGACAAAACCTAGATCCCCAGTCAGTCCCAGAACAAAGCCTGGATCTCCAGTCAGTCCTAGGACAAAGCCTGGATTCCAAGCCCAGTACAAAGCCTGGATTCCCAGTCAGTCCCAGGACAAAGCCCGGATCTCCAGTCAGTCCTAGGACAAAGCCTGGATTCCCAGTGAGCCCAGGACAAAGCCCAGCTCCAGCTGGGATCTCAGCTCACCTCCCAGTGAGGAATGGTTTATTTGGAGCCAACACTCATTCCTGCTGCTGGGAATAACTGGATGAGACAGGAGAAGCCTGAGGCACTTCCCCAGGCCCGTCTGAAGCACTGAGGCAAGAGGAAAGGGGGATTTGCAGGCCTGGTTTATCTTTGCAGCAGTGCACAGTTTGTCAGCAGTGAGTCAGTGCTCCTGACAGGTACAAAGGTCGATGTTTTCCCCTCCTTGAGCACAGAAAGCTGAGGCTGCTGACTCAAAATCACTGGCTTGGCTGATTAATCATCAGTTTTGTCCCAGCTTTAGCATGGAAACCTGCAGCTGTTGAGCAGAGTGAATTGGGGTTTCAAATGCTCTCAAAAATTAATATTTGGTGTCTGTTTAAAAGCACTCAGAGTAAATGGGAAGGGCAGGGAGAGAAGGACAACACTGAGGGAAGGAGGAGGAGGAAGAGAAGTTTCAGCTTAGAAAAAACCCTGGAGTGACAGAATGGTTTGGGTTGGAAGAGACCCTAAAGACCATCCAGTTCCAACCCCCTGCCATGGGCAGGGACGCCTTCACCAGAATATTTTATATTTTTGATCATTGGTTGGAATTACATCCCAATTTAACCAGTTCCAGTTCGTTTTTCTCCCACAGAGAACAGCCTTGCTAACATTTCCTAGGCTGTGTTGCCATAGATTTTAGCAGATTCAGTTTGATTGCCACAAGACTTCCCAAGCTAAAAACCAAAGATAAAATCCCTCTTATAAGAGCTCAAGGCATTTAAAGCCTGTGTTACAGCACTGAATGCTGATATAAAAAATCCTTTGGAACACTCTGGAGCAGAAAACAGAGCTGAAATCTTTTTACCTCAACCTCGGCAATTTTGTGACGAGAGGAGGGGACATTTTGTGAGGTTTTAAGAGCTTGTTCAGGGACTTCAATTTAAAAAGGATTAGCTACCACTACCCAAAATGGTGCTTTAGAGGGAGGAATTCAGGGGTTTAAGCACCTTATTGCCCCTCTTGCTGGTGCTCCAGACCTGAATCAAACCCAAAGTGATTTCTGCCCTTGTTGGTTCTGTCACCTGAGCAGAGCAGGTGAGCCCCAGCCCAGGCTGGCACTGAGCAGGACTCTCCTCACCCCTGAGCCCTGCTCGGATTTTGTACAACCCAAGGCAGCACGCTCCTGCTCTGGGGGCTGTAAACCTTCCCTGGAGCACCCTGGGTGGAGCAGGGGCTCAAAACCAGGCCGGAAAATGCCAGTAGTGTAACAGGTGTCATTTCCTTCTCCAGCCTGGATGTTTGCTGTGGGCATGCAGGAGGAAAAAGGGAAAATCCAAGCTGCTTGTGCCAGTGGCTCATGCATTTTCAGCAGCCAGCGCAGGAATGAGTTCATTTGGAATTGAAATTAGTTCATTATAATTTCTTTTATTACTGGCTCTTGACCAAGCAAGGAAATGCTTTCTAATATTCAGAACATGCTGTACAATTCAATGCTTTACAAACAATTGGAGAAAAAAAAATATTGTGATCAGAAAATGATATTCTGGTTTGGGTTCAGTTAGACTAGAAGCAGGAGTTGGAAAACATAGAGAAAGTCCCAAATGTTGGTGAAATTATTCCACGAGATTTGTGCTCACCATGCTACCTGTAATATTTCAGTAGTAATTAATACAGCAGTGCTTTATGAACCTCCTTGCCTTCCTCTAATTAAGCTACTGGAACTGCTTGCAAAGAAATTTTTAAAAAAAAAGAGAGAGAGAAAAACACTTTTCTGAACATTTAAAAAACTCCAGCAAAAAAAAAAAAAATTGCTTTCCACTGCAACATGGCCCAGGTGAGATTCTGACTGAAGAAAACAAAATTTAAATTTTTGGAGGGAATTTCAATGGAAAAATGCCAAAACCAGCAACCAAAGTGCTGGGCACTGGAGGGAGAGGATGGGGAATGGTGTCCTGCTTTTACCACGTGCATTCCCTGCCTCCCAAAAACCAACACCTGGAGGTGTGGATGCACTCAAGCCAAAAATATTTCCATTTGTTCTGCAGGTCCAGAAATTCTCTGATATTCTGTAAACCCTGGCACAGCTTATGCCAAAACTGGGACCCTCCAGAGCTGTTTTACTGCATCCAGATGTTAAAAAAAACCCCACCAAACTTCCTCATGGCTGGATCATCCCAGCAGTGAGATAAGGAGCTAAATTCTTCTGAGGGCCAACTGAAAGGACACGTAATTAGATAAAAACAAATTATGATTCTATTGAATTATTGTAATGAAACATTCGTTTCAGCAGCAGAGAGTGTGCATTAAGGTGTCAGAAATGTAAATGGCTAAAAGCACAATGGGGCACTTGGGAAAAAGCACATTATCCTGGTGTTGCATTATCCTGGTGAGTGCAACCACCTTGAAGGGAAAAATAGATCCTTTCACCAAGTTTACATTGCAACTGTCAGAATTAAGAAGATCTCTAAAGGATCACGTATTATTTCACCATTTTCTCAGTCAGTATTTGACAAAAAGTCTTTTTTTCCCCAGTTTCTCAGAGGAGTCACACTCCTCCTGTGCCCTGGTCTGTTGTTTCCCAGTGCAGACGAGGCCTGTGCACAGCAGGAGTGGGGAATTTGATAAATGGATGGTAAATGCCATCCTTCCCCTGCCTTTAGTGGGGAAATCACCTTGTGCAATATTGCAGACAGCTTTGATTATTGTCAGAGAAGCAGACCAGGGCAAACCCCACCCCAGCTCACACAATAAATCTGTTTCCTCTCTATTTTTGATCCCTCCACTTGGGCTTCACTGAGGAAATAAATGTTCTCCTTCAGCACTTGCAGAGCTGGGATTTCTTGGCAATGAGGAAAGTCTGACAGGAGCCACATGAGCAATCCTGGGGCCCAGACAACCTGGCCTGCTGAAATTAAAAATTGCCTCTTTCTCCCAAGGATCACAAGCAGTGAGAAGGAGCCTGGAAGAAGAATTTAGCTGACAATCCAACTGCATGAGCCTTTTTTCTGCCCCCAACAGCTCCACTTTGGATCCCAGCTGTGTTTACTGCTGTGGCAGAAAGCATTCTTTGATTTGTAAGCTGATTAAATTTGACCCAGAAGTTAGAGAAAAATTAACGTAGCGTTCTGTTAATCCAATCTTTTTTTGCTAACCATCCAGCATCTCATACACAGCAAGCTGAAGAAGTGGGAACAGTTTAATAAAATATTACAGCTTGCATTTAGTCCGTGCTAAATGGAGAGGAATGCTATCAGAAGTGCTGCTCCAGAGGTACAAAGGGATCAAACCACAGCACGCTGCAGAGCTGCCTCCAGGATGTGCAGACAGCAGCAAAGGGAAGGAGACTGAGGTGGAAATCAGCAGGTTGGGGGTGGAAGTGCCACTGATCCCCCAGCCCCACAAACAGGTTTTCCCCCACTCTTTACTGGGCTGTTTCAGTGGGAAATGCTGGCCTGGGTTCTGCCCTCTGCAGATGGGGCAGGGTTAACTCTGCCTTCCCCAGCAGCGCTGGCTTTTTGCTTTGGATTCCAGAGGAATCCTTTTTGGGTTTGTTTCCAGAGGATTTGTGGGGCTGCAAAAGAGTTTTTCAAGCAAAGGGGGCACTCAGGCTGGAAATGGCATTTTTGACAGCAACACCTTTAGTGACCCCTCTGGATCTGGAGGGACGAAGGAGGCCAGGTCTCCTGCATTAATTAATTAGCTGTTTAACTAACGAATGCATTTCCAATGCACAAGGAAATGGAAAGAAGGGAGTCTATGGGAACAGCAGGCTCCAGGGTGTTACTTTTGGGAATACTCGAGGTCTTGCTGCAAAATCAAATTCCCAATGCCTAAACTCTGTCTTTTCATTGCTTCCTTCACCTAATTTTGAAGACCCAACTTCACAATATCCCATCACTTGAGGCTGTGAGCACGCCAGCCTGAAGAAACTGGAAGAAAAATCTTTTTTTTTGAGGCTGGAATTCCTGCATGCCCTGAAGCCCTGCAGAATTTTGAAGGGTATCTAACACCCACTTCAATCCCCACCTCTGATTTTGCATTTATTGATCAACAGCTGGCTCAGAGAATTAAACCAGCTGTTCTTTGGGAAATGAGAGTTGCTGAAAAGTAGTTTAGCCTT
The DNA here is from genome assembly GCA_013397155.1 of Irena cyanogastra. Classification (NCBI taxonomy): domain Eukaryota; kingdom Metazoa; phylum Chordata; class Aves; order Passeriformes; family Irenidae; genus Irena; species Irena cyanogastra. Next base: position 105,550 of record VWZV01007072.1, on the reverse strand, counting down.
GGCAGTAAATTCATCCATGCTGCAACTTGTCTTTCCTTTGCTGCTTCTCCTCATCAGATTGCAACTTGAATATTCCAGTGTCAAGAGCCTTCCTAATGGCTTTTAAAAGTGAGGGATAGCTCAGATCCAAACTGTTGGCCAGCTGAGTAATTCCTGTGCTCATTTTTTCAAGTGATTTTCTTGTCAGACAAGCAATAGGCAGAGAGGTTCATTAGTTTCATTATGGTTTTTGAAGATAAATGCAGGAAAATGGGAAAGAGAAGGGCAGAACATGGAATAACGCAATCCTCAGCATCACCTGTGTTTTATGTTCGGTAATAACATTAACCTCAATCTCTCTGAAAACTGCTCAGGTGATTACTCAGTGCTTTAAATCAGTGTCATTGTCCTATGTAAGTCAGATGGAATTTGGAATCTGTCACTATTTCTTTACCTTTCAGGGTTGTGACGTGGAGAATTTTACCTGCTTCTGAATTTAAATACTTCACTGCAATTGCACACCTGATTTCCAAGACCCCAGCAGAGATATAAAGCTGGAAAATCAGTTACAGGACCTGGTTCACTGCCTATTTATTTCCTTTGGTTGAAGTAGCTGAAATGCTGTCAGGATAATTTAAAAATATCCCATCACTCCCCATACAAAAATACTTAAGATGATGATTAACTGTTAGAAATGAGATTGATACCACTTGATTGCTGTGTAACTTCAGATATTTAAAATTTCCCCAGATTTGTGCATGCAAATGCTCAGCCCTGTAGCTCTATTAGGAGCAAACAGGATTTATTATGTGAGCTGTCAGCTCCTTTGATCTGTGCATTCACTCAAATACTCTTTGCAGGCAAGTGCAATTACACATGTAAAGTGCAGAGGGAAATGGATTAAACAGGTTTGGAACCTCTCAGAAAAAATTACCACATGTACATTTTAAGCCACTCTTTTCACAGCAGCTCAAGTAAATTCTATTTATTTTAGAAGTGTAAAATTCTGTTTATTTTAGAAGTGTATTACAGTTGCCAAAATCCACTCCAAAATTATCAGGGGTATGGATTATGATATATTGGTTCACATGTGATTTTGGGAATTGAGGCATCTCTGAGTTCAAGGACAACACAACCAGGATCAGCCTCTAGAAACTGTCAGCAACTCCTTTATGAAAAATTCAAATTTTGTTGCTTGATTTTTTTTTTTTTTTTGCAAGGCCCTACAAAGATTTCCTGTCCAGCTGCAGCAAAGCTAATTGCAAGTCAGGCTGGAAAATTGTCATTAAAGCCGACGTGCAGCAGCACGAGGGGTGCAGGAAGACGAGCAGAGCGTGCTCAGCCTCTGACCCAGCCACTGAATCGTTCATGGACAGGATCTCAGCATTTTTCCCAGTCTGAACCCCAAATTCATCAGTGCCAGAGGGGACAGAGATCAGCAGTGCACAGGTCGTTATGCAGCCAATGACCTGGGGACAGGGGTATTTAAAGCCCTCACTCAGCAGCTTCAGGAGCTCTGATCCACTCCTGTCTCTTCACTGATGCTCTGCTCATTAAACCTGCACCCGTCATTAACTCATTAACGGCTGCAGAATGCAAATGAGGGCAACCAGGGAAAGTTAATGTCGCCGTGGTTGTGAAGGGTGTTCAGAGCTGGGCTGATAATTTTTTACAACTGCTATTATTAAGAGTGGTTCTGTCAATGAAAGCTACTCCAAAAAAAAAAAAAAAAATAAAAAAGCTAACAGGAATTAATATTCCCCTGTTAAATAGCCAACAAATTGCTGTTCTGACAGTACAACTCTCAATGCTGCTGGCTGTAATTTCCTGGACCAAAAGGTGTCCTTTTTTCTGTTTTAATACAGAAAAAGCTCCTATGTCTCTTCACCGAGGTTGTACCACTCTGAAACACATGGACAGAGCTTGGGCAGAAAAACCTGTGGAAAACCTGGAATGATTCCTGCCCAATAACGAGTGGCACACACAATGATGAGTGTCAGGGGGGTTTCTCCCCAGCTCTGCAGCCTGCTTGGGCCAGAGGAGGAGCAGTTAAAGAGGAATCCTGATGCTATCAATCTCATTTCTAACAGTCAATCATCATCTTAAGTGTTTTTATATGAGGAGTGATGGGATATTTTTAAATTATCCTGACAGCATTTCAGCTACTTCAACCAAAGGAAATAAATAGGCAGTGAACCAGGTCCTGTAACTGATTTTCCAGCTTTATATCTCTGCTGGGGTCTTGGAAATCAGGTGTGCAATTGCAGCGAAGTATTCAAAATCAGAAGCAGGTAAAATTCTCCAGGTGAAAGCCCCACATTCCCCCAGCTCTGAGCAGTGCCCTTTTCTAGGCAGTTCAGCTACCTTTAAAAAATGACTCCACTTTTACAAGCACCAGAGCAAAGGAGTTAATTAACAGGGCACTTAATCACATCTCCTGGCACCAATACATCAGCTACAGGTGTCATTTCCATTAACATCCTCCAATATTTATATTTTTCAGGACTCTGTAAAAGTGCTGTTAATGGAGTTGAGAAGAAGAGATAATTTCCTTGCTGCAGCGAGTCTGTGTGATTAAGTGCTCAGGCTCTGGTAACAAATGAATGCAACAACCTTTAAATCCTTTCCATACAGACAAATTAATGTATTTCTCATAATAATATTGCTGGAAATCAGACAGGCCAGTGCATCTTTGTGACTTTCTCTGCATGAGTCAGATTTACACCGCTGCACTGGGGGGAAAAATAAGAAAAGGGCTGCAATGACAAGTTGATAAACAAGTTAAAATAATATCACTTGCTCTGTGCCATTGGTATGTTGTCAGCACGCACATAATTCCAGGAATTACTGAGGATAAATCCATTCCAGGGCTGCTGCTGGCTCCAGGGGTTCTGATGCTCCCTCCCTGTGAGGAATTTGCACAGCAGAGCCACCCAGCCCTTCCCTGCAAGATCAAAGTCCCACTTCTGTTCCAGCACTGCTGGAATTTCCATCAAATTTCAATTTGATGTCAGCGTTACAGTCCCATCCTAATTTCCAAATCCCTTGTGCTAATAGTGCTCAAGCCTTAACTGCACATTTAATCACGGGAATTACAGAGTGGCTGGGGAAAGTTGGATGGGGAAAATGCAGTGGGCAAAGACAGCAGAGCAAATCAAACAGTAGAGGGAGAGAAAAGAAGTCATGGTTTTCTGGTTTGCAGGAAATGTTAAACGTGTTTTTCAGCCAGTGGTGAAAGGAGATGCCTGGAACTATCAGCTTTGTGCTGCTGAATGCTCTGTGCTTACTGGAACTAATTATCTACAAATTTATCTGTTTAGCTACAATCTAAAGGACACTCTGCCATCAACTAAACTCAAGCACTAAAACAAAAAAAAAAATGAGCTCTGGACTCAGATTTTTCTCTAACTGGCTGAGTTTTTTTAAAGCTCTGCATACCAAATCTCCACCCCACACAAGAAGTGTTCTGTGCTTGAAGGAAAAGACAGATTTTTAACTTGATAATTACAATACTTGACTGCAAACAGAAAATCCATCCTATCTACAGGTTCTCTGAACCCGGCATTTCGAGAGTCTCAAAGAACTTGCTAAATCACTTTCAGTCACCAAGGAAATAAAGGTGACACAGTTGGTGAAATAATGAACTGAAATGGGAGCTGGGATGTTGACGCTGAGATGTCAGAACTGCAATTCCTGTCCCAGTGCCTGATCTCCTGCAGCACAATTATTTTGAGAAAAGTCAAAATCAGATTTGAAAACAGTCCACAGACAATAGAATAATTCTTACTACAGGTAACTGTTTGTTACTGACACCTCCTCCTCCAGTGGAAGTCTTTAGGTAGCCGTGTAACATCTGAAAAATGAAACTCTGACTTCATAACTGAGCTGCCAGCTCCAATCACTTTGTTAGAACTGGGCAAAAATATATCTCACTTCTTCAGAAAAAGTTGTCTTTCTCTCACTGGAAAGCAATTTGTTCAGCAAAACTTTAAAAGCTGTTTCTACATAATCCAAAGGTATGAAGCTGGTCTGGAGGCTGCCCAAAAGAGGATGAAGGACACAATCCAACCCCGTGTCTGACAGAGGAAATGGGTTTGCTTTTGTATCCAGCTAAATTCTGCACTCTACACCCAGAAAATCAATTCCTCCTCTGATTTAACTGCCAGCAAGCCCAGATTGATGCTGCAGGGGAAAACTGGAGTGATAAATGAAGGTGGGTTTGACCTTTTGCCTGCCATCTGGCATTACAGAGATGAGCACCTCTGAATCACCCAGAGCTGTGGCTGAGCTGCATCCTCCGAGTCCAGGTGTGAACGGCATTCCTGCCTTTCCTGGGAGCCCAGGGAGTCCTGGAACCTCTGTCCCGAGGGTTCTCAGAGCTTTGCTTTGCTGTCAGCCACGTGTTGCTGCTCAGCCCAGCCACAGCGACCCCAGCAGAAACTCCTGGCAGGAATTCCCAGCTCTGCTGACACCAATGCCAGCCTGCCCGAGGCTGTGCTTCTCCTTTCCCTTGAGGATTTTCCTGCCACTGCCCTGCTGGCATTTCCCTCTTCCAGTTGACCGAATACCATCAGATTTGGAAATGTGAACTTGTCCTGCACTGCACAAACACCAGCTCAGAGAAGAGCTGGAATGATCCTCGTGGTTTCAGCTCCCTGGAATCCTGATGTGCTTTACAATGATTCAAAGGAAAACTTCTTCCTCTCCAATGTGAGAGCAGATGAAATCCCTCCTGAGCCCTATGAATTATCAGTAGCAAATCTGTGTCTTCTTGAAAAATCAGATAAAGTATCTACTTTGCAACCTTTAATTTAATCTACAGACTGATACCATATTGCTCCAAGCTTTATATCTTAAAAAAACCCCACGAAAGATGGACAGGCTGTGCTAATGATATTTGACAGCTCTTTGTCCAAGAGAACAGCCTCCAATAATGATTTCCAAACAGCAGAGATTTCCCTGGCTAACATTTGCTGTGAGCTCAGATGAGTAATGACAGGCTGGGGTACAAAATGACAGAGATAAAGGCCTCCTGTCCCAGGTTTATCACGAGCCCAAGCCTCCAAATCGAGCTCATCAGCAGCTTCATGATTTTTTGTGTGTGTATGTTATGTTTTGGTGGGCACTTATCAGCAAATCAATGGAACAAACTGACAGAGAGGAGGTTTAGATGGGATATTGGAGGCAATTCCTCCCTCTCAGGGTGAGGAGGTTGCCCAGAGGAACCTGTGGTGGTTTTTCTTCATTTATAAGTATTTTACAGCTTTAACTGTTTGCTTGGCTTGCATTAGGTATGGAACAGGTTTGATTTGGGTGTGTGAGCTCTCAGAGCTGCATCCCGAGCCCTGATCCAGCCCAGCCGTTTTCTCTCACCCTACTGACACATCCTGAATCAGTCTGGGCTCAGCTGGGCTCTGACACTCCCGAGCTGGAGAGAAATCAGGCAGCCAGGGCTGGTGTGCATTCATGGTCCTGCAGCCCTGGTGTGAGATAAAAACCCAGATAAAAACACGGCCCGAGCTCCCACGCTCTGCACCTTGTGTGTCATCTCTGGGGTTTTCAGTCAGCACATGGAAATGCAAATTTGCATTTAGATATTTAGAAATGTATCTTCAACTGTAGACCTGTCAAATTACCAAATAAATTCAGAAGTAAAATAAACACTGCAGTTGATTTTCCTACCACTTGTCTAAAATCGAGTATCGTGACTGCAATAAAATGTGTCATTAGGACCTAAAATTCTTCAGCAGTGAAATCCATTTTGTTCTTTTCAATAAAAATAGTGACTTTTAATATTTAGGCTTTAAAATAGTAATTTTTTAATATTTAGATTTAACTGCACACATGTTCCAGCAGCATTTTCTGCAAAGAAAAAGTCAACTCTTATAAATGCCATCCTGAGCATCTCCCACTCACCCATGACTCTACAAGAGCTGAAATGACCACAATGATTTGTTTTAGGTAGCACACACATAACAAACACCTGAGCACATCTCCAACCCTACAGACAGAGACAAGCTTTAGTTTTAAAACCTGTCCCAGAGGCTGTTTGATCCCTGGTATGTTCAACATTGGTGCTGGGAGACGTTTCCAGAAGCAAACTAAAGCTCTTCTGGCTGAACTTTTAACAGCAAGATTAAAAACCAGGGGAAAGTGCTTTCACAACAGCAGTGGAACCGAATGTTTTATTATTTCCCCCCCAAGTGTTAATAAAAAGCAGTGTTGGAGCTACCAGCAGTCCTTGGCCATGTGTGTTGGGATTAATAATTTTCCTCTGAGTTGATTGTAGCCAAAGGCAGCCAGGTTTTATCTTATAAATAAACATATATTTGTGTGCTGTAGGTTGTTGGTCAAAGGCCAGGCCTTACACAGGAGTTTGGTGAAATTCAGACTTGTCCCAGATGCCCAAGAGACAGCAGAAATTTAAACTTAAATAGAATTTAAAAAAACCCCAAAGCTACGTGTTGTAAGTCTGGTGTGCACAGCCCTGTTTGTTACAGAAAAGGCAGGAAAAGCACCCAGATTTGATGATCTGATGGAATTCTGGACTATACTTAAAGGATAAAACTTGGCAGACTCTAGAACTCCACTGAACAAGGTTTTTACTCACTTTGCTGGGCTGTGTTGAGAAATGCTACAGGAATTTTTCCTTTAGGAATGGCTGGGAGCACTCCTGGCCTAGCCTGCAGTCGAACACTGGTCTTCTCCTCATGCTTATAATTATTTATTCCATTTTTTATTCCACCTTTTATCAGCTGGATGAAATTCCCCTTAATGCAAACCATCTCCTGCTGGGGGAATCCTCCCTGGCCTGTGTTTGGTGTTGTGTGCAGCCCCATCAGCAGCCAGAGTTTAATTATAAAATAATTTGGTTTTCTGCGTGACTCACACAATCTAAATAAAGACAAAGTTGGTTGTAAATAATTTCTGTCAGGCCTTATTATGCCTATATATATTCATATTTTTTTCTCTCTCATGAATCAGACTATTAGAATAACATTAGATAAATTATCTGACCCACTGACTCATGCAAACCAAACTGCTCAGTTCTGTTGTTCCTACAGAAAATGTGGCTTCAATATTCACAATTCAGTCTCTTTTTGCCCTTGGATGTGATTTTATTACCACAAAATTATCAGTGCTTCAGATACACACCATTTCCTGTAATTACTGAATAATTATCCGCCACATTTGTGTTGTGGAATGTGAAGGGAGCCCAGATCTGCTCTACAGAATGGGGATTAATAAAGGTTCCACTGGAGATCATCCTGTGGGAAACGTTTTTGTATCAGAGATACAGAATCACAAACGAGCCTTGCAAATCCCTTAAGTGCAGGAGTTGAATCCTGTGTTTGACAGAGGTTTTACCAAGCTTTAAAAAACTGGGAGCTGCTTTACAGCAGGCACCAAAATGAGCTGAATTCCACCTGTATTTTACTGCTTTAATTGCTGCAGCCAAGTGAAAAACCAGCCATGGGTGACTCTGACTTGCAAAACAAAACCTGCAAATTGTATTTTAAGACAAAAATAAAGCTGAAAAGGTGATTCCATCTGTAAGGGATCCTCAGCCCAGCACTCCAAAAGCCCTGAAAGAACAGCACTTTGTGACACATTTCATCCTCCAGCTGCCTTACAAATGTCACTCCCTTGCCAACACAGAGGATGACAAACTCTTAGCATTCTGACCAGGATATTTAAACATTTATATTACCAAGTGCACCTAAATGATTCATGAGCTGTTGAGGGGTGAGCAGAGCACCAGGGTTTGGTTCATGGGCTTCTATTACAGTTCTCCTGTTCAGATACAGGAAACATTATTTGAGATAAGAGATTCCAATCTATCAAAAAGTCCTCAGAACGTGGGGTGCTGAACAGAGTAAGTGCCAACTCAAAACCAATTGCAAATCTTCATGACAGACAGGTTATTAAAAGGCAAAACCAGGATGCTGTCAAATACGTCCAAGCAGCCGATGCACCATCTGCAAAGTCACTTCCACCATGACAACTCCAGAATAAAAAAAGTGTTTCCTGCACGTTCTGCTTTGCACATTTAAAAATACCAAATGATAGCTTGGCACAGGAGCTCTGCAAATGACAAAAATTCAGAGGCTGAGCTGAAAAATTCTGAGGTGTAATGACTTGCAAACACAATTGTCCAGAGCACACGAGGAAATTGGACATCCCAGGTGCAAAAAAGCCCTCCCATTTTTGTAGCAAGGACTAAGCCAACAGGAAAAATGCATCACACACATAAAACCCTGAAGGGAGAGAAAGTCAGGGGAAAATCAGATCTGTGGCACTGAGCAATCTTCCCTAAACACCAGCACTGTGTTTGTGACCAATCCCAATTTTAGGATCAAAGAGCAGCAAGCTCTCCACACCCTGCCATGGCAGGTGGGTTGGAAATAAATCATCTTTAGAGTCCTTTCCAAACCAAAGCCTTCCAAAACCCTTTATTTTTCCCCACAACGCAGCCCTATCCATCCTGTGGCCTGGCTGGAAGTGCCAATCATTTGAAATCCCTGCAGAGCTGTGAAATGCTCAGCACAGCAGTGACTTTGGAACTGTCACCATCCAATTAAAGCCCTGCAGCCAAAGCTTCTTTACTCCAGCCAGCAGTGGCACTGCCAGCCTGGAGTGGGCTTGCCCAAAATTGGGATTCCCAGACCTTTGATGCCATCTGCTGGGTGCTCCTCACCACGGATCAAACTTCAGCAGTTTTCAACTGGAAAGAACACCCCTTTTGTATTTTCTTTGGTTATAAGGATAAATTAAGCCAATTAAGACATTTAAAAATTACATTCAACTCCTCCTCGTGATGGAGCACAGATTAGGGATTGATGCTGACACTGCAACAAAACCTATGAAAAACTGTGACATTAATTTGCTACATAAATATGGATTCAGGAACTGTTCAGGAAAACCAGAAATTAAGACTCACCACTGTGACTTGCAGCAGTTTTCGGGATTCCCAAATACAAAGCAGCAAATGAGTGAATATGGGGGCTCCAAAAGCTTTTCCTCTCTTCAAAGTGAGCTTTAAAGAGCCCTTGTTTGTCCTCTGGCCAATTCCTGACACCTGAGCTGAGGGTGAAATGAATTTAGGAGCTCCAGGAGGGCTGTTAAAAACACCTGAACAGCATCACTCCCTCATCATGTCCCCTGTATCACACAGCTTTTATCCAACAGCCACTCCAAAATTCCCTCCTTCCATTTGTTTTAAACCTTTTCATGATGGAAAACAAAAAAACAAAACACAGGAACTCCAATACATGCCTGCCTTTATTGCCTTAATACACAATCCAAATGTTCCAATCTTTATGCTCTCAACAATGTGAAGTCAGTGTTTTCCTGAATAAATAAATAACTGCAATAACCAAAATAAGAAAGTTCTTATAAAATATACAGAACTTTACAGGAAAGTAAAAAATAAACCAAACAAAAAGAAAGGGATGGATTTTCTGTTCTCAAATATAATTGCAGCAATGTTATCAAAACATTTAATAACCTAAGGAAAAGTTGGGTGTTTGGAAAAGCTTTAACTGTCCTCAGCCTCCAGATTTATGTTATTTCCAAACTTTGCATAGAGCTGAACTTTGAGGTCAGACAACACGCTCTGGATCGACTCCACTCGGGATTCCAACACTTCAATTTCCTCTTGTAAACTCCTCTGAAAAAGAAAAAATAGATAAATATCAATTTTATACAACAAACTGAGCCAGGGTTGTCAGCAACAAAGAACCAACAAAGAGGTGCCTCTTTTCCAACTTATTCCCAGGCCTGGCTGCAGGATTTGTTGCTGGAGTGCCTTTGGAGTGACTCAAATCCTAAACCCAACATCAACTCCAGACTGTGAAAGCTCCAGAGGATGCACAGATCCCATCCCAGTCCAGCAGCTCCAGACAAACCTTGGCCTCCTCCAGCATCTCCTGCGTCTCCTCCAGGGAATGGCTGATGAAGACATCCCCGATCTGGTAGGGAATCAGGTGGGAGTCAGCATCATCCAGCAGCATGATGTCATCACAGGCATCCTCCAGGTTCTGCAGCTGCTTCTGTTTGCCAAGACACAGAGAGGCTCCTTGAAAAGCCCTTCAATGGACACACAGCCACAGCTGGATCAGAGGAACCCAGAGAGGCTGGATTTGGGGAACAAATCCCACCCACCATCAGGATATCCAACAGATCAGTTTCAGAGCTGGAGTTCAGCAGTTCCATCCAGTACAAACTCCTAGTCAGCACTCATTATCTGTCACTAAGAGAATAATTAACTGTCCAGGCAAGAGCAATACAGCAGATTTATATGTCACTAATATCTGATACACTTTTACCATTCTCTACTTCCAAATTATCAGAAACCAAGCATTACTTAAACTCACTGCAGCTAATTCGCCATGTTCCAGCTGAGAATTAATTCAGGCCAACAAAAAGTTTGTGAGATCTGAAGCAAATATACCTTTTTCACTTCTATTTCTTCTTTCAGCTCCGTGATCCTGCTGGTGTTTCTCGCAAACTTGTTGATTTTCTGCTGATCTTCAAAGGTGACATTGACATCTTCTGCAGCCTGTGAGGAGGAGATGTCAAAATGATGATTTCAGTTCTTATATTAACTGGAGTTTCACTGCAAGGACACTCCTACAAAGAGTCTGGAAAACAATCTGACAGCCACCACACGCTGCTTATGCACCTGGCTGCTCAAAAAGCCTCCTCAAGGACATCAGAAATACCCACATTTAGCTGGGTACATCCCAGTAAAACACTGGCCAGCCACAGCATCCTGAAGCCAAAGGTTTCCTTGACACTGACACTGGACACCCTGCTCCGAGTTTTCTCTGGAGACAGACTATGAACAGGAGCAGTTAGGGATTCAAACTGCCAGAGGAGGATTATTTGGGATATTGGGCAGGAATTGCTCCCTGGCAGGGTGGGCAGGCCCTGGCACAGGTGCCCAGAGCAGCTGTGGCTGCTCCTGGATCCCTGGCAGTGCCAGGGCCAGGGCTGGAGCAATCTGGGGCAGTGGAAAGTGTCCCCACCATGGCAGGGGGTGGAATGATGGAATGAGATGAATTTTAAGCTCCTTTCCAATCCAAGCCATGATGATGACAGCTAACCACCCTCTCATAGAATAAATTTTTCCTCACATCCACCCTGACCCTGCCCTTGTTGTTTACAACGAGCCGCACCAGCAGAGACCCGGCAAGGCCGCGACCCCGCGGGACGAGCGCTGTGCCCGAGCCCGCTCCCAGCGCCCTCAGCCCCGAGCGGCGGCCGCGCCGGTCCGGGCACGGCTTCACCCGGCCGCGTCCCGGGGCTGCGGGAGCCACGAGGGGCGGGAGGCAGCGGAGGAGCTGAAACCTCCTCGGGAGGGATCGAACCCCGCCGGGAAGGGACCAAATCCTGTTCAAAAGGACCGAATCCTCGCGGGCCCGCTCCCCACTCACCGCCTTCTTCATGGTGGCGGCCATGTTGTCGCTGAACCACCCATGGAGGGCTGAACCATCCGCCCTCCGCGCAGAGGAGGAGCAGCGGGCATGGGAAAAAGAAGAAAACCGAGGGAAAACGGCCGCGATCCTTTGAAAATCTGGGATTAGCTCTATTATCAGCGCTCTTAGTGCGGCAGGATGCCCCGAGCGGCCTCTAAATGGATGCGAAGGCACCCCCGCGGTGCTTGGTACGGCCCGGTGGGAGGGGCGGGAGGCGGCTTCGGGACGCTGGTCCGCCAGGGGGCGCCATGAGACGGAAATGGATGGGATCCATGGGAGGGGATAATGGGATAATGGGATAACGGGATGGGATCCATGGGATGGGATAATGGGATAACGGGATAATGGGATGGGATCCATGGGAGGGGATAATGGGATAATGGGATAATGGGATGGGATCCATGGGATGGGATAATGGAATCATGGGATGGGATAACGGGATGGGATCCATGGGATGGGATAATGGGATAATGGGATGGGATAACGGGATGGCATCCATGGGAGGGGATAATGGGATAATGGGATAATGGGATGGGATCCATGGGAGGGGATAATGGGATAATGGGATAATGGGATGGGATCCATGGGATGGGATAATGGAATCATGGGATGGGATAACGGGATGGGATCCATGGGATGGGATAATGGGATAATGGGATGGGATAACGGGATGGGATCCATGGGATGGGATAATGGGATGGGATAATGGGATAATGGATAATGGGATAATGGGATGGGATAACGGGATGGGATCCATGGGATGGGATAATGGGATGGGATAATGGGATAATGGATAATGGGATAATGGGATGGGATAACGGGATGGGATCCATGGGATGGGGTAATGGGATGGGATAATGGGATAATGGATAATGGGATGGGATAACGGGATGGGATCCATGGGATGGGATAATGGGATAGTGGGATGGGATTACGGGATAATGGGATGGGGTAAAGGGATGGGGTAATGGAGTGGGTGCCATGGGATGGGGTGATGGGATGGGATAACGGGATGGGATAATGGGGTGCAATGATAGGGTGGGATGGGATGACAGGATGGGATGTGATAACAGGATGGAATAATGGGATGAGATGATGGGATGGGATAATGGAATGGGATAATGGGATGGGATAACGGGATGGGGTGGGATAATGGGACGGGATGGGATAATGGGTTAGGATACTTATTTCTATAATATTGCCTGAAATAAAATTATTTTGGAGTTTTTTATTTTCACTTCTGAATGGCCACTCATTTCAAAACTCCTGTTCCAAGCCAGTAGGAAAGACATTAAAGACAGGAACATCAGCCTGAGGGCCACCCAAAATATCTTTTATTAATGTCTTAATAAAAGGTATTTTGGGTGGCCCTCAGGCTAATGTTACATTTTATTTTGGTGCATCATCATCAGCAGCAGCGTGCCTTGTTTCCCACTGAGGGAAGAAGCCAATCACCAAATTTCTCCCCAGAGAACCACAATATTATTAATTTCTCTACAAACATAATCCCAGCTCCGGACCTCAATTTCCTCAGAAAACAAACTCTCATCCCTCTGGCCGCCCTCCTGCTCTTCCCTAAGGATCCTGCTAGGCAAGGACCCAGCCTGAGCCGTGGTTATTCCCCTGGCCACGCTGCCTGCAGAGCTCACGGAGCCACTGCAACTTCCCTCAAGAGGAAAGGAGTGGATTTCACAAGAATCCGATGACTCGAAGGCTTTGAAAATAAATCTTTTTTTTTTCTCCCACACGCTGGGGCAAGCTCTGCGGGGCGAGCCTTGCCAAGAGTAACTGACTGCAGACCTTTCTTATGTAAATAAAAGTGAAAACAGCTCAGAGTGCAGCCAGCCAGCTGGGCAAGAGAACCCACTGAACCCGGTGCCCCCGTTCCTCTCCCAGTTGCATAAAGGGACTTGCTCCTTCTTGCTCTGCTCCCCGGTGCTGCTGCTGGCGCTGGCTTCGCCTTGCAGGGATCCCTTCCACGCCCTGCCCTCGTCCCACGGCTCCTCTGGGGCTTTCTGCACGTTCTCTCCTTCCTTGCTCCGGTGGGGAAGAGCGTTGCCGTGCTTTTGCTGCCCCAGTGAGACCTCTGGAGCTCCCAAACTCTTCTCCCCTTTCCCTGAAGCTGCGCAGAGCTCGCCTGGTGACCTGGGAACCCCCACACACCAGCACGGTTTGTGAACCCGAGGTGCACTGGGAACGGGGAGAGCTCCGTGGGGATGAAGTGGTTGGTTTTCCAGGATTAGCCTGGATGGAGGGGATCACTCTGAGCAAAAGCCACATGAATTTGTCCTATTTCAGTTGTGCCAGGATGGTGAAGGAGGTGGCAGTGCTATGACAGCCCCAATATTTGGGATTTATTGTGGAATGCAGGTCCTTGTGTCGGCCCTCCCTGTACCAGCACTGCAGGAGCAATGGAGGTTGAAGGGGAAAAAAAATCTTTTTCTAAGGATGTTCATCTTTTCCAAAAAAGATCTTAATGAGACAGAGATCTTAACTATTTATATGGCAAAAAAGATCTTAAACTATTTCTATGGCAAGTCCCCCAGTGAGGATTTTTTCATTATTTCGTAATCTGAGGGAAGGGAGGCAGACTTCCTCACCTTTCTACCCTCATTCTTTCAGAATACCTCCTGTTAGTCAAAAGGAACTTCATCATTTCACCATCCCAGCCTCCTCCCTGTTCAAATCCAACATCAGTTATTAAACACCATTAGGTTCTTTCTGCAAGGCATCCCAGTGAAGTTTGTCCCTGCTGGGGGAAGGTTCTCCTGCCCTGGCCGAGGTTCTGCAGTGCCCCAGGAGCCCAGGGGAGTTCCTGCTGCCCTTTGTGCCTCAGATGGGAGCTGGAGATTCCCCTCTGCTGGGAACCCCCTGGGGCTGAGCACACCCAGAGACCTTTACTGCACCTTGCTGGGCAGCAGAGTAAACACAGAGTTTTGTAACCCCCTCCTTCTCTGCTGCTGCCCTGTGCTGGTTTTATTTGAATAAAAGGGAAAATCTGCCTTTCCCTGACCTTCCTCAGCAGCACTTGGCTTCTCCACATCAACAGGGAACAGTCCACACTCCAAAATACAAAACCCTCTCTGTGCTTCCTTTACTCCACAATTCAATGTTCAACAAACATTTCTAGTGCTGGAACATCTCCGTTTTCCAGGAACTTTCTGTGGCCTGCACTGGGAATCCCTCTATGGGCCCTGAAGCTGCAGCATCACTCTTGCCTTTTTTAAACTTTTGTGCTTCATCTTCAATGAAAGCTGCTCCCAAAGTGCCTGAATGAGGCCTGCACTCACACCCATGCAGGCAGAAATAATTTCCTTTCTAAGAGCAGCAGCGGCAGTGCCAGTTTCAAAAGTCAGTTTGTATTCCTTGAAAAAGCCACCTGAGGAGGAGCAGTGCTCCTGCACAGCCATCACCCTGCTGGATCCTCTCGCCTTAAAGCACAACAGATTTTCTTGCTGCTGAACCTGAAGATTCTAAACTCTCAGAGGCCTCTCATGAATATATCCTGTGTGATGTTGCTCAGCACTTTTTAACGCGTACAAATCTGCCTTTTCCCTCTTTTATCTCTTTTTATTTTTTCTCCTTTGGATGGGGAAGGTGTTGCAGACCCCCAAAGGGCCTGAAGAAGACTTTTCCTCGGGGACACATCAGAGGAGCTCACGTGCTGCCCCAGCAGCCAGAGCCACAAACACAAAAATCACTTTGCACCCGGAGACCTGGAGCCAAACCCTTGCCAGGAGAGGGCTGAGCTGAAAGCCAGGGCAGGATTTCAGGTGTTTTATCTGATGAGCCAGCTCCAATCCCTCCAGCAGCAGGAACAGGAGGAACCAGGACGTGGCCCAGAGGGGACTGAGTTCAGCCAAGCCAGCCCCAGTGCCTCGTGCCTGACTAATGGCAAAGGCAGGCAGAGCTTGGGTGTTCTCTGGTGGCTCTGAGGGACACAAGTGATTTAAATAAACAATAAAAACTACTAAATTAAAAAGTAAATCAAATCAGCTCACTAAACTCAAAACCATTCAACAAACCCTAAACATTACTAAAAAAAAAAAATAACCAAAACTCTACCTCTACACTAATTCATAAATAATAACCAATACTCTGTAAAGATAATTGAAAAGGTTAAAAATAGCTAATTAACAACATATGGGAGCCAAATGCACTCAGCTCCCAGCAATCCACTGCTTAAAGTCCTTAAAGTTTCTTTGGGGGCTGTCAGAATGGATTCATGGTGTATTTCACATTTCTATTATTTCAGCAGAAAATACTCCAAAGGACAGAGTTGTTCCACCCTCCCTCCACTCTGGCATGAAACAGCAGTGCTCCTTAACAGTAAAAACCACTAAAAATCTCCCGTTTATTTGCTATTATTGGGAAATTCAGAGATCAGGTATTCATAGCAGACAGTAACTGTGGGCAAGGGGATGATGACATCAATAACCAGCATGTGCAAGGACAGAGCTGGGCTATGCCACCCAGCAGGAATTCACTCAAACTGGCACCCTCAGCACCTGGGCTCAGGGTTCTGTCACCTCCCAAACCTTGCTGCTCACTCCTCGGCAGGAATTCCAGGTGCTGACCTCAGGAGAGATCAGCCTGGAATTCCAGGGGAATTTAGAGACCAGCTCTGAACACCTGTCTAGAAAGGTAACACAGTACAATGCAAAAATAATACAAAATTCTATGTTCACACAGTGGAGACTTTGCAGCGTGTCAGCACAAAGACAAGAAATGTTTATTTTTGTGAGATAAATGTAAGCAAATGCCCAAACCCAACGTTCTTGCTGCTTTTCCTTGGACAAACTGAACAGCAGCACCTTGCTGGAGCAGAGCCCTCCAACCCTGAGCAGGTGGCAGGGATTTGCTTGCCCAGCCCTGCTCTGGGGTCAGTTTTAGCTCAGCACAAACACGTCCCTGGGGTGGAAAATGAACTGTGCAAACCCTGCAGCTTCACCCACAGATCCAGTAAATGGCATCAGCTCCTGAGTGATTCAGGGCTGGCAGAACCAGCTGCACAAATTCCTTCAAGGAGTCAGGCAGCTGCTATTTTCACAGGCAATTAGACACTCAACAATTCAAACCTTCAGTTCCTAAACTTTATTTTAGATACAGAATTTTATTCCAAATTTCGAGTGTTGATGCTCAACATCCACTGCATTTGAGAGCTTACCTTGCTTTTGGCAGACAGGTTTTGGTCACTTGCTCATGTTTTACAGTCATTAATTCCACTACAACTGGGAATACTCAGAATTTTTCAGTGCCATCACAAAAGTGCTGCCTTGGGTGGCAGCTACATGTGAGCAAGGCGTGGAAATGTCATGACAGAAGGTTAAATGTGTAATGTCAAAAAGAAGAATGTAAATTATTGGTTTTCAGCACAGTTTTTCTGTAAGAAGTGTTAAATCAGAATTAATTTCCCCATGGGGAAAAAATCACTAAGGTTTTAGATATTCACAGAATCACAGAATAGTTTGAATTGAAAGGGACTGCAAAATTCATCTTATTTCAGCCCTGCAATGGGCAGGGACACCTTCCACTACCCCAGGTTGCTCCAAACCCTTCCAACCTGGCCTGGGACACTTCCTAAATGCTGCTGCTTTTAAAAATAAATAAATACAAAAGCTTCCAGACTCCTGTTCAAAGAGAAATATTCAGCCTGGGACAGCAACTATTGCCCAAACCCTTCACCTCCCTTCCCTGCCCAGGCAGGGCAATACTGCTGAAAGAGACAATAAACTGCAAAATCCCAGTGAGTGATTCTAATTTCCAGAAAAAATGCAAAACCTGCCAGGTCCTGAGTAATTCCATCTGGCTGTCAGAGCATCTTGTCCTGGAGCTCCATTCCTTGGTCTGCTCTCACCCTTTTCCCCCTGATTATCCCCTGCCAGCTCCTCTCTAGGGGATGCAGTGCATGAAGCATTGCTTGCTCATCTAAAGCAGATAATAAATGTTTCTTCACCAAAAAGATGGCCCAATTTTTATTTTTTTAAGCAATATTTGCTTGATTTAAGTCGAGAAAGCTCTTCATTTTCTTGACCCACTGGTTCAGAGGCTCCTTCAGCAGGGGAGTGTTGCAATGTTTATGGCTGAGGTTGGTATCTCCACACAGGTCATGGCCAGCTGCAGGATTCCTGGGCTGCTGGAATTTGAGTTTTCATCCACTGCTGCTGTCATCCTGAAGAGGAGCAACCATCCAGAATGTCAGGTAAGAAGAGGAGTTTGGTGTTAAAAACCGATATTTGAGTAAAAATAGAATAAAGGTTTCTTTTGCTTTCATTTCACGTGGATAACTTGGAGACCTCAGTTTTCAAAGTCTTTTCAGTTTCTCTTCTGGAGAATGGGGATTACTGTACTTTCCCATCAATATTTACAGAACTCGAAGATCCTCAGCTGGAAAGAGAATTAAAAGAATTAACACAGAATTAAAAGTGTATAAACAAACACGAGCAAACCCTGCAATGACAACCAGAGCCTGCAAGTTGCAATCAATTTTTCTTCCCCACATTGTGAAATACCTTCCTGTGGCACTCTCCCTGCTCATCTTCTCATTCCCCTGTGGCACTTCAGCATTTTGTATCAATTTAGAAAATTCAGAGATTTCACCAAAAATTTTAAGGCCAAATTAGCAAAAAGCTTTTCCCAGCCAGGAGAAGGAGCAGAGGTCAGGAGGCAGGAGTTGTGTAACTGTCACAGTGCAAACCTCCTGGAGTTACAGGCATTAGGAGTGCAAACCCACTCCCAGCACAAAGCTGTTTCCCACTGGGGAGTTATTTTGGTGATATTTGATGCATTTGAAGTGAACTACATGAAAATCACTCAGGTCACTTTGCACGAGCTCCAAGGTTTTGATCTGGAAGTTCAGAAGTTGTTTTTAATGAGCTTCCCAAGCACACCTCAGTCCCTTAAATCCAGGGCAGGGGCTGGGAGTTTGATGGGATTTCCAAGCTTTATTCAAATATGTCACAATTGTTTCCTAAAAGGTAGGACTAGAAACTGAATCAGCTCAGGAAGCACCTCTAAAACTTGGACTGATGAAATATTTAGTGGTGACAAAATCTGAGCCAGCTGTGTGTACCTGCACAGCAATCTTCCACAGAAGCATCCCACTGACACATGGTTTTTCAAGGAATATTCTCTCCTGACATCCAAGAGAGCAGAAATCAAACCAAGAGCAAAAGAGAAGCCCAGAAAAATCAGCTCTTTAATTTTGATCTTCAGCTATTTCCTAGTCTTTGACCTAAAAACCCTCCTTGCCATAGTGGAGAAGTGAAAAAAGTTTTTCATTTTCCACCCCCAGCTGTCATTTGCTGTTACATTGGAAAATATTGGGAAGTCTTGTGGATGGACATCTGTGGGGTGGTGGTGACACCTTCACATTCCAGGTGCCTCAGTGGAAGGATACACCCAAAATTCAGCCCAAGAACACTGAACTGGTCTTGCTTTTCTCTTGGAACTGATGCCTTGTTCAGGCTGACCTGGAGCAGAGGCTGGACAGAGCTAAAGAATAAAGCAGGGATTTATTAAAAGCATTTCCTCCATGCATCCACCTTGGGCAGCACAAGAGCCCAGCCAGGGCTGCACCCAAGATGAACCAAAATGGTCCCAAAATGCAGCCCGGGCACGGGTTCTGTCACTGGGATCAGTTCTGCTCCATTTGCACCTTGGAGTTCATTGTCCAATTCCAGCTTTAGCTTCTGCACTCCCATCCTGCTTGTTTTTCTCTCTCCAGCCCACGGTGTTTGTGCTCTTGGGCTGAGATTTGGATCATTTGTCCTTGGTCCCCAGCTGGAGCAGGAATTGTTTTGTCTCCCTGCTCTGTGCAGAGCTCACCATGCCCTGATGTGAAGCTCAGACCCACACACTGAAGCAGCACAGAATGTGAAAAAATAAAAGCCAAAACCTGAGGCATCAAGGTAACTCTTGATATGTTCTAAAGGTCACAGGTGAAAATTAAAGCTTGGGTTTGAGATCTCTTTAAAAGGAGGGGAGAAGGGGAGGCTGCAAACACCCTTGGACTTGCACTTGAGCAGGAACTGAGGAATCATTATCTGTCCCAACTTCCCTGCCAGGGACCAACATCTCAGCCACAGGAGTTAAATACAACCTTTTCCATTCTGTCATTTAAAAACAGCTTCAGAGAGAGAGGATTTCACATTAACAGGCTGGTTTCCTCCCCGTAGCTGTGAAGAACATGGAAAAATTGACCTGTGCCCAGTTTAGTCTTGACTTGCCTGTTCCAGACTCTTCAAAGACATCGTTTCACAGGCACGAAGCTGTGACCCTTCAAATGAGTTCATTTTCCTTCCTTAAATAGGCAGAGTGCACAAGTTGTCTCTTCTTGCCTGGTTTCTCAGAACTTATCATTGGATGGAGCCTGAGCTGCCTACAAGGACAGCGAGATGTGTTTCAGTGGCACTGCTTCAAAGCAAACAAATCACAAAATGCCAACTTGTGGTGTCCCCCTAAAAAAAAACCCCACACACCTTTGAACAGCTTTAAAGTCTGCTTGGGAAGTGTTCTGAGCTTGTGGCCCATAGAGGATGATCCCATTGCAGAAAATCACTTGGGAAAGGTGCACACAACTCCCAGAAAAATTCTGCAGTGCATTTTCTCTTTTCTTTTTTCTTTTCTTTTCTTTTCTTTTCTTTTCTTTTCTTTTCTTTTCTTTTCTTTTCTTTTCTTTTCTTTTCTTTTCTTTTCTTTTCTTTTCTTTCCTTTCCTTTCCTTTCCTTTCCTTTCCTTTCCTTTCCTTTCCTTTCCTTTCCTTTCCTTTCCTTTCCTTTCCTTTCCTTTCCTTTTCTCTCTGCTGACCACTGCTGCCTTGGTCTTCTTATTGTTATTCATTTGACTTTGAGATGTGTGCCTTTATGTGTCAAATCATCTTCTGATCGTGCTCTGTCCAGCACAGCCAGAGTGTCTGCACACTCTGCTTCTGTCACACCCTCACGTGAAGGGGATTGCAGCTGAGTCACAAAAGGCACTTGGTAGAGAAGAGAAAAGCTAGCGTGGGGTGCAAGAAAATCAAATCCCCGTTGTAGCCAAGCTGTCTTTCCTGGAAATCCTCTGGATTACAGGTAGCTCTGTCTTGCATCAGGATCCAACTCTTCTCCTCTCCTCTTCTCTTCTCTCTTCTCTTCTCTTCTCTTCTCTTCTCTTCTCTTCTCTTCTCTTCTCTTCTCTTCTCTTCTCTTCTCTCTTCCCCTTTCCCTTTTTTCCTCTTTTCCCTTCCCTCCTTTACCTGTTCTTGCACCTCTCCTGCCTCCTCTCAGCCTCCAACTTTTCGAGCATTTCTGTGCAGTTTCTGATTACAACACAGGGTTTCACTCATTTTTGTCAGGATTTAATGGCTAACAACACTGACAGCGCAGGGAATTTTGCCTTCCCCGATGATGCCCACACGACCTTTCCTGGTTACCCAGCCGGAGAGGGTCAGGGCAGTTCACACCCCACAACTTCTCGTTCCTCAGCTCCCTGCACTTTCTTATTCCGTCTTTTTAAAGTGCAAATGCTGCGGGAAAAGTGAACTACTCTGCCACCTGCGCTCTGCAGCGTGAGCACCACTGCCCTCCACGCTCATGCGGGTGCTCGGACTCTAAAAACATGAATTTAAATAAATTAAAAGAAAAAAAAAAAAAGAGAGAGAGAGACCTACGAGTCCGCTCGCACGAACGCCAGGCGAGGAGCGGAGCCGCTGCCTGCGGCGTGGCCACCGCTGCGTCCCCTCCTCCCGGGGACCGACCCGCGCATCCCGGGATCCCGGCGGGTCCGATCCGCTCATCCCGGGATCCCGGCGGGTCCGATCCGCTCATCCCGGGATCCCGGCGGGTCCGATCCGCTCATCCCGGGATCCCGGCGGGTCCGATCCGCTCATCCCGGGATCCCGGCGGGTCCGATCAATCATCCCGGGATCCCGGCGGGTCCGATCCGCTCATCCCGGGATCCCAGCGGGTCCGACCCGCTCATTCCCGGATCCCAGGGGGTCCGGTCCGCTCATCCCGGGATCCCGGCGGATCCGGTCCGCTCATCCCGGGATCCCGACGGGTCCGATCCGCTCATCCCGGGATCCCGGCGGATCTGGTCCGCTCATTCCCTGATCCCAGCGGGTCCGATCCGCTCATTCCCCGATCCCAGGGGGTCAGATCCGCTCATCCCGAGACCCCAGCGAGTCCGACCCGCGCATCCCCTCGCTCCTGGCGGGCGGAGGCGCTGGCGCGGTGCCCTCCCCGCCTCTCCTGAACCCTTTCACGACCCGCCCGCCCCGCCGGCTCCGCGGGCAGGGCCGGGGCAGCCGCCCCACCTCACCCCACCCAGGGCTCCCATTGGCGCGGATGAAAGTCCAGCACCTCGGGCTGCTATAAATGCACCTATGCGCGCCCGGGGCCCGGCACCGCGGCCATGGGCGGCTGCAGCATCCTCCTCCTCCTCCTCCGCCGGCTCCCTGCCCGCACCTGCGGCCGCGCCGCGTCCTCGCTGAGCGCGCTGCGGCCGGCGGAGACGCTGCCCGGGCCGCCCAGCTGGCCGCTGATGGGCAGCCTGCCCGACGTGCTCTGGAAGGGGGGGCTCAAGAGGCAGCACGAGACCCTGGTGAGGGGATGGGGGTGAGGATTGGGATGGGATGAGGATGGGGGTGAGGATTGGGGTGAGGATGAGGATGCTGCGCCGGGGTGCGCCCCGCGCTCACGGCGGGGTTTCTGCTGCTCCCCAGGCTCAGTACCACCGCAGGTTCGGGAAGATTTTCCGCATGAAGCTGGGCGCCTTCGACTCGGTGCACATCGCGGCGCCCTGCCTGCTGGAGGCTCTCTACCGCCGCGAGAGCGCCTGCCCGCAGCGCCTCGAGATCAAGCCCTGGAAAGCCTATCGCGACTATCGCGACGAGGCCTACGGACTGCTCATCCTGTGAGTGCTGCCAGCAGCATCCCGGGGCTCCGGTGCCCGGGGGATGCTGCGAGGGCTCCGGTGCCCGGGGGATACCGAGGGGGGTTCCGGTGCCCGGGGATACCGAGCGGGGCTCCGATGCCCGGGGGATGCCGCGGGGGTTCCGGTGCCCGGGGGATACCGAGGGGGGCTCCGGTGCCCGGGGGATACCGAGGGGGGTTCCGGTGCCCGGGGGATGCCGCGGGGGCTCCGGTGCCCGGGGAATGCCGCGGGGGGCTCCGGTGCCGAGGATACCGAGGGGGTTCCGGTGCCCGAGGATACCGAGGGGGTTCCGGTGCCCGAGGATACCGAGGGGGTTCCGGTGCCCGGGGATACCGAGGGGGGCTCTGGTGCCCGGGAGATACCGAGGGGGGTTCCTGTGCCCGGGGGATGCCGAGGGGGTTCCGGTGCCCGGGGAATGCCGCGGGGGGCTCCGGTGCCGAGGATACCGAGGGGGTTCCGGTGCCCGGGGATACCGAGGGGGTTCCGGTTCTCGGGGTATGCCGCGGGGGCTCCGGTGCCCGGGGATACCGAGGGAGCTCCGGTGCCCGGGGATGCTGCGGGGGTGCCGCGGGGGGCTCCGGTGCCCGGGGATGCTGCGGACCGCGGCCGCCCCCGGCCCGGCTCCAGGCGGACCGGGGGTCCCGGGCTGTGTCCCGAGGGTGCCTGGGGCTCATCCCCCGGCCCCGAGGATCGGTGGGATGGAGCATCAGTAGAGCACACGCTGCGGGTTTGGGTTTTTTCTGTTTTCGTTCCTCTTGGGGCTTTTCGCTCTCCAACCTCGCTGCCGTGTCTCCGTGCAGGGAGGGAAAGGACTGGCAGAGGGTGAGGAGCGCCTTTCAGAAGAAATTAATGAAGCCCGGGGAAGTTGTGAAACTGGACACGACGATCAATGAGGTACCGGGCTCGGAGCAATCCTTTCTCTCTCCCGCTCCCCTGGCAGCCTGGGGAATGAAAGCAGATCCGGTTTGTCTGGACAGCTTTATTTACTCCACGGTGATAAAACCGCGAGTTCAGACTCAGATCATTCAGGGAATAACAAGTAAAAACTGATTGCCAGGGGCTGAGACCGCACAGAAACCTGGAGCTGAGACTGTCTCCAGAGAAAAATAGGATTATTCCGTAAGGGTACAGGCAAACAGCTTTTCCTGCATTCAGTAGCTCTTGCCTTTACCCCTTCATTCTTGTGCTCCTCCCCTCAGGGAGCACCTCTGTCCTTAACCTCTGCTTTGAGGAGCATCTGTGACAAACACCTTAATCCTCAGTTGTGAAACCCCAGCGCTGCCCCGAGTGAAGGATTGCATCCCTGGGAGGGAAGCACAGTTCATCGAAGCATGAGAGCTGTGTCAAATCCAAACATTTGTTCACACAGGGGGAAGTTGAATCTTGTTCAAAGAACAGGGAACAAAAGGATTCCTCTCATGCAAGATCGTTATCTGCTTAAGAGGCAGTTGAAATGCTGAATTACACCGGATTTTTATTAATTGGAGTCATTTTATTCCCTTCTTTTCTCTCTTCTCTCCACCATTTAGGTCTTGGAGGATTTTATGTACAGAATAGATGAAATTTGTGACCACAATGGCCAGATGGAAGATGTCTATTCAGAATTCAACAAATGGTCTTTTGAAAGTGAGTTGGATTTTGCCTGAGTGTGGTGCAGTTTCCAGGGCATTGCAGTTAAAATACGATCAGGGATGAATGTGCTGGCTGATTATTTCCAGCTATAATGCCATGGAAAGAGAGTTACAGAACTCTCAGTGCAAAATTCATCAGCACAAATATAAATTTCTGCCTAGCTACCTTCATGGCTTATAAAAATGTAAACATTACAATGATTTATAAATCAAAAAAATTGGGGAGGCTATGGTTTGTTTATCTAGAGTGGGATCAGATAACATTCAGCCTTTTTCATCCATCTGATATTTGTTAATTATCAGCAGTGCAGGATCAATGAAATATTCCACTAACAGAGGGCTGGCTGTAGGCAGAGATTGGAAAATCCCATTTCCAGTGTTTACATCGGGATTGAGAAGGGCTGGAATGAGTTACCAGGACAGAGCCTCATCCTTAGAAAACTTTCAGAGCACCTGAGGAATCTGCCAGGAAGGGCCCAGGGCAGAAAGTGGCTCAGTGACTCCCAAAAAAAGGGATGGTCTTGGGTGCAGTGACCGAGCCAGCTCTGCCAGACCCAGCTGCTCGTGGCTGGCTCCCCTCAGCAGCCTCGGGGCTGAGCTCCTCAAAGTGCTGGATTATTTCCACTGTCAGTGGTGATGGCTGCTTTTGGAAAGGGAGAAATGGGAAGTGGCAGTTTGAAAAGGAACAGGGGGAAAAAAGAGGAGTGGAAAAGGTGGGAAGTGGCAGAGTGTGGGATGCTGCCAGCGTTTGCAGAGGCTCGTGGCTGTGGGCAGTGGGGAATGCTGTGGGAGATGGCTCTCCAAGCCCTCTTCTCCTGCCACTCAATTTTCTTCAGTAACCTCACCAAATACGAGCCAAATGTGCAGTGGTGCTGCTCGTGAGGGGATTGTGGCAATCCCAGTGTGTGCAGAAATGTTCCTGTGAGGGCCCCAGAGCTGGAAACCCTCCTGGGCTGAGGCAAACAGACAGGAGGTGTTTGACAAGTGCTGCTCTGGCAGGTCTGTGTCAAGGAACATTCTCAGAAGGCTCACCCAAGCCATTCCTTGATGATCAACGATGCA
This sequence comes from Irena cyanogastra, assembly GCA_013397155.1. Lineage (NCBI taxonomy): Eukaryota > Metazoa > Chordata > Aves > Passeriformes > Irenidae > Irena > Irena cyanogastra. Next base: position 80,484 of record VWZV01007072.1, on the reverse strand, counting down.
TCCCACACGTCCTTTTGTTTATAAATGTAATTATAATATTGCCTAACAACAGGTATCTGTCTGGTGCTGTATGGAAAGAGGTTTGGCCTCCTGCAGCAGGACGTGCAAGAAGAAAGTCTGAACTTCATCAAGGCTGTAAAAACGGTATGGAAGGGTCTCTGCAGGGGCTGTGGGGATTTTTTTACCCCTGCTGCTCATGAGATGAGGGGCAGCAGTGCAAAGGAGTCAGCTGGGAAAAGAAGCTCAGGCTTCTGTACCCAAAAGGTGCCCAGCTAATCCTGGACCTCTGCCTCCTTTATGCAATGCCTCAGTCTGTTGCAATAAAGCAGACAGGACTCAGTTTCTTCATGCAGGAAAAGCTCTTTTTATTCACATAACTCGTTTTTATACAGTTTTCACATACCTGGTGTGCACCTTTAATTGGTTAATGGCTTTCTTGCCAATTACTCTATTGGTTAGTAAAAGGTATTTTACTTGTCCATCAAATCTCTCTAGTCTTGAAGTGTTTACATATTTTCTGCACTGATTCTCTTGAGACAGATCCCTTGTTATTACAAGTACACTTGTTTTTCCCCCCAGGAACAGTTAATTGTTGTGTTGATGAGCTCTCCTTTCCCAAGCTGTTCTCACGTGGGAATTTGCATTGTTAGCCTAGCTGAAGTAGCAGGGCCTAATCCATATTTTATAAGATTTCCATAACCTCTTTTACCTGCCTGCAGCATCAGTGTGACAGGGAGAATGCTGAGTGCCACCAGGGCAGGCCTGCAAGGAGAATTGTCAGCTTGGCTGGTGGCTCTGCTCCTCCCTGAGTGCAGCCCTGCAGGGTGGGACTGCGCCTTGCTGTGGGGTTTGGGGTCAGAGCTGCCTCCCTTTGGGGCTCTGGGGCACAAACCTGCCTCATTTCAGCCACCAGACACAGGCAGCCAGCCCTGCCTTGGGTTTAGCTCACCTGCTGTCAAGGGAGAGAGAGGCACTGCCAAAAAATACCCTGTCCCCCTCTCAACAGGTGCCTAAAATAAATAGGATGCACTCCCTACTCCTGGCTGCCCCGAATTTTCACCTGGCTATGCCCTGAGTAGGCTGAGACCCATCCTCTCTGCCTAGGATGGAAAATCCACCAGAATTTTGCCTTGCTGGAAATCTCCCCCTGCTTCCCAGCCTCGTGTTGTTCAGGGATTGCAAGCAGATGGATGAAAAGGGATTAAAGAGAGATTTCCCCACCTGCTTCCCCCACAGATGATGGCCACCTTCGGGATGATGATGGTGACCCCTGTGGAGCTGCACAAGGGGCTCAACACCAAAGTCTGGCAAGCTCACACCAAAGCATGGGATGATATATTTAAAACAGGTCAGTATTTAACCCCAAATTTATCTCCTTTCCCTTTAGCTCCCTCTTCTCCTTGCTGGAATTGATTTTTCCACATTTGCTGCTGTTAATCCCTGCCTGCAGCACGGATTAAAACACCTTTGCTGTACCTAAACATGGATTTATTCCCATGTGGGAGCAGTTTTTAGTGACTAACACCCAGCTTGTGGGGCAATATCCAATTCCCAGGGAATTCCCAGGATTCTGGGAGCCAGCAGTGTCGCGGCACCGCTTTAATCTGTCATAAAAGTAAATTAAAAATGTATCATCTCTTTAAAGGCGAGGGTATAAATGAAAAGCGACTTCCCTCAAAGACTCGTTTCCTTGAGAAACCAGAATTGTGCATGCAGCAAAAACCTGTTTGCTAAAAAAAAAGAGAAAATACAGCTTTTCTGAACAACCTGTAACATAGTTGTAACTCTTAAAACCAGAAGTGATTGAAATAATAAAGTGCAGTTTGGCTCTTTGACAACACTTTTTGACTATTTAAAATGAGTTGGCCTTCCAAGTTTAAAAATTACTCAAACTCCAGATGTGAAGTTGAGTTTGTATTTTTAATATTTTAAAATTTCATTGATTTAAACAGTGAGAGGCATAACTAAAGGTGGAGAAAGCTTTTGGGAGGTTGTAGCACTGAGATATTTCCCTTGGGTGTTTGAGTACCAAGGCTTTTTATCCCTCCAGCCACACACTTATTTTATTGCTCCTTAGTTTATGGGCTTTAGGAAAGACACTTTAAACCAGTTTTGCTCAGAAGAACCAGTTTGACACCTTCACTTAAAATGAATAATTCCTTACAGGAACTGGTTTTAACAGCTGGGATACTCACGAGCAAAACCTGTTTGTTTTTATTTTAAAAAACCCCAGCATCTTGAAATCTGGCATCTCTTTGTGCCTTCCCCTGGTAAATCCAAGGTTTACATTTCCCCTCGGGGGTTCTGGGTGCTAAATCCCTTTGATTTTTTAACACCTTGATCCCCTTTGAAAACCCCAGGTAATAAATTTTACACACTCATGTTTCTGTTTGCTGAATATTTCCCTCAACGTGTCACTGATTTCCTCCCCTAATTTAAGAGAGTAGAATTCCTAAGAGTTTCTCTTAGGAGAGCAGCTCTTCTGTTGAAAAGTGACTTTTGGGACTGAGTCTTTTGTTTGAGAAGTGAAAATACCATTCTTTATTCACTATAAACACACTCATTATTTACCCACTGCTGAAAGCAGAGCACAGCTTGGCACTGCTCTGAGATCCCGCGAGGGAAACGTGGCTTTGCTGGTGTTTTTGTGGGGCTTTGAGTGATTTTCCATCAACCCTGCCCTCCTCAGCCAAGCACTCCATCGACTGCCGGCTGCAGAAGCACTCTGCCAACCCCCAGGAGGATTTTCTGTGTGACATCTACTCGGGGGGACACCTGTCCAGGAAGGAGCTGTACGCTGCCATCGCCGAGCTGCAGATCGCCGGCGTGGAGACGGTAAAGCTGATTCTGCAAGGGCTCAATTCCCCCCAGTTCCCTCCTGAGCTGCACATCCTGGACGTGGAGACGGTAAAGCTGATTTTCCAAGGGTTCAAATTCCCCCCAGTTCCCTCCTTAGCTGCACATCCTGGAGGTGGAGATGGTAAAGCTGATTCTCCAAGGGCTGAAATTCCCCCTAGTTCCCTCCTTAGCTGCAGATCATCAAGGTGGAGGTGGTAAAGCTGAGTTTCCAAGGGTTTAAATTCCCTCTTTAGCTGCAGATCATCGAGGAAGAGATGGTAAAGCTGATTTTCCAAGGGTTCAAATTCCCCCCAGTTCCCTCCTTAGCTGCAGATCCTGGAGGTGAAGGTGGTAAAGCTGATTCTCCTAGGGTTTAAATTCCCTCCCTACCTGCAGATCCTGGAGGTGGAGATGGTAAAGCTGATTTTCCAAGGGTTTCAAATCATCCCAGTTGCCCCCATTCTTCCACAATCCCACCACCAGCACACCTGGAAGTGAGTTAATCCTGAAGTGGCCTCAGTGGCCCAAGTGCAAATGGATTTTTACCTGAAATCCCTGGATTTTAATTCTGCAGGACAACTGGCACTACTCATAATCCCTCAGGCTGTCAAAATTCCATGAATCTGTGCCCAGGCAGAAATGTTGCTTTGAACTTTGGGCAAGTTCCTCCTTCTGTCCCTACAAAAGGAGGGATACAAAAGGGCTTCACCTTTCTTTTTTGCTCTGTTCCAGACAGCCAACAGCTTGCTGTGGGCTCTGTACAACCTTTCCCGCAACCCTCATGTCCAGCAGAGGCTTTTCCAGGAAATCCAGAGAGTTTTGGGTGCTCAGAAGAGCCCGAGTGCTGAGAGCCTGAGGAGCATGCCTTACCTGAAAGCCTGCCTGAAGGAATCCATGAGGTAAAATCCCCAAATCATGTGCAGAACAATCACGAAGTGTTTCACCAGCTTCTTTGTGCAAGGGAGAAAGAATTTTCCAGCAAACAGGATTTTGCTCATCTTGCTGTTTGAGGGAAAATCTGAGAGATGAAAGAAGGGAAATTGCTGGGGATTTAACCCATTGTTCTCCTTCCCTGCAGGTTGACCCCATCAGTGCCTTTCACCACTCGCACCATCGACACAGAAATGGTTCTGGGAAATTACATGCTGCCCAAAGGGGTGAGTCAATTAATTCAGTTTATTGGGATGTTTTCCCATTTGTTAATTGCCCTTTAAACCACAGAAGTCGCTCATATTTCAGTTTCAAACTGGCTTTGCCAAAGTACCAGCCCCAGGACAAGGAATGAGGGATTCACCCCAAGGATTCCCATAAACACAAACTCACACCCGCCTGCACTGTTGGACTTAGACAGAAACATTTGCCTGAAATAATTTTCATCTGCTGTTCCAACTTTTTCTTTTCCAAATATTTCCATGATTCTCTGAGGCAACCACAACCTTTTCTACACACCAATTGATTTTTTGGGAATTCCATGCCCTCTCCTGAGGAAGCTGCTGTGCTGGGACAAACACGTTCGCTTTCTTGTGAAAATTTAAAATGTTTAATAAAGGACAATAGGAGACAAGGACTATAGAGTAAAGGTTATTATGGTTGGGTGTGCCTTGGTACCTAGCTAAGAGCACACTTGCTATTTTGGAAACACTTTTTATATTCTATTTCTATTACATTAGTTTGTTACATATTCATAAACAATTATGCATAGTAAACTAGTTTGAAGAAGAAGTTTACATATTTTATTACATTATTATTACATATTTTATTATTATTTTATTATGTTTAGTATGGCTCTTTGGTTTTGCTTTTTTAGAGCGTGGGTATTCTTTGGCTGTGTTTTTTTTAGTCTATTTTTATTACTTTTAGTTTTTGAGCTTTGGTCTACATGGTTTTCAGGCAGTGAGAGCTGATGGTTGGTACATCTGTAGCAGGTGTTTTCATGTGTTCATTGGGTGTTATCTAAGCAGGTATTTAACACAAGCACACTTATGTCAGTATTTCACTACTATGTCTGAGCTTAATTAACATCAGACATAAAAACTAATCTTTATAACAAAGTCACTTTAACACCACGCATACAGAAGCCATTTTAGTGTTTGCAAAAGGCCAATATTGTAACATGTACCTATGATAATATGTCCATGTATGAACCTATAACACGTGCCATGTTTTTCCACGCCGGCGCCGGCTCCCTCGGGAGCTGGGGCTCCATCTCTGACCCAGCTCTCTGTCCTGCTCTGCTGCAGACGGTGCTGATGATCAACAGCCACGCCCTGGGCTGCAGCGAGGACTATTTCAGGGGCTGGGCCGAGTTCAGGCCCGAGCGCTGGCTGCACAAGGGCTCCATCCATCCCTTCTCCCACGTCCCCTTCGGCATCGGCCGCAGGATGTGCGTGGGGCGCCGCGTGGCCGAGCTGCAGCTGCACCTGGCCCTCTGCTGGGTAAGCGCCCCAAAACGGCAGTCTGGGGGGTTTTGCTCCTGCGGCTGGGCAGAAGCAGAGCCCAGCACCCCGTTTCCTTGCAGCTGGTCCGTAAGTACCGCGTGGTGGCCACGGACCAGGGCCCGGTGGAGACGCTGCACTCGGGAATCCTCGTGCCCAGCCGCGCGCTGCCCGTCGCCTTCCAGCCGCGAGCAGGTACCAATGGGGCTCTCCCGGGCCTGGTCTGGGCTCTCTCTGCAAATGGGAGCCTAAGGCAACTGGGGTTGGTCTGCTCGACGTTCTCAGCCATCCTGGTTCTTCATTTTAACCCATTAATGCTGTCCCGGTTCAGTGTTTCATCAGGAAATGTCCTGGGTTTTGCACAGCTCGTGGCTCCGGGGTCAATTTTCTATCTATGTTTTCTATTTGTGATGCAGATCAAAAAGGGGGAACTCAACATATAGCCACCACTGCAGAAAACAACAGCCAGTGTTTGTTAGAACTTCCCCACTGCATTCCCAGAAGATATTTCCTGGAAGAAAACATTTGATCTTGAACATCAATTTGCAGATTAAATAGAAGATACCATATTGAAGGGACTGCTCGCTGCAGAGTTTAGATAACAAAACTTCATTTGAGGCAGAAGGACAGAAAAAAAATCTATTTGTAAATAGTCATGCAGTGTTGCAACTTATATATTTTGAATGTAGGATTTTCTCCCTCTCACAAGTTTATACAAATGAGCTAACAAAATAACTTCCTTCTGCAACAACCTAAATTGAGAAAACAAGTCTCTGATCTAGAATTAAATCCTCCAATTAGAAATCCAGGACATTTCAATACTGGGGAAGATATTTTTTTTTGCCAGCCAACACCACAGGAAAAAAATATCTCCCACTATAATCTGAATATTTAGTCCTTTAACTGAAGTTTGTTCAGTGCTCTTTGCTTTGACATAATCACTATAAAGATTCTTTTTTTTTTTTTTGCTCAATACAGGTTGCAAAAAATAAAGGACAGCCCTGCTGCTGCCTCCTTTTAAAAGAGAGACATCAGCTGTGGAAGCCAAAGCTCTGGAGGCTCCAGCACCCAGGGAAGAACTGCACCACATCCCTTGAACAACTGCTGAGCCAGAAACAGCACCAGGAAAAGCTCCCAGGCTGCTTTATTGGGAAAAATGTGCTTAAAAGGAGAGAAAAATACCAAGTGCTTTCACAGAGCTGTGGAAATCCAGGGATTTGGTGCAGCTGGGGGACTGTACAGGACCAGGAGCCCTGGGGCTGTTGAACAGCCCAGTTTGGGGGGAGCTGCCTCCAGTTTGGGACCACTCACAGCTGGACTGGCCCTGGGAGCTCGAGTGGGAGAGGAACCTGCCTCAGTCCTCCTCAAATTACCAGTGCCATGAGAAGGGAATCTGGGAAAAGGCTGAAACAGGGCTGGCAAATTGGGATAATGAGAGAAACACATTTCCTTGGCATCCCTCACTGCCTGGGTAGGAGGGAAACGGGGACAAATGCACCTGGCAGGGTTATTGCTTTGCTTTGGGCAGTCACAGTCTTGTGCCTACACACCCTCTGATCTTCCCCACAGATTTCCATCCCTCCAGCTCCTGCACAACCCATTTCATCCCACTTTTATTGTAGAATCTTCGTGGTCTTTCATTGCATGAAAAGAAATGGCACCACTGGAATCCTATGGGTTCTGCCTCTGCAGAATGATGATGATCCTAACAGGATAGTTACAGGAGATTAGGAACATAAAAATTATGCTTCCAAGAACGATTCCACAGGAAATGAGGGCCCTAAACATTTCCAAGGGCTCTATTTCTCATGGAGACTGCACTGTCTAAAGCTTCAAATTGTCACTGCCCTGCATGCAAAACTGGATTTTGGCTGTTATGGTCACTGGTTTTCCACTTTTGCAGTTTCAAGTACAGCTTTATCCCTACATATAACCCTGAATTTATTTTTTTACATGCTGAAATGATGCAAGTTCTTAGTACTTGTTGGTCTGTCTCTTGTTTTTCATTTGTTTGGTCTCCTCTTTTATCTCAGACATGTAAATGTGCCCCCATAATAATGTATAAAACAATTTGTGCATTATCAGAATATTTCTAGGCAGTTTTGTAAGAAAATAAAGAGTTCTATTTTTTCTCTAGAACTAGTCTTCCATTATTTACTTTAAAATCTTTGCAGCTTTGCAAAAGAGGCTTCTGCATCCTTGGCACAGTCTGAACTGTGGAGGTCCCAGGGATGGGATTGGGACATTTCTCTGTCATGAGGACAAGATAAAATCCATAGAAAGTTCTGAGGAAGGATGAAAATAGCTGGAATTTTTGCAGAATCAGAAGAACAGATGCATATTTAAAAAATGCCATCCCTCAGCACCGTTCCTGGCAGGGTGGGGGTGACACTGAGAGCAGAGGATAGGAAATCAGTCCCCAGGGAGCTCGTGCTGAGGTTCAGGTCCGTGGGAGGGAGCTACCCAAAATCCCGGGACAAAAACCCCAAAAAAGCCTCTTTTTACAGCATCATGAATGAATATTACTGCATTAGAGCCAAGGCAGCTGTGCCAATATGCAACAAGTGCTAAGAGAGAGTTTGTTCACTTGCAGGCATCTCCCACCGCTCCCCAATGCTGGGCTGATTTGACTTTCAGGGGCAGCAGGGAGAAGTGCTGTTATCTCTCTGAACTGACCTTGGCAGCCTCGTTGGCAGCTGTTTCGAAACCCTGATTGCTCCCGGGCAGTAAATCAGGTGGGTATTTACTGAGCTGCTCAGGATTTTTGCTATTTAAATTCAGTGCACTCCAAGACCCAGGCGGGTGCTGCTGTGAGGGAGGTTAGGATCGGTTCTGGATAAGCTCAGGTACAAATCTCTGCTCTCTGCTGGGTATAACCAATGGTCCAATAACCACTGACCTGGAAAATTGAGTTCCGGAACCTTTGGGCTTTTTCAGGTTCCCGAAGTTTGCAAAGAACTTCATTAATCTCCTACCTCCGAGTGAATGTCCAAAGCAATTCACTTAGGAAATAGGTAATTTTCAAACTGCACAGATAATGAATGACCAAGCCAGGCTTCCACACTCAGGCACCAGCAGAGCTTGCTTTTCTCTCCTGTTTCCGGAGCAGGAGCCCGGCAGGATGCCCTGAGGTTAATCAGTGTCTGGGACCCCTTTTACCCAGCAGGATGAATCCAGTGCAGCCTTTGCTGATTTGGGACGAGCCCCTCATTCAGAATTTCCATTTCAGCACCACTTCCCTGGGATCATTCCCTGCAGCCACTGCTCGGAGGAAGGCAGCTGGATGACATCTTTAATGGAATTAAACAATTTTAATTCACCTCCACATTCCCTGTCTCTCCAGGGAGGGCAGTGAGGTTTACCTGTGCAAAAGGAAGTGAATTCTGTTCAGGCTTTGGGCATGTTGGAGTTGAAAAGGCAAAGCTGGAGCCAACAATCCATGTCAATGCCAGTCTTCAGGCCTGGCAATCTGGAATTTTTGATCTGTGCTCTGTTCCTAGCAGGCTGATGTGCCACAGCTCCCAGTCAGTCCCTGCAGAGGGATTTGGGCTCCTTTCCCTGCTCCCATCAGTGACAGACAATGCTCAGGTTTGTCCCCTCCAGCCTGAGCACGACCTTTGTGCTCAACGACCGGAGGCAGGATTCACATCTCTCTCAATGCTTTAATTTATGGTGCAAAATAACCCAAAACCTAAAAGATTAATTCTGTGAATTGTTCACAGCTGAAGTTCATTTCAGGACAAACGTTCAGGAAACTCATCCCGTGCCTCATTTTAAAGATTGAAACTTCATTTTTAATTCAATGGCACTGCACCTGGGTGGGTTGGTTTTTAATGCATTATCACTTCTTACAAAAGGAGCAAGCTGGACAATTTTCTGTCCTTTGTGGCACATGCCTTGCAAATTCATGGAAGAGTTGTAGCTTTAGCAGAACAAGTGGGTTTTGGTTCAGATAATTGAAACAAGAGGTTTATTGAGATGGAAGCTACCAGCAGCTCATTAATCCTTACCCTGGATGTGTGAATTCCTCTGGGGACTGGAGCATTGACAGCTCAAGGTGTGGGTGGCTGCATTCAAACTTTTTAAAAATGTTTCCTTTCAGGCAAGGCTTGGAGTAAAGCGTGAATATTATGTTATGGAATTGAGCATTGTGCTTATTCACTTATATTTATTCTTGGGTAATTTTGAGTATCAGAGTTGAAGAGAGTGAAAATCAGTTTTCCTTTCTTGTCTGTCTGTTCAGCTAGAACTTCATTAATGCCTCATGCAATTCTTGTATGGATTTTATTTCCTATATTCCCATACTCTGCCAGCAGAGGCTGGACCACATCGAATTTCAACTCCTGTGCACAGTTTTTATCTCAGTGCTGTGATCTTTGAGGCTTTGGAACAACCTAACATGTTAAACCTCAGCTGTAGGACCGGGATCTAGAAGGAATTCTAAAGAACTTTACCTTGTAGGGTTTGGATGGAGCTGAACACTTATGGAGCAATAATCCCCGACAGGAAAAGCAACAACGAGGCCTCTCCATAAAACAAAATATTTTTCTCCGAGGGACAATGTCAAAACAAGTGTGGAATGGAATGCATTTAATAATCAGGGAAAATGATCCTGTGCTTTCTTGGGCATGTTCCTCTCAACAAGTTCAAACTCTTTGCCTCTAATTTCCCATGTGTTGAGTGAACTCCAGGCAGTGGGAAGGGAAGGGAGAAGGGAAGGGAAGGCACTGGAGTCAGCTGCTGGCAGGGACAGCAGCAGGGCAATAAAGGGGAGCCAGGAGTACAAAAAGTAACCCAAATTGGAATCTGCATGTCCAGGGTACTTTACCCTCCACGATCAACCCAGGTGTCCCGAAAGAGGAATGGAAATCAGAGTCTCATCTGATTCCTGCTGTGGTGACCTGTGCTCCACACAGAACCAGGGGACAGGAGAGGAGCAGGGAATGCTCCAGGTCTCCTCTGCCCCACTCCACATGGACTTCCAGCAGCACGGGGCTGGCCCAAGGTGCAGAAAGGAAAAAGGTTCTCCAGATTGAATGGAAATCATGGAAAGAAGTGTTTGGAAGCCCCAGGCAGAATGGGTTGCTATCCAGGCTTCCAAGCTCCCTCAGAAAGCCCTTCTTGTTGTCTCAGCTGCACCAAGGGGAGCCACGGGGAGCTCTGCAGGTGGGGGCAATGTCTGAACGAAAGGGGGTGAAGGACAAGGGCTCACAATCAGTCTGTGAACCACAGAGTTCCTCGGGGTGCAATCTCACAGGGCTTTTATTGCAGGTCAGCAAACCACACCTAAAAAATTCCCCCAGCTCCCCTCTGCTTTGGGATGGGTGTGAGCAGCTGCCAGGGACCAGCTCCCTCCATTTCAGGAGAATTTCACTCCCAGGGACTCCCATTAGCTGCTGCCCACGGTGTCTCAATGAAAGCATCATCTGTAAAGAGGTCAATAAACAAAACCTGTCCCGTTTTTCTGCAGGGCAAAGGTGCCCAGGTGTCTGCTCAGGGGTCACCAGGAGCCAGGGTAAAGGCCACCCCTGCCCAGAGCTGCCTTGGTGGCCCTGCAGACACCACACACCCCTCAGACTGCTGGGGCTGGTGTCTGTGCACCATGGAGCACCAGAGAAAACCCCAGCTGGACCCAAATTTTGGTCACTTAGAATGGGAGCAGAAGGAGAACAAGGAAGAGTTTGGGAGCAGGATTCTGGGCAGGATAACTGGGATAATTTGCTCTGTTCAGGAGGTGCCAGGTTTTGGTGCTCTTGCAGAATCCTCTCTTCCCTCTGGCTGTGGTTGAAAGTCAGAGCAAAGGGAAGGAAAAGCTTCAATGCACGTTGCTCCTTGTAACATTCAGTGTTTCAACACAAGTGAGAATCTTCAGAGCACACTAAAATAAACAGAGGAGAAACCAGGAGATATTTTATATACAGTCAATGATATATTGAACACCCTGGACATTCTTATTGGGAGCTTCCACCACCACTGGGGGTGGCACTCAGTGCTCTGCTTTGGGTGATGAGGTGGGGATTGGGCAGAGGTTGGACCCTTGGAGATCTTTTCTGATCTAAATTAATCTATGATTCTGTGATTCTGTGATTCTGTGATTCAAGACATACGAAGGGAAGCTGGCTCCATAAGAGATCAAGCATTTGATTTTCCTACGAAAATTTAATATTTCAAAGTTCACCTCTAAGTGTTCCTGGAAGGGCTGACAAGAAGTGCAGGCTGAGGGGAACATTTGCAGGGTAGTGAAATGCCATTTTATCAGATTTATGAGTTCCAGAATGAGTGGTGCATCCTACCTGTCCATTAAACACCTATTTGTGTGCAGACTGAAAAGGATTTTTGGGGGCAGAAAGAGCCATAGAGTTACAAGAAGAATTCAAGCCCATAATCATTAGGATGTTTTATTTACTGACCTCTTTGCAGATGATGCTTTCATTGAGACACCATGGGCAGCAGCTAATGGGAGTCCCTGGGAGTGAAATTCTCCTGAAATGGAGGGAGCTGGTCCCTGGCAGCTGCTCACACCCATCCCAAAGCAGAGGGGAGCTGGGGGAATTTTTTAGGTGTGGTTTGCTGACCTGCAATAAAAGCCCTGTGAGATTGCACCCCGAGGAACTCTGTGGTTCACAGACTGATTGTGAGCCCTTGTCCTTCACCCCCTTTCGTGAGCAGGGATCCTGGGACTTTGATCCAGACAAAAACCTTTTTGTGCAGGCTTGGTTTTAGCAGGGTCACAGGGCTGCTCTGACTCACCTCTTGGCTGCAGAATTGCTGGAGTCAACAGCAGGGATGTGGCACAATTTGTATCTGGGGATGGGACCTTGGAGCTGGGAAGGGCGAGACCACCCCCAGGTGCAGCCAAGGGAACCAGGAAGATCCCCAGGGTCTCTCTGAAGAGAACTTTAGGTGCTGAATCATTTAGTTTGAGATGCAACCCCTCAGGTTCTCAAGTATTAAAGTGAAATTAAGCCACCTGAAACCAGCAGGATTTTAGTTTTTTGTCCTGAACACTAAAATTTCACTTTGGATACACGAGAACCTCCGGGGCACTTCCCTGCTGGTTCGAAGGAGAGAACTGATTGCAAAAGGTGCTTTTGTTGCTGAGCAGTGGCAAAACCCCTTCCTAGCACAGGGCCAGGCTCTGAGGGAAGCCTGGCAAGGAGGACAAGGCAAGGTGTGCCCCAAGACGTGTTCCAGACAGGACAGAAGCTCCGGATGCAGGTGATTCATAATTCCTGCAGAGCCCTTCTTGCCCAGAGGCAGAACTGAAAGGGAAACTCACTGCTCCAAGAATCAGAGCCAGCTGTGAGGCAACAGATAAACCACTGCAGTGGGGGAAGTTTTATTTGTGTGGGGACACAAGTGAACGGAATAAAGGTTTAAAAATAGCACGTTCTGCTGCCTGCAGGAGGAGTTGCTCAGGGAGGGACGTGGCTGGTGCCAAATGTTTGATCTGTGCTTTGATCCAGCAGCAGGGCTCCGGCAGGTGCCTTCACAAGCACAGAGCACCGAGGGTTTTTTTGCATATTCAACATCCCCCGGGGAAGTTGCTGCTTCCTCCCAGCCTCTCTGGGGCTGTGCTTGGCACCCAGAGCAGTGCCAGACTGGAAAACATTTATTTTTTGTCAAAGCATTTGTGACATGGAGAGAGAGGAGCATGCTATTTATAGAAGTCAATGGCATCCAGGGGGAAAAAAAAAAAAACAATAGCAGGAGGAACTGGAATTTCTAGGGGAAATCAGAGCCCCTGGGCAAACAGAGAAGTGGAAATAACATTTTGGGGGTCACACAGTGTCAGGGCTGTGCTGTGGAGCCACGTGCCCCACACTGGGCCTGCTGAAGGACAATGGGAACCAGGTTTGCTATTTTTCTAGACAATCCTGAAATTTAAAATTCTTCTGCGCTTGAAAACCTGATGGTAGCAAAAGTGGTTTTTCAGCAAAAGTTTGGGAGAGAGAAAACACATCAGCTGGATGCAAATCCTCTGGGAAGGAATCTTTTGGAAAACTTGGAGTTGTTTCTAAGATTGGCAGGGCTGTTCCAAGAGCTTCCCCCAGGATAAAGATTTTTCTTCCAGCCAAGCTCCAAACTCGTAGTTTTCAACATTATTATGTCAACAACTCTTCATTTTCATTTTGAAACAGTATTTCATGAAAACCACCTCAGTCTCACGGCATGTTTTGATTTTTAGAAAGCAGCTCCACCCAAACACCTTCAGGCACAGCATCACCAGGCCCAAGTCAGCACCATTAAATGGTGGGAAAACCTTGGACAATCTTGGTCTGAGCAGGAAAACTTTACTTCTGCCAAAAGCTGAACCTTCTTGGTGCGTGGATAGCACTTCAGTTTTCAGAAATACGCAGCCATTCCTACCTTGCAGCTCTTGTCTGTGCAGACAGAGACAGCTGATTGATTTGCAGTTGTTAATCCAGAGGTGGAGCTTTGCTCATCTGGCATGAGAGCCAGCCTAATCAGGCAGTGTTGGTCCTGGGGGAAGCCTGCTCCTGAGCCACTTGCAGCAGCCTGTGCAGGGCTTTATCCTCCTCTCAGCCCGCACAGAAATCATAAATATGACATTAATAGTCAGAGGTTTAAAAGCTCAGGTAGCAGCACTCAAAGTCAATTCTGTCATTACCCAAAGCAGGGGGACTCCCCCTCCCCTGCTGAACTCTCAGAGTTCTCTCCTCTCATTTCGTGCTGCACCTTCCAGATTTACCTGGCACCACCGGGATTGAGGATCTGTGGATTCTCACCCTCAGAGCTCTCCTCAGCCTGTCAGAATCCTTCCCCTTCCCCTGGAATCCCCCACCCACCCGAATTCTGTCACTCCCTGGGCTGCCTGGGCAGGAGCAGGCACTGCAGGAACACCTTCAGCTCACGTCCATCACAGCCCATCCCTGATTGCCATTAACAAAACACACTGAAACAGCCTTCAACTCCATTCCACCCCACCAGCTGAAAAGCAGGGAAAGAGAAATACACATTAGTTTGGAAATACAGCCAGAAGAGGGATTGTGCCTGTACCACTGATGGGTTTTTAACACGTTTATTCCACAGCTTCTGAGGAATCCGGACGTGAGCGTCAGGGCTCAGTTGGTTAGTATAGTATGTGGGGTTTTTTACTAAGAGCAGTTAAAGTTTCATCAGGCTTGGACTTTTGTGAGTCTATTTTTGGCACGCCTCATTAGGAGGACGCACTGGCTGAACCTGCACCCCCCTGTGCTCTGCTATTAATAGCAGGGTTAATGAGTGACCAGTGCCAGGGCACGGGGTGAGGGGGAACCTTCAGCCAGAGACCTTTCCAAGCAGACACACACAAAAACCAGCCCAGGGCCACCAGCACGGCCCGGGGGACACAGCCTGGCCTGGCTGCTCCTGCATGGGAAATGTCCCCAGCTGGGGACACAGCCTGAGGGTCAGAACTGCTGCTGGCACTGGTAACCCTCCAGCTGGGAGGGAAGGTTGGAAAAACTGGGAATGTTCAGCCTGGAGAAGCTTTGGGGTGACCTCGTTGTGGCTTGAAGGAGCTGCAGGAAAGATGGAGAGAGAATTTATAGGGAGCGTGGGACAGAACAAGGGGGAATGGCTTCAAACTGACAGAGAGGAGGGTTAGATGGGATATTGGGCAGGAATTCCTCCCTGGGAGGGTGGGCAGGCCCTGGCACAGGTGCCCAGAGCAGCTGTGGCTGCCCCTGGATCCCTGGCAGTGCCCAAGGTCAGCCTGGGGCAGTGGGAGTGTCCCTGCCATGGCAGGGTGGGATGGGATCAGCTTTAAGGTTCCTTCAAGCCCAACCATTCTGGGATGAGCCGTGGCCAGAGTGCCCCAGATTCCTCCCTGCACCTCCCGGGGATGAGCAAGGGCAGCACAGGCTGTGCTCAGGGCAGCAGGGATGCAGGCTCGCCTGGGATGCAGCTCTCAGCTGCACTTCTGCCCAGATTTCCCAAATATTGCCACGTCAGGAGCTGCTCTGAGTCTGAACAGCAGGGCAGAACCATGGTGTCAGGAGAAACAAAGGATGCAGGTCATTTTCAGATACTTTGTAAAGATAATGAGGGTCAGGATGGGACCCAAAAATGCCATCAGGGTGCAGCAAGTGGGAGCCAGCGTCAGAGTGTGGGTGAGCAGCACATTGCAGCCTGTGACCTCGGATAAGGCAGGAAAAGCAGCAGGGAAAGCAGAGCAGGAGAGCTCAGGGCAGGAGAGCTCAGGGCAGGAGAGCTCAGGGCAGGAGAGGAGAGCAGGAGAGCTCAGGACAGGAGAGCTCAGGGCAGGAGAGCTGCAGGGCAGGAGAGGAGAGCAGGAGAGCTGCAGGGCAGGAGAGCTCAGGGCAGGAGAGCTGCAGGGCAGGAGAGCTGCAGGGCAGGAGAGCTCAGGACAGCAGAGCTGCAGGGCAGAAGAGCTGCAGGGCAGGAGAGCTGCAGGACAGGAGAGCTCAGGACAGCAGAGCTGCAGGGCAGGAGAGCTGCAGGGCAGTGCCAGACACTCCCATGGGTAATGGGAGCTTTGCTTGCAGGGTTAAGCAAGAAACAGAACGGAGTGCTGGTGGCTCTGTTCCAAGGGCAATATTTGAGCTAATGCAGCAGCTTTGATCACCCCACTGCACATCATGTTTATGGGTGAAAAATGCCAGCATTTTCCTGAGCCCGTGTGGATTTCCCCTCTTTGGATCCTGCAGCACCCTCAGCTTTCCTGTAAGGCTCGAAGGATTAATCCATATTTATGATCACCTGAGAAATAAAGTGTTCTTTGTTTTTACATTTTCCAAACTGGAAGGGATTGAGACAAATAGTAAAACCAAACAGAATGACTGGTTGCTCTTCCCTGCTCTCCCAAGTTAAATATTCTTTGTCATGGGCACACTCAGAGCAAGATTTCCACCAGTTTCAAGATTTCCAGCAGTTCAGAGCACAGCAATATTTCCTGGTTTGGCAGTGATGGTTGAAGTGGTGGAATAATGGCTGGCTGTGCTGGAAATGACCATTGTCATTTTCTAGAGAGATCACTAAAGCTCCATCAGCCTTTACCTGGAGGAGTTTGTTCTAGCAGAGAAGTTGTGATTAATTTTGTGTGTTAATTGCTGGTTTTTTCAGCCAGAATTGTCAATTAGGAAAATTGTGGGCATTTTGTTCAGCAAGGCTTGAGTCAAGACTGCTTTGTTTGCACAGAGGCACTGAAAATATTCAGAGATGTAAAAATCTTTGTAGCCACTGTTTTTCCTTTGCCGTGAAAATGTTCAGAGAAATTATCTCCCAAACCCATTTCTCCTCTACAATTTCACTGAAAATTTTCAGCTGGAACTGCTTCTGTGTTGAATTTCTTTCTCTTTTACTGTCCCTCCCTGTCTCAGCAGAAGCAGGAGCATCCTGAATCCCACACCCTAAACCCTGAGTTTGCTTTTGCACTTGCAGTGATTCCCCCACCCACCCATCCCAGCTCCACATTGCACAAACTTTCAAGCCCAAGTTTGTTGCTACCAACAAAAACATCGGGTAGTCAGTGGTGTGAAAAAGCCTCACTGAATTTTCTTTAATATTCTTGGGCAACCTGGTAGGAAAAAGCCAAAGGAGGATTGGCTGGGAGGAACACATTGCAAAAGGCTGTTCCTGCTCCTTACCAGCAGTGAGCTGTGTGACTGGAATAAATTCCTCTTGGAGGATGGATGAGTGAGTTTGCTGGGATTATCAGGCTTGCCCATGAGTAAGAGCACTGCCCTGGCTTTCAGCAATCTCTGCTCTGAAGGAAAACAATTCCCATCTTTTATCTTTTATTGGACTCTATTAAGGGTGGGAAAAAAAACCCACTGGAATTTGAGGTCTCTGAATCTCTGAGCTACTTCCTTGGTAGGGTTACAACCCATTTTAGCAGCTGGGTGATCCACCAGAGCTGCAGAAAGTCCACAAGGTTCAGAAAGTTCACAAGCTGCAGAAAGTTCACAATAAATATGTTTATTTTATCATGGTGTGGCTTCTCTAAACACTGTCTTCAGCAGAATTCCCTTTGGTGATGCCTTGAGAAGGCTGACTTAGAGACTAGAAGGAGCTAAAGAATAAAGCAGGGATTTATTAAAAGGATTTCCTCCATGGATCCACCTTGGGCAGCACAAGAGCCCAGCCAGGGCTGCACCCAAGATGAACCAAAATGGTCCCAAAATGCAGCCCGGGCACGGGCTCTGTCACTGGGATCAGTTCTGCTCCATTTGCACCTTGGAGTTCATTGTCCAATTCCAACTTTAGCTTCTGCACTCCCATCCTGCTTGTTTTTCTCTCTCCAGCCCACGTTGTTTGTGCTCTTGGGCTGAGATTTGGATCATTTGTCCTTGGTCCCCAGCTGGAGCAGGAATTGTTTTGTCTCCCTGCTCTGTGCAGAGAGCTCACCATGCCCTGAT
>VWZV01007072.1:7505-62656 GCA_013397155.1 Irena cyanogastra | reverse complement strand
CAGCAGCAGCAGCAGCAGCAGCAGGAACAACAGCAGCAGCAGCAGCAGCAGCAGCAGGAGCAGCAGCAGCAGGAACAGCAGCAGGAACAGCAGCAGCAGCAGCAGCAGCAGGAACAACAGCAGCAGCAGCAGCAGCAGCAGCAGCAGCAGCAGCAGCAGGAGCAGCAGCAGCAGCAGCAGCAGCCCAGGCCTGGCTGTGCCTCCTGCAGCCTTTTCCCACTCCTGCAGGATGTGCTGAGTGAACAAACTGCACTTCCAAAAATCCTGCAGCTTCGGGAATGCAGCCGAGCCGTGCGTGCACAGCAAACCCAGCTGACCCCGAGCTGCAGAGGCAGGCTCCACAGGAATCCCTCCTGTGATAAGGGAGAGGCCAGCGAGGGCAGCCCATCCCAGCCTGGCAGTGTGTGACCCACTCTGCCCCAGAAAATCCCTGGGTTCAAACCTCCCTGCTCTCCTCTGTGAGCTCCAACAGCAGCCAGCAGCTACAGGAAAACATTTTCCATGGTTTTCCTTCAATTGGAAATTTGGAGAAGAATGTATATGATAGTGGGGTTTTTTCTCCTGTGAGAGTGGCCTCAAACTGTGTAAACTTTCAGGTTAAGTGCTCAATTAAAAGGTCAAATTATCCAAATAGAAAACTGAAGTGTCAGGCAATAATTGTCCACTGGACTCCGTTACCTGAGGAGTTCATTGCACACTGACCCCAGTAAATATTACCCAGACTAGTGGGACGTGCAGTGCTTCCTAGCAGTTATTTATAACTCCTCAAAATCCGGGGTCAGGGAAGTGCCAGGCTCGCCCTTCAGAAGTGTTTGCATGTGGAATTTGCAGGATACACAAATACAATAAAGATGCTTTTAGAATTCCCAACCAGTTTTTTCCTGGGGGGGAATAAAATAGCCCCTATCTCTCACCAGCATTACAAAAAGTGACATTTATGTAACAGAATATTTCAGCTGTTACTAATCCTTGCTGAAGAAGTCTCATTTTATGGAATGCACCCACAATTTTCCTATGGGATTTGTGCTCTGACTCAACTCTCCAAGCTCATTCTTTATTTCTGACCAAAAACTCAGCTTCTGCTGATGCTGCGCCTGCCTCTAGCAGGGGACAGTGACACGTGGAAATCGTCCCCTCCGCGATCCCTGCTCAGCACATCGGGAAGGGGTTCCTCTCTGGGAGGGCGGCGAGGGGCTGGGATGGAGTTCCCAGAGCAGCCGTGGCCATCCCTGGCCGTGCCCAGGGCCAGGCTGGGCACTGGGGCACTGGGAGGTGTCCCTGCCGTGGCAGGCGTGGGTGGCTGGGCTCTAATGTCCCTCTTACCCCACCCCACCCCGGTTCTGTGATTCTCTCACAATCTCTGGGCACATCAGTGGTGGTTTCCAGAGCTGACTAAAATGGGTGGGTACAATGAATTCCCCTCCTGCCCACCCCCAGGGCACTGCTAGCCCAGTTCCTTGAGGGCTTTGGAAGGGTATTGCAGGGACGGGGTAAAAGAATTCCAAAGAGGCCCTTCTCCAGGGGTTTCCAAGGGTTTCATCTTGAAGGTGTCCAGGAAAGAGAGCGAGTCAGGAAGAAGAGGGTTATTGTACAGTCTGCTGCTCAGGGAAAGAGAACTGGACCCAGCCAGTGGGGTCAGGATAGGAAGGAAGGGTCAGACTGTGTGGTTACAGACCCAGGGGTCCTGGGGGGAAGAAACCATTCCCCCAGAGAATGCAACACGTGGGTTCCCTTCCCTGGGCTCTGGACGTGCTCAGATGAGAGCTGGAAGGATTCTGCCTCCTGCACTCGGCAACCCCACGGTGCCACACGGAGCAGAGATCCCCTTTCCCCTGTCCCTCGGGGGTCCCCTCTGGGAGTCACATGCCAGCTGCAAAAACATTAACCACGGTGTCCTCTGTAAACCCAGCCCTGCAGCAGCTGCAGGAGCCCAGCACCTGCAGGACCTGCTGTTTTCTGGGACATGTCCCAGGGCTGGCCCTGATAAGGGCAATCTAATCTCCTCACAGAGTTACAAACAGATAGTAGGAAAACAAAAAAAAAAACCTGCTAAAATTATTGCTCCTCTTTCTTTTAGAAGTCTGTGAGCACACAGCATCTCAACACAATGATAAAAAACCTTCCTGAGTCACTGCTGGCTTTGTTGTGAGGCCTGAGTGAGTGAGCCCTGACATATGAGTCACCTTAAATCATTAACCGCACCTGAAAAACGCCAGCACGGACTCTCTGACCCCAGGGGACAAATTTAACAACACAAAAACTTGATCTGAGGAAAAAAAACAAAAAAAAACCCCAAAAAAACAAAGCTAACTATAGAATGAGCCTGGTTCAGAGCAAACAGTGGCAGTGCTGTGGCTTGAGACACAGCCTGAGTCATGTGTTGGCATTTATGTCCCCTTCCACCCCTGCCTGCACAAGAGGCATCTCCAGAAGGTTTTTCATGCATAAATTGGGGTTTTTATTCAAAATGGGAATAAAGGGATGAAGCTGGAGTAGGAGCCAATCATAACAGCTGGTTCATCAATGCTAGAGAGAGAAATTGAAGTTAAAGAAACGTTTAAGTTACTGTTAATTACCCAAATATCAATGTTGAAATCAACTTCTCTTGGTTGTATTTTTTTATTTAAAAGACAATCGCCATGATAACCTAATTTTTTTAAGGATGTACGAGTATGTCCTTGACCTGTTGACACCCACGTGTTATTTTCACAACTGGGAGTTAGGATTTTACTTGAGATGCTAAAAACAAACCTGCCCATGAGTCTGTCATGGCAAGAACAGCTCTTGTGCAGCCAAACTCTCCCCTCAGTCACCACAGCCTGTCTGTTTTAACAACACAAGTTGGTGTTGTAGCAGCACAGAGGAAACCCAGAGGGCTTGAAAAGATTATTTTTTTCCATAGTAGGCAATTAAAGAGTTGAAATCTCACTTCCAGTTTGAGCTGCACAAACGTGCACAGACAGCTGCAGTTCACCAGCCAGGTTTGTCCTTGGCTGAAGGCACAAGAGAACAGACAGAAAATTCCTTTGCAGGAGGGGGAAAGTGGCTGGAAGTACCTGGAAAGGGTTGGAAGGCACAAGGCTGCTTGAGAGCACCTCATTTGGAGTCCCAAATGCTCAGAAACTTAAAACTGAGGTTGATTATCTTAGGATAACTTCTACCAGTGAGGAAAAGGGTCAGAAACTTAGAACTGAGGTTGATTATCTGGTGGCACCTTCTCCCAGGGAGGAAAAGGCAAGGCAGGGAGTGTTTTCCAGCCCTGGAAGTTGCAGGACACAGATGCCAGAAAGAGTTGTGTAAATAATGTCCAGAACTTCAGCCCTGCTGAGCCTTGGATTTGAGGACAGGTGAGGCAAAATCAGCTTCAAACCCCCTGCAGCAGCTGCAAAGAGGGTCAGGATCCTGGGGCAAGGTATGAAGCCCCAGAGGGATTTTGGACAGGCCAAACCTGTGTTTCCAATAATCCTAAATCTGATATTCCAGCTGGCCTTTGCTGTGGGGACAGCACATGGGCTGAGGGGGTTTCTGCTGGGGAAATGATGCAAATAAATCCCACAGTTCAGAGAAATCTGGGTTTAACCAGACTTCCCTGGAGCTCTCTCTAATCCCGGATTCACAAACAGAAATTGCACAAAGATAAACACAGGGACAGCTCCGAGCCAGGCCAAGCCATTTGGAGACACAAACTGCCAAAGGCATCCCTGCAGGGTGAGCTGAGAAGGCTGGAATCCTGGAATTCCTCCTGCTCAGACTAGAGTCACTGTCACATCCCCAGGAAATTGAACGTGGGTTGAAGGAAAGACCAAATCATGGATAAAAACTGATGCTTGCTGCAATAATGGAAATTTTGGTGGACACAAAAATCTCATTTGGTAGAATAACGTGAAGGAATATGGCTGGTTGCTAGGAATCTTCTTTCCTACAGTTACCTGGATGCCATCTAAGTTATTGAACAGCCAGTGGCATTGCCATTCCAGGTGAGACCTGGGTGAGCCAAGGATCCTGCTGGCTCCAGGAGAGACCCAAGGCTTTCAAAGCAAGGCAGGAGAAGGGTGGTTTCAGCAGACAGCAAACCCATTGCTCCTTATTAGGGGTCTCTGAATCTCTAAGAGATTTTCTGAAGTGTCAAAAAGTTTTATTTAAAGTTATTTCAAAAGCACATCAGCAGCAACTGTTGTTATCCCAGATTGATGTTTTTTTCAGGTGGAGGTGTCTGAAATATTTGATTTGTTCATGTTCTCTGGCCCGGGCTTTGCAACTGTGTTCACCAACATTTGAAAGAAGAATTTGAGAACCAGAATTTGAGAAAAGGAAATGTCAAGCCTAAAAGTGTGAGGTGTAAAGTATTGAAGGAGACAGGTGTGGCAGAGGAGCAGCAGTGAGCAAAGTGATAAAGCCTCCAGTTTATCAGGGAGATAAAGCAGGGGAATGAGGTCACAGCTGGATCTGGAGAGAGCTCCAAAGATTAAATCCCAAAAGCCCGGGTCCATAAGCAGTGCTGGAGGTGACTCCTGGCCCCATGAGCTGTGAGGGTGGCTGTGGTAATCAGGGAAAGTGAAATGCCAGGCAGGGTGTCCCAGGCACTCCCAGTGAGTCACTGCAGCAGCAGAGGGAAACGCTGATTTTGCATCCCTTCCTCCACATGACCCAGCACCTGACCCTGAGCCCTGAGCAGCCTCGCCCTGCAGCTCCCCAGGGTGCCTGACCCCAGTGCCAGCCTGGCCCCCAAACCCTCATCTGTGTTTGAGAGAGCCCGGGCTCCCTCCAGCTGCCTGCAGCTCTGCCCTGTAACCAGCCAGGCACGCCTGCTCCCAAATCCATGCGCAGGATTTCAGAGAGAATTCCCCTGACTGGGCCATTCCTTCTGTCAGGACAAGTGCAGGAGCTCTGTGCTGTCACTGTCACAGCAGTGGTGACACCGAGTGGCCTCAAATGCTTCAGGCTCAGGCTGCAACACAGGGGCTCGAAAATTGTAAATAGANAAGAGAAGAGAAGAGAAGAGAAGAGAAGAGAAGAGAAGAGAAGAGAAGAGAAGAGAAGAGAAGAGAAGAGAAGAGAAGAGAAGAGAAGAGAAGAGAAGAGAAGAGAAAAGAGAAGAGAAGAGAAGAATTAAATTCATTGCCCGTTTCGGGGTAAACCGCTGGGCTGAGCTGAGCGCACTGAGCATCCCTCGCTGAGCGCGGCTTAACGCCGCCACCTACTGACAGGCTGCCGGGCATCCCGGAACTTCCGTGAGTAGGAAAAAAAACAACGGAACATCCCTGAGATCCCGGAACTTCCCTGAGCATCCCGAAGCTTTCCTGAGCGTCCCGGAGCATCCCTGAATTTCCCTCAGCATCCCTGGCCATCTCTGCCTCTTTTTGCAATATTGACAATTTTCTCACCTGATAATAATTTTTTTAAACCCAAACCTATCAAAACACTTTTAAATGCATTCAAAGCCAGGCACCACTGACTCAATAAAATAACAAAATCCCCTGATGCATAAGGTTTTTTTTTTTACATGAAACAGGTGGTTTCACGAACGAGGAGGATTCCCAAGTCTCCCTGTGCTGCCTGAAATTCCCGTTTTGTTTCTCCCATGCTGGTGTCACCTTGATGCCTCAGGTTTTGGCTTTTATATAAAGCATTCTGTGCTGCTTTAGTGTGTGGCTCTGGGCTTCATACCAGGGGATGGTGAGCTCTCCTCACAGAGCAGGGAGACAAAACAATTCCTGCTCCAGCTGGGGACCAAGGACAAATGATCCAAACCTCAGCCCAAGAGCACAAACAACGTGGGCTGGAGAGAGAAAAACAAGCAGGATGGGAGTGCAGAAGCTAAAGCTGTAACTGGACAATGAACTCCAAGGTGCAAATGGAGCAGAACTGATCCCAGTGACAGAGCCCGTGCCTGGGCTGCATTTTGGAATCATTTTGGTTCATCTTGGGTGCAGCCCTGGCTGGGCTCTTGTGCTGCCCAAGGTGGATCCACGGAGGAAATGCTTTTAATAAATCCCTGCTTTAATTTTTAGCTCCATNTCCCGTTTTGTTTCTCCCATGCTGGTGTCACCTTGATGCCTCAGGTTTTGGCTTTTATATAAAGCATTCTGTGCTGCTTTAGTGTGTGGCTCTGGGCTTCATACCAGGGGATGGTGAGCTCTCCTCACAGAGCAGGGAGACAAAACAATTCCTGCTCCAGCTGGGGACCAAGGACAAATGATCCAAACCTCAGCCCAAGAGCACAAACAACGTGGGCTGGAGAGAGAAAAACAAGCAGGATGGGAGTGCAGAAGCTAAAGCTGTAACTGGACAATGAACTCCAAGGTGCAAATGGAGCAGAACTGATCCCAGTGACAGAGCCCGTGCCCGGGCTGCATTTTGGGACCATTTTGGTTCATCCTGGGTGCAGCCCTGGCTGGGCTCTTGTGCTGCCCAAGGTGGATCCACGGAGGAAATGCTTTTAATAAATCCCTGCTTTAATTTTTAGCTCCGTCCAGCCTCTGTCCCAGCTCAGCCTCCCAAGGCATCCCCGAGGACGCTGCTGCAATGTCACCGCCCGCCAGGGAGCTGTGCTGGAGGATAGCGCTGCTCCTGGAACTCTGGAATTCTGGAATTCTGGAATAAAGCTTTGGCTCTCAGCAGTGCTGAGTAATCCGGCGGGGTCACGGAGCTCGGATGAGCTCAGAAGGGGAAAGGGACAGCCCAAGGCTGGCACAGCTCCTGTCTGATATCCCAGTGGCAGCAATAAAATGATCTCAAATTCTCATCCCTCACTAAGATTAACATTTCCTCCCGTAGCTTTAAAGCTTTTATCCCTTCAGTGGACAGGATCAGGGATATCCATCCTTGCCTTTCCACTCGGCAGAAGTTTAGCAAATCGTATTTTTCCAGGCAGAAAAACGGGCTCCAGCTGCCGTAACCCTGCAGTGACCTGAGGGGGTCTCCTGTGCTGAAGAGGAGCTTTAACCCCGTGCTCCAGGGCAGCTGCAGGAATTCCCAGCTGGAATTGCAGGCAGAGCTCTCCCAGGTGATCCCGGTGGGCAGGAAGCACCAGGACAAGGTGCCTGATGCCATGGATGCCTTTTCCTGGGAGAAGTCCACAGAAAATAGAGGAAAATTAGGACTTTTCCCTCAGCCCAAAGCCACGAGGGTGGCGAAACAAAGGTTTCAAAGCAGCACCTGACAGCAGAGCAGGAGTGTGGCCATCGCTTCACCCGTGTCCAGCTGGAGCAGGGATTTGCCAGGACAAACCTGGCTGTGGGCACTCTGCGATTCCCAGCTCTGCACATCCCATCAGGGCAGGCTCAGCCTCGTGCCTGGCTCCTCCTCAGGACAGGAGAACATCCTAGACCTGACCAAACACCCCCCAAAAATCATCACTTCTCTTCCCCTGCTGCAGGTCCATGCTCATGTGCCTGCTACTGCCTCACTAAAGGCAAGAATTAAACACAGAGTTTACAAGGAGACTTTTTCACTTCTTTTTAGTAGCTGCAGCTCCTCAAATTTTCCATATTTCAGGCTTGGAAGGAGAAGGTGAAGCACTGACAGGGGAAAGGAGAGCCAGGGGGTTCAAAGAGAGCCTGCTGGGGAAAGTGGTGGCCCAGGCTGTGCAGAAGCATTTTGTGATTTTTCTCTGCTGGGGAAAGTGGTGGCCCAGGCTGTGCAGAAGCTGCACGAAGGAAGTGAATATTTGACATAGTATTGTTATCATCACTGCATATTTGATAGAGACTTGAAGTGCTCCTACAGGAGAGTAATTGTGGTTCAAATGCCTGTTCCACCCACTGAGGCACCACGTCTACAATGACTCTCTGTCTCAATCCTGACACAGGAACCTTTTATCTGTTCTAGAAGCTCCCACGTGGAGAAATAGCTGGTGTAGAGTCTGTAATCCTCCCTCTTTAAAAATAGAAGAATAGTGGCAGCAGGAACCTGGGGGATTTTTGTGATGGGGGAAGACGAGACAATCAGATCAGCAGCTCCCTTCCTACATCAACACTGTGACTCACAGTCTGCACAAACTCCAGGCTGAATTATCACTTAGAAACGCTGCTGAGGCAGCTCTGGGAAGCAGAACGAGGGAATGTTTCCCACTGAGCTCCAGCTGGAGTGTGTGAGCCAGAGGCTGCTCCCACCCCGTGTGGATCTGCAGGGATTCCTCTGGGTTTGCTGGAGCTGCTGCAGAGCCAGAGCACAGAACGGGCTGCAGCCTCACCCGGGGCTGCTGAGAGGCACAGGAGCATGGCAGAAATTCGGGATGCTGCTGCTCCCCCAGAGCTCCTGCACTGGAGCAGTTATTCTCTCCTTTTCATTTCCCACTCAGACCACAGTGGTGAAACACCAGACAGAGCCGAGCACTGGTGGGAACTCCCGAGAGGCAGCGGGAAACCCGACTTGCTGAAACCAACTCTGGGCAACCACCAGGAACCACCAGCTGTACAGGAGCCAGATCCAATCCAGCCTAGAACTTCAGCAGAACTCCAGCAGAAACAGTTTCCCCTGGAGCTGCGAGCCAGGCTTTTCAGGTGTGCAGGAACACGAGCTCAGATGTGATTTCCTTTCTCAGTCCAAAGCAGCGCCTGCTCCCCCAGAGAGGAGGATGTTTGTGGTGCTGGGGGTGGCTCCACCTCTGCACCAGCTTCCAGCTCATGTCTGTCCCAAGGATTATGGATTTTGTGAGGGATATCAGGAATTTAGGAGGGCCAGCACCTTGTTCTGGGGTCTGTCAGATGTGGAAGCCCCAGCTGTGTAACAGCATCACTGCCTGCACTGCCTTTCCTGCCTTTTTTTGGAAACCGTCTCCAAGCAGGTTGAACTGACAGTGTGACCCTCAGAGGTGTCACTCAGGGGGTTTTAGGCATGCAAGCTCCACGTGAAGAACCAAACCCTGTGGATCTCAGAGGCCCAGGGGATTCAGGAGGCTCCCACAGCTCTCCCTGTCCGGGATCCAGGATCCATCAATCCATGCAAATGCTGGGCTCTCTCACCTGAAGGAATCCGTGATTCACTCCATCCATCCTCTTCTGAGTGAAACACCAAAGCTGAGTCAAAACCTCATTTATATTTCGTTCCAAACTGTCAGAATTCCACTGGAGCTATGACTAATTTTGCTTTTTGCTCAGCTGTTGTCCTGCAGGCTCCTTCTGCCCTCCCTTCCTCATGCAGCCAGGGGGGTTTTGCTGCTCATCCCTCGTGCTCTGCTGGACAAACCTGGACAAACCAGGTGGAAACCCTCACCCCAAAGCCCACACCAGCCCCTCTCCAGAGCACGTGTTTCTCCAAAAGGAGATGCAAACACGGGCCAGGAGTCATCTGCTCCTCGACTGTCAATATTTGAAAGCTCTTGGCTCTCGTTCTGGACAGCAATAAAAGGAGCTGGTTAATCATTGATAATTGTTGGGAGCCCTGTGCCATTGATGAACAGGAAGTTTTATGCAGCTGTCAGATGCACGAGCTGAGCATTTCCTGCAGGGGAGGAAGATTTATTTGGTGACAGCTTCATTGGAGATTTTTAGAAAGAAAAAATAGCATTTTGAGCGCTGAAAAATCATGAAAGCAGCACAGCTTCCTGTGCTTTGGAGAAGATTTTCTGTGGCTGTCACCCAGCTAAATAAGTCTCAATTTGGTAAAACAAAACTCACCGTGTGCCCCTCTGGTCTGTCCTTGATAAAACATGGGATGGCTTTGAAATTACTGGGAAAGAATATTAAAGATTTGAAAGGCACCTCAAAGAATGGATGGTTCATTGCCCACACAACTGGGGAAAATTAATCAGGATAAAGCTCACTGTGGTGGCTCAGTTCAAGGAAAAGCCTTTCTTTTGAGGAAAAGGAGTGTTGTAATTCTTATATTCACAGGTGAAGGACAGGATAATCCAAATTACTTCCTTCATAATGAGTATTAAGGTTTTAAGGCTGAATTTGAAGACATTTTAGGAGCAAATAGACCCATGGAAGGCAAAATATGGTGCAAACTTACAGTGAATTTAATGACCTTCTGTTACAGAAGTGAAGCATTTCCAGAATGAAATATTTACATCTTGCATTTCAAAATCACTTCACGACAATATTTTCACCAGGGGAGGAAGACCAAAAACCAAAAATAAAGAAGGCAATTAGTCCAGCATTATTGCATGGGTGATGCTTTCACAGCCAGGCTGGGATTTTGTGCCTCAGCCCAAGGACAAGTTCTGTTCCAGAGACCATTCCTGAATCATATTCTGTCTGGGGATGGAATTTTGAGACTGAACTCATGGGATATCACCTGAGCTTGTAGCAGATGGGGATTTACACCAAGGAGAAAATGAGAAAGATGCTTGCCCCAGTGCTGAACAAATGAGGGAATCGGGGAATCCCATCCCTTCCCACGCCCTGGTGAGGTGCTGGATGCAGAGTCCTGCTCTGTTTCCACCCTTGCAGGTTCCTCATCACCCCTGAAACACCTGACACCCTCCACGGCCAGCACAACCCTCGTGAAAAATCCATTTTCCTCTCTTTGTCACGATCAATAACAGAATTATACCCAAAACCATAAAGCAACTCCAAAATAAAAGTGCCAGCTGGATGATTCAAGGAAGTCAATCGGGAAACAGATCCCAGGGACTGTGATGGTGTTCAGACCATAAAATTGGGAATTTTTTCTCGGTGTTTTGCCTGCCTGTGGAAACCTCACTTTGCAAAGCCAGGTTTTGTTGACTGAGGTGCTGTGAAAGCTGAGAACAAAAAGCTCTCCCTGCTGCAGACATCCCCGGTGTGTGACTCACCTGAGGGAGCAGCAAATCGTGACAATGGCTTTAAAATAGCAGCACTTAGTCAGGCTGCACACTGCAGGGGGGTTAGGAACCACGCTGGCAACAGCAAACAGTCATGGCAGTAAAAGAACTTTGGGTTTTTTTCTGCATTTTGGGAAAAGTCCACTTGAGAAGGGGTTTGTGGGTGTCCTGCACAATGTCACCACCCCCAAGCAGTGTGGCAGGCATCCACAAGTGCCCTGGAGCAGGTTTGGGTGGCCAGAGCTGGGAACAGAAAACACCTGGGGAGGGCTGGGGAGGGGCAGGGGCTGCTCCACCCTGGCTGTGTTTGCACCCAGTGTTTGTGAGCACTCCCTGGGCTGGCTGCGGCAGAGCAGGGACAGGGACAGGGACGACAGGACCGAGTGAGCAGCAGCTCACCTGGACTGGCTCCCAGAGGCTGTCCTGGCCCCTCTTCCCCAGGTAACTCCTTCCTATCCTGCCTTCCCTAATGTGCAGCTCTGCTGCTGCTGGTTTGGCTTTTCCTGGGTTTTGCTCTCACAAAAGCTTTTTTTGCATTTGCTTT
Organism: Irena cyanogastra; assembly: GCA_013397155.1. Taxonomy (NCBI): domain Eukaryota; kingdom Metazoa; phylum Chordata; class Aves; order Passeriformes; family Irenidae; genus Irena; species Irena cyanogastra. The sequence goes on along the minus strand of VWZV01007072.1, from coordinate 51,362 downwards.
TTGCTGCTCTGCTCCAGCTGTCCTGCCTGTGCTCTCCTGCTCACGGATCTTGGGAGCTCCTGCAAGTCTCGTTTTCTCTGTTTGGGCTCTAAGCAGCTGCTCTGCTTTTCCTGCAGCAGAATGCAAGCACAGCTTCTGGCACAGCCTTTCCCCAGCCTCACTGGGACTGACTGCTCACCTGGTGGCATTGTGGAGCTGTCCCCTCCCTGAGAGCCCGGGGCGTGCATGTTTGAACTGTTCTGCTTTTCCCACTGGGCTCCAGCGTGGAGTGGCTAAAGAATTGTATAAAACCGTCCCAAGAGCCCTAAGGACTGTAAGTCAGCATGCCCTGCACGCCCAGGCCCTGCCAGGCTGGGTTTGAGGTGTTCTGGGTGTTCCTTGTTTGCTGTAGGTGACTCATCCCAGCCCTTCCTGCTGTCCCTCCTGCTGTCCCCTGCTGTCCCCTGCTCCTGCTCAGCCGTGCCCGGGCTCGCAGCCACCTGGCCCTGCTGCCACCAGCCCCAGCACGTGCCCCAGGTGCCTCTCCCTGCAGGACAAGGCAGAGCTGCGCTCAAGGTAAGCAGGATTTCTGAACTCTGTCCTAATGTCAGCCCTCTCCTCGCTCCACACCAACCAGAGCTGAAAATTCTGCTTTTCCTCCTAGCCATGGCCGTGTCCTGGAGCTCGCCTGGGTTCCAAGGGCAGGAAAACTGATTACTTGCTATGGGGTTTAAATACAACATATGGGAAGTTTTAGTGAGGAATTAGTTGTGGGCTTTTGGCATTGATAGACACGGGTGATTGCAATATTCCAGGCTGGTCAATACGTCAGGAAGGTGAAGTTTGGCTGCCTTTAGCAGTGCACAGCAGATCATAGATTTTGCTGTAATTTTCTCTCATATTTTCAAAGCTTTTACCATTCTGCCAGGACCAAATCAATGATTTTTGAGAGGAGAGAGAGAAAAAGGAGGGTTTTCCCAAGCCTTGAACTTGGCACACTATGGTTCACATAACATTAAAACCAATTAGAAGTACATTTCTTTTCCTTTCGAATTTTTTTCTGCATTACAATGGAAGCAGTGAAGCACAATTTGGGAAAGGGATTGTTTCAGAGCTGCAGAAGCTGGTGGTTCATGTTCCTTTTGGAACCAGTCAGGCTGGATTCCAGCTGGCCTGAGGGAGCCCCCCACGAGGAGAATATCCTTGGAACCTGGTGAAAAACCTGTACCTAGAAAGGAAGCCCAGGCACAGGAATTACTGCAGCTCCTCCTGGCTTTTAAGGGCTTTCCTCTCATTTTGAAGGATGTTCTTGTTTCAGAATCATCTCTTTCCCCCTCTCAGTGCTCCAAATTAATCTCCTATAAAAGTTGTCAAATTTTCTCTCACAGTGTGAGGAGATTCTTCCCACAGAGCCCTGGCACAGCCCCAGGGAGGGCGTGGAGACACCCCAGACCCACCTGGCTGAGCTGCTGTGTCACCTGCTCCAGGTGGCCCTGCCTGGGCAGGGTTGGGCTGGGTGATCTCCAAGGGCCTTTCCAACCAAATTCTGCTGCAATTCTGTGATTGTCCAATCCACAAACACATTGTGAGAGCTCCTTCACCTTCCCAGAAAACCCCTTTGCCTTCACACTGAACAACCCCAGCTTCAAGATACGGTATCTCAAATGAGAGAAAAACTGTTCTGCCCACATCAGCCGAGGCCTGAGCACTCTGGGAAAAGCAAAACCATTCCTTGGGAATGCCAGGGCTGGAGCCACACAGGGGACAGTCAGCTGTGCTGGCACAAGGGCAGGGCTGTGCCATCCCCTGCCAGTTTGATCCCATTTTCTGCGCTTGGCTCTTCGCTGCTGCTGCTCACATTTGTCTATAGGTGGCAGTGACCTGTCATTTTTCCTTAAAACAGGGCCGAAGCAGCACACACGGATGTTTTCTAAATCGTAGAGTGGTTTGGGGTTCATGTTAAAGTTCGTCCTGTCGCAGCCCTGCCATGGCAGGGACACCTTCCAGGGATGGGGCAGCCACAGCTGCTCTGCTCCATGTGCACAGCACAGAACAGAGTTTGGTGGTTTGGGATCACAGCTGGGATTGTGTAGCAAGTTTTCCCATTTTTAGCAAAAAACCCCTCCCATTCATCTTCATCTTTCTTTGAGAGTTCCTGTGAGTGAAAATGTTTTGAAGCTCCACGTAGCTGCTGTGTTTTATTTCAGCGAGAATTATAAACTGGATTTTAGGAAATAAGTGAGCTCCCTGGAGCAAAATCTGCCAGAGATCAGAGCCTGTGGCCCCTGCTCTGCATCAGCTCCAGACAACTCACCTGGTGTGAGGAAATCTGCATCAGCAGGAAGCTGCAGGGGCTGAGAATCCGCTACAAATCATTGAAATTTAAAAAAAAAAGAGGAATTAGCTTCTCTCTCTCAGCACAGATTTTACAGCACGTGTGAGAAAAGAAGCAAATCTCCAAATATTCCATCCTCTGCCTGAGTTGTGTCCTGGCACAAACCAGGCCTTGGGAGAGCAGGACAAAAGCAAACTCTCCAGATTCAAGCTGGATTTACCATCGAGCCCGGGTTCAAATCTTGTTTTCTTCTCCTGCCGTGGGATAACCCTGGAAGCTGCCAGGAAACAGCCACAGAGCAAGGACAAGAAGTCTTTGTGCATCCACGGGGAGGCACTGGCTGTTTCCCACCCAGATCAGAACTCCTGATGGATCCTGGCAGTATCAGCTGAGGAATCAAACCCCTGTGCAACACCTCAGCAGCCAGAGCAGATCCGTGGGCTGGGGCTGAGAGCTGACCCTGCTCTCCATTCCGATCCTAGGGAACGTGATTTACTAAAACTACTGATTTCCTTCTTTTCTCTCACAGCTGAGGTGGTTTAATTACAATTTAATTTATTTAGAGGAGGTGTTCTCCTCCATTTGCTGATTCCCACAGGCAGGAAGCAGAGCCATAATAACTTTGGTGGCTGTGCAGGACATCCCAAAGGATCCCACAGCTCCAGCCTCCTCTCCTCGGGCACCTCCCTCTCCCCAGGTGTGCCCCAGGAGACTTTCTCCTCACTGTTTATTTGGGGGATTAACAGCAAACATGCATTTCTATCCAAAGTCAACAGGAACTCCCCTCTTGACTTGGCTCTGCTTTGCTCTTCCAACGTTTTTCAGGGAGTGTTTGGCCCCAAAGAATTTACAGAGCAAGATCAGAGAGTACATAAATGTATTTTAAATTAAGGGGAAACGAAAAAAAGGTACAAGGAAAGAAAACCCCCCAAATGTATTTGAAATTAAGAAGAAAACAAAACAAAAACAAAACAAACCCCCAGAAGATTTATGTGAATTTGTACACAGGCTGCAGTTCAGGGTTTCCATGTATGATGCCTTTCCATGCTGCCTCTTTTCCTTCTCTCTGCTTTTTATCAAATGAAAACCAAACCAAACCACACGAGCTGTTGTAATTTCTGCACAGATTTTAGCCTTGTTCTGCTGCTAGCTCCTTGCTGCTGTCCCTGAGCCCCGGGGAACGCTGCAGGTGTGACTGCAGCCAGTTTGCCTCCACAAACAAGAAAGGTTTCTTGGCTTGTGCCGTTTTTGGGGAGCAGCTGGGAGCCCTGAGCACCGTGGGTCTGGGTCAGACTGGTTGGGGCAGGCTGAGGATGGACAGGTGCCTTGGGAAGGCAGGTGGCATTTTAGGGGTTTTACAGCCTGTCCCCATTGGCTGTCTCTTCACTAGAAATCAGGCTGTGAATTCATATTAAGGACAGAGAAAGGGTTATCTGGGGTTTTTCTCTCCTCCACCTCACAGGAGCTATGGGGAATACCCTGAGTGTGCCAGAGGAAGCTGAGGATGACAACACCTGCACAGTGAAAAGTTACCAGGTAAGCAACCCCACTCCCACCTCCCCTGGCTGCTGCCAGGCAACCTTCACCCCTTTGAGGTCCTAAAATCTCTGTTCCCTGTTATTTCACCCCTAAAAACTCTGTTCTCTGTTATTTCACCCCTAAAATCTCTGTTCTCTGTTATTTCACCCCTAAAAACTCTGTTCTCTGTTATTTCACCCCTAAAAACTCTGTTCTCTGTTATTTCACCCCTAAAATCTCTGTTCTCTGTTATTTCAGCCTCTCCCCGAGTCTCCTGGCAGTGTTACAAATGGATCTGTGGCCTTTGTTCAGAGCCCTCCCCTGGCAGTGAACGGTGAAGGTATGGACTGGAAGGGGGGATGGAAGTGTCCTGGGGGAGGTCTGGACTGAAGGAACAATAAATTCGTGGCTTTGAATTAGGGGATGTACCCATGCTTCAGCTCTGACTTGTCAATGTGGCTCTGCAGAAGCTGCAAAGTTTAAATACAACAACAACAACAAAAAAAGGAATTCTCTGGATGCTGGTTAATAGTTCTGGGGATTTGGTTCTGCCCTGGGCCCCAAAAAGTGGATGTACAGGGGTAAATTTATTCCTGGTGCAGTTTGTGGCTCCAGCAAGCCTTGGGGGAATTGTTGCTGCAAGGAGCCCAAATTTAGGCTCTTGGAAAGGACAAAACGCAGCAGTGGCACCAGAGCAGGGGGATTATGGACTCTTAGAGAGGTTTGGGGTTTCTCGGGGGAACCAGGAAATGTTTTACAAGAAGAGAACAGTTCATGTGTTGGAAAAGGCTAAAAAAATCTGTGTCCTGGTATGTGTTCCTATCCACAGGATGATAAAGTCTTAGAAACCACCTCTGCATTTTTTTATATGAACCCATATTTCTGATCTTTCCAGCAGCAATTTCCAGCAACTGAAACTGTAGAAATGCCTTATTCATGATAGAATCCTTATCCATCTGAACATTTCCTTCTTCTTCTCTCTTTTCTGGTCCTGTGTTCTTGAGCAGAGGCATTGCTTCGACTTGACATATACAGAGCAGTTATATTTATTAGCAAATATATATAGACAGGAATTTTTCTGTCTTGTTTCTAATTTTAAAATAGTGATTGGCTGGGAAAAGCACCAGAAAGGGGCAGTGAAGTTGTTAAATCAGAATTACATTTGGCCCCTTCTGATCCTGAGCTGGGCCTCAGTGAGTATTTAATGCACAGAAACCATCCTTGCTCTCATTTTGGAGGTTGCAGCTTTTCCTGAAAGGAGCAGGCTCCATCTAAAATCCTCAGCGAGAACTTCATAACAAAATTCAGCTGTTTAACAAACTTTAGCAAAATGCAGCTCCTGAGCTTGAATTCTAGAGAATTCAGAATAAAGCACAGTAATTGATTCTTTCCCTGCACACTAATGAAATAAACTCTGTCCCTTTGGTGGATGAACTGGGAGTGTGGAGCAGTAGCTGGGCTGTGAGTACAGCGTTGCTCAGCGAGTTAATCCCAGCTCAGCCAGTCTGGGTGGGGTCAGGGCTGGCTGTGCAGGTGAGCAGCCCACTGCAGCTGGCCCCTGAGCCCACTGCCAGCTCTGCCACCTCCAAACCCCGCTGGCAACGTGGCCTGAGCATTAAAAACGCATTTCCAAGTGGGTTTGAGGAGTTATTTCCAGGCATTCAAGGGCAGTCATTCTCATCCACTGCCACGTGGCTCCTCTTGTTTTTCAGCACTTCATTAATTCCTCCTTCCAGCCCTTGCTGGCTCTGGAGCCTTTCTGAGCAGCCTCACCACCCCTGTCCAGCCACGCTCGTTGGCGCTGCATTTCTTTTATTTTCAGAATAAATAAATCCCAACAGTTCCTCTTCAATCTTATCAGGAAAGAAAATACTTTCTAATTCCATGTCGAGAAAAATACTTTATGATTTGTTGTTAAGAGAACACTCTCAGTCTGTCACAGGCACTTGAAAAATCTAAATTTAGGTTAAAATAATCAAAGGCTGGTGTGGGGATATGCAGATGGTTCTGATAACAGCCCAGAATCTCTGTTCCATGGCCCAGATTTCCCACTGCTATCCCACCAAAAGTCACTTCAGGCAGTTGCCTACCAGCAAAGCCTCTCTCTGTGTGTTTTTTCTGGTGTAAACCAGCAGAGCTCTGAGGAGGAAATAAAAGCCAGATGATTTTCACTGCCTGAAGACCTAGAAAATACATGTACATTTTATTCCTCATACGTAAAATTAAGCATATGGGACTGCTTTACTTAAATGGATTACCTAATTAATGTAATTGCTAAATCAGTTTAAGTAGCAAGTTGAAAAATTAGACGTTTCTCTGTTGATGTTTCTTGTATTTTAACTTTTTTCCTGTTTGAAAAGCAGTTTAAATAATTGAGATACCATTGAAATCTCCATCTCTGTGCAATGTAATCAAGGTTTTGGAGAAATACAAGTGATAGAAGTTACTACTATGAAAACATAGTTGGTAGTATTTCTAAAATGAAACACTGCAATAAATAGCGTTTTGGGGGTGTAAAGTGAGGATTTTGGGGGGAGCCAGAGCTGAAAAAAGGGAACCTTGCGCTTTCATTAATAAAAGCACTTGGTGAGCAACAGGTGAAGGGGGAAGGTCGGAGCTGGAGTTTTCTGTCTCTGATTTGCACTAGCAGAGCAGAAATGCAGCAGGAGGACAAAACAGGAGCAATTCTGGGTGGGCTCGGGTGGTAATTCCATGCAGATTGCAGCAACGACCTGCTCCAAAAAGAATTACAAAGGAGTTAAAAAGATTACAAAGGAGAGAAGTTGAGTGAAGATGCAGCTCCTTTGTCCCAGAGGATAAATCTCATCCTGCAAATCCTGCTAGCAGCCAGAACCCACAGAAATCCTGATTGCAGCAGCTCCCTGTGCCTGTAAGGCCTGAAAAGTGAAATATTTCAGGGATCTTTTAGAGAATGATCGTTGCTATTCTTGCTGCTGGCTCCTCTCCCCTATTTCCATTAATTTCAGGAAGTCTGTAGGTAAATAAAAATGCAAGTTAAATTAGTGAAACAAAATGATTGTTGGAGCAAAAAATTATTTGCATGGAATAGTGGAGCAAGATGTCAAAAGGATATTAGTGTGTTCTTTGTCTTTTTAAAAGGCAGGGGCAATGTTTCATTTGGGATTTGTATTTGCTGCAGAAATTCATTTAGGGCAGCTGTACCCTGTGCTGGCCTGCCCTGCTGGAATTCTTGGTGCCAGATGTTGCCTTGTAGCAATCAGAACCCACAGAAATCCTGATTGCAGCAGCTCCCTGTGCCTGTAAGGCCTGAAAAGTGAAATATTTCAGGGATCTTTTAGAGAATGATCGTTGCTACTCTTGCTGCTGGCTCCTCTCCCCCATCACCATTAATTTCTGGAAATCTGTAGGTAAATACCAATGCAAGTTAAATCAGTGAAACAAGACGATTGTTGGAGCAAAAAATTATTTGCATGGAATAGTGGAGCAAGATGTCAAAAGGATATTAGTGTGTTCTTTGTCTTTTTAAAAGGCAGGGGCAATGTTTCATTTGGGATTTGTATTTGCTGCAGAAATTCATTTAGGGCAGCTGTACCCTGTGCTGGCCTGCCCTGCTGGAATTCTTGGTGCCAGATGTTGCCTTGTAGCAATCAGAACCCACAGAAATCCTGATTGCAGCAGCTCCCTGTGCCTGTAAGGCCTGAAAAGTGAAATATTTCAGGGATCTTTTAGAGAATGATCGTTGCTACTCTTGCTGCTGGCTCCTCTCCCCCATCACCATTAATTTCTGGAAATCTGTAGGTAAATACCAATGCAAGTTAAATCAGTGAAACAAGATGATTGTTGGAGCAAAAAATTATTTGCATGGAATAGTGGAGCAAGATGTCAAAAGGATATTAGTGTGTTCTTTAGTTTTTTTAAAGAAGGAGGAGTGTTTTATTTGGGATTTGTATTTGTTGCAGAAATTCATTCAGGGCTGGTGTACCCCGTGCTGCCCTGCTGGAATTCCTGGTGCCAAATGTTGCCTTGTAGCCCTTAATGGTTTCTTCATGGTCGTTAAAATATTTTCTCCATGATTATCTGAACACCAGTGGAGAAGAAAGTGCTGTGTGGCTCTAATTCCATGGCTAAGCAAAATATTTTTTTGTGGCTGGCTTGTACTCAAAATAGAGGAATGAGATGAGCTTTAAGGTCTCCTCCAACCCAAACCATTCCCTGATTCTGTGATGTTGCATTAATCATTGATCTTCTCTATTTCTCACTAAGTCAAGGAAAAAATGTTGGTCTAATTTGCCAAATTCAAGGAAAAAAATGTGTTCTTACAGAAGAGGGACTTTGTGTAGCCACAAAATTTCTTTTTTAACACTCCCTGATGAAGGGAAGGGGAAAGAGAGACAAATCTTCTGGAGTGTGACTGCCTTTTGTTAAAGAGTTGAAAGGCAAATGCCCGAGCAGGAGCAGTCTGAAATGCAGTCTGTAAATTGTGTATTGATTTTCATTTCAGAGCAGCTTTGATCTGCTCAAAGACCTGGCCTAGAATTTGGGGAGTTCTGCTTATCTTGGCAATCTTGCCTCTGGATTGAGGAATACATCTGGAAAAAATGGCACCTGTGTGTCTATAAAAACAAAAATACCACACACTTTTCACCCAAATACTGGAATTTCAAGGCTTTTCTCCCTCGGTTTGCTGTGCCTGCTCACTGGTGGGAGCTGCTCTGCCTCTGTCTGAGCACAATTCCCTTGGAGCAGCTGCAGCTCTCCTGACACAACACACACAGCACAGCCCATGGCAGTGACATTTTCCAGGGCTCCCATTCCTTCCATGATAATTTGAGATAAAAGGAGCTCCATAGGTTCCTGAGCTGCTACTTGTTTAGCTGGTTTTCTTAATGCTGAGTTTATATCCCTGTTTCTGTGCCAAAGCCAGTTTTCCTGTGGTTCATTTGTTATCTGTTACATAAAGCAGAGGTTCAGAATCTCTTAGAATTATTTTCCAATGGATATTGTTTCTCCTTTCTTTAGCTGGAGAAGGGGTTTTGATTTTTGCTTCCTTCCCAAGTTTCCAACTATAATTAGAAGTTCTTTTTCAAACATTGCTACAGGAGGCTCAGGAAACTACAGCTGATCCTTTGTGGCCCCAGCTGAGTATCTAAATAGGTGCTGGAGTAGCTGTAATTTGCACTTTTGCTGTGCCTGCCAGGACATTGAAATTGAAACTGGTGCTCGAGAAATATCACAGGAGGATATTGCTGCCCAAGGATTTCTGCCAGTGGAGCTGCTTCCTTACAGGAACAGCAGAAGAGGAATCCAGGAAAAAAAAAATTCATGTATGCCCAGAAACTGGAAATCTCTTTGCCTGGCAGAAGAGGAGCTCTGGCACATTAAGAATGACCCGAGGGGAGGAGTTGGGAGCCAGGTCCTGGCAGCTGTGGGGTGCTGGGGGCAGCTGTGGGGTGCTGGAGGTAGCTGTGGCTGCTGTCACACAGCCCTGACAGTGCCAGCTGTGCCTCTGCTGGCAGATGTTTGTGCCTCTGCTGCTGGCAGATGTGTGGGTGAAGTCCCTTGAGGTGATGCTGGCACATTCCAGCACTGCCCCACTGCAGCCCCAGCACGGGCAGGACCTGGGGCTGCTGGGGAGAGCCCAGAGGAGGCTCCAGGATGGGCAGAGGATGGAGCAGCTCTGCTGGGAGAGCTGGCATTGTTCACCTGCACAGGAGATTTGGGGTGACCTCAGCGTGGCCTTGCAGGGCCTGCAGCAAAGATGGAGAGAGAGAATTTCCAAGGGATGGAGGGACAGGACACAGGGAATGGCTTCAGAGTGACAGAGAACAGGTTTAGATTGGATTTTAGGAAAAATCCTTCCCTGTGAGGGTGGGCAGGCCCTGGCACGGGTGCCCAGAGCAGCTGTAGCTGCCCCTGGATCCCTGGCAGTGCCCCAGGCCAGGCTGGACAGGGCTTGGAGCACCTGGGACAGTGGAAGATGTCCCTGCCATGGCAGGGCTGGGGTGAGATGGTCCCCAAGGTCCCTCCCAACCCAAAGCATTCCTTGATCCTGGGTTATGGAAAACCCCACAGCCTGGGGTTTTCATCATCAGCTGGCCCTGGGCTCTGTTCTGCTGCCGGGAGCTCCCGGGATGTGCCCAGCATCCCTGGCTGCTGCCACGGCAGGACAGAGTCTGATGGACACAGACACAGCAGCCCAGGGCCTGCTGATGTTTTGTGGGATTATCCACAATCCCTGGGGAGGTGGGAGGCTGGGGGAATTTAGCTGTGAAAAGCCAAGGGGTGGCTTTGAAAGCTGGGATCTAAAATCATTCTGTTTTCCTGATCTCAAAGAATTTCACACTGAAGATCTGTGCTGTGTGGAAGATGTTTCAGTCAGGTTTTTCTGGTGTCTGGGGCTTTCTTTCACTTAAAGGAAAATGTGAAAGGCATAATATTGACTAGACTATTACAATTATAATTTGAAATAATTTCAATTTTACATTGAAACTGACAATTTTCCCGTTCTAATTCAGCAAGTCAGTTTGAGCCTGTCATTTTTCCACAGTTATAATTAAATACATCTAAATTCATCCTTGAAATGTGGTGATGACTGACAGGGGAATCAGATCCATATTCCAGTCCAAGTAAGGAAGAGAAGCTGAAGCTCAGGGGAGCTGTAAAATTTACCTCTCACAAGACCCTTTTTTATTGGGGTTTCACACCACATCAGCTGTGGTTCTGCCTCCCAGCCACAAACAGATCCAAGCAGGATTATTTTTCTTTTGTTTCTTTTGTCTTGTGTAAAGCAGGAGCTGCCTTTTCCTGTCTGTGAATCCCATACCAGGGATTTTCACCTCAGCTGTGTCATCAAAGCGCCATTGTTTTATAAAATCATAAAAAATATTTTTAAATCAAAGGGTTTCTGCATCTAAGGTGTGATGGCCACATGGAATGATTTGTGTGAGTTTTGGGGGAGGAAATGTGATCCTGAGTCACGGTTTGTGGGTGAAGAGAAGAAATGTAAAATGTAAAGAGGGATGTAAGGATAAAAAACCGGGCTCGGATGTGATTTATCAGTATTCAAATCAGGCTCAAAATAACCTGCAGGCAGAGGAGAAGCGCAGGTAGGAGCTGCACTGAGGAGAGCAGGCAGCAGGGCAAGGAAAAATGAAATAAATCCGTTCTGAGTGCACAGCCCTGCTGGGAGTTTGGGAAGCCAGGAAATGGCACCAGTCCTGGTGCTTCCCCTTCTTTTTCATTCTTTAGCTTTGAAAGAGGATCAGGTGATATATTGATATATAACCCTCTCGAGTTTTACTGGTTTGTTTGGGGTTTTTTTTGCATATCACTGATTTTAATTTGCTGTCCACTGGGCTGAGTTGTGCCAAAGGGGGCTGCAATCTGACTTGGACACTGCAAGAGGCTTGTGCAGGGGGTAAAAATTTGCACTGATTTCAGTGGGGGGTGGCAGGAATCAGCTCTGGGGGTGAGCAGAGAGTAAAATTGGCACTGATTTCAGTGACGGATGGCAAAAATCAGCTCTGGGAGTGAGCAGAGGGTAAAATTGGCACTGATTTCAGTGACGGATGGCAAAAATCAGCTCTGGAGATGAGGAGAGGGTAAAATTGGCACTGATTTCAGTGAGAGGTGGCAGAAATCAGCTCTGGAGATGAGCAGAGGGTAAAATTGGCACTGATTTCAGGGGGCAGGGGTGGTAGGGGAGCAGAAATCAGCTCTGGGGATGAGTAGAGGGTAAAATTTGCACCGATTTCAGTGAAGGGTGGCAGAAATCAGCTCTGGGGATGAGCAGAGGGTAAATTTTACACTGATTTCAGTGAGGAGTGGCAGGGGAACAAAAATCTGCTCTGGGGATGAGCAGAGAGGGTAAAATTCACACTGATTTCATTGAGGGGTGGCAGGAATCAGCTCTGGGGCTGAGCAGCAGCACGGGGCTCCTGAGAGTGCTCTCCCACCCTCAGACCTGGCTCAGCAGAGGCGAGTGGTGCCCTGTCCGTGCCCATGGTGCTGATTGCCCCTCTCCCCTGCCCCTGCTGACTGCCTCTCTCCCTGTGTTGCAGCGGGTGCCAAGGCGGCTGCTGGCCGGGATAACGCGGCCGTCGCTTCGGCGGAGCCGGGCCCCGGTGCCCGGGCGGGCGGGCAGAGCGGCGGGAGCGCTGCCAGGAGGGCTCTGCCAGCTGCCAGGCCCCGCTCCCTGCTGGCCTTCCCCTGGGCCGTGCCAGCCCGTCCTGAGGAGCCGGCAGCAGCTCCAGCCCCCGGAGGAGAGGCTGCCTTCGATGCCCCCGGGCTGAACAAAGCCCCGAGTGAGGGCACCGAGGGACCCGGGGCGGCTGCGCCCCAGGAGGGAGCCCACAAACGCCCGGGCCAGGCCCCGCTCCAGGACGTCGAGCTCACAGGGACACCTGAGGGACAGGATGTGGCCGCCCCAAAGGCCAAACAAGTGACGCTCTTCGACAGGATCTTCAAGCTGGAGAAGGGCAAGGCAAGGCCACCGGGTGACCCTCAGGAGGGAAGGCAGGGCTCGGACGTTCCCAACGGGAGCATCGCGGCCGGCGCGCCCGACGGGGTCCCGCTGGGCAAGGCAAGTGCTTCCATCAAATAGCTGTTAATTTCATTTTCCTGGTGAAACTTCTCGGGAAAGCTGGCAGGGGGGGATAACTCTGTGTGGGGCTGGGAATGAATCGGTGTTGCCCTTGAAATGACCACAGGTAACACCCCAGGACAGAGGTGTGGAAGATGAACCTGTGGCCAAGGAGAGAAGCTCTGTCTCTGACTAAATCCTGACCTCCAGTTTAATTTAATTTATCATTCCCTGAAAGGTTTGAGCAACACGGCTCCAACTGCCAGGAGGAGCAGCTTGCAGCTGCAAGTGGAAGCAAAAATACCTGAAACTTAAACAGTTTCTTGTGCTTTAGGACCTTGGAGTTTGACACTGGATGGTTTTCTATAAGTTCTTTGGTGTGTTTTATGCTGTTTTTAAATAGTCCTACTTCTCGATGCTGGATACCCTATTCATCAAAAGAAGGAATATTATGCAGCAATGATTTTTGTACTCCAGCTTATTGTGATGTTTTAGTCAAGGAAAAATGGTTCATTAGAAATTATTTTACAGGGTGAAAATGTGATATAAGAAACTATGGATTTTAACTGAAAGAGCGCTCTGGTCAAAGGAGCTGAAAGTTAATATGAGTTTAGGTTTTTGCACTTCTGCTGAGTCTGATATCAGTAAGGGTATTATAGAATTAATTTTTAGGGAATTAACTACAGAAAAAGCCCATCCTCTGAAAGGGAATAATGGTGTAAGTCTGAGTTCTGCTGGAGAGGTGGAATACAGGAATTGGTGCTCAAATTGAAACCCTATCTAATGTCAGGAACAGGAGGGAAAAATCTGTATGTAAATCCCATTTTAATAACAATTGCTTTTATTGGCCAATTGAGGCTTACAAATAAGATGGGGATCACTGATGCTTTGGGCAGTGTTGAAATTAACTCATGGGATACTCACTGCTTACACTGCCTTACAGCAGTGCAAGTTGCCCCAAAATTCTTTTATTTTTAATCTTTGTCTTCTCTATCTTAGACCGCCTCAAATTTGAAGATCACATTTCATGTACAAATTTACACGTTGTAATATTTTTCTGAGGGTTCATTTTTAAGAAAGAACAGTCACATTTTTCACCCCTGCCCTTCAGGAGTGCTCCCATCACTGGTGTGTCAGACAGCTCGGGATGCACATTTAGAGAATCCAAGAAGGTATTCAGCACCTAAGCAGAACAGGGTGGATAATTTGAAATAAATCCTCTGTTCAGGGCACACTGGCACTTCTGTGTTCTGCCTCTTAGAATGAAGCTTTTCAGCACCCAAATTCCTGCAGATATTTTTGACTGTCACACACAAGTCTTCCCCATGGCTCGCAGGAATTGTCTCTTTTCCCACCAAATGCCAAATTCTCATTTCCTACTTTGCTGTCACTGCAGTGACACGGCTTTCACTTACAGAGTGGGGAAGGTCACAGCTGGTGCTGCTGAAGGAATGCTGTGAAAGTTCAGGGAAAGAACACTTTGGAGCAGTTCTAACTAAAATTCAGAGTTAAACACTGCTGGGAACAAACAGCGCTGCTGAAAGCTCAGGTGAGGCAGTGCACGAACAGGGACAGAAGGGAATCTAAATCATTCTCCCAGTTCAAACAGGGAAGCACTGCTCATCCTGATCAAGCTTTATTATATCAATAACACCTGGATTTCTTATTAATTCCTGCTGATTGGCAGTTCTGCTCCAGTCCCCTTGTACCCATCCCCTCCTGCAGGTCCCTGATGGGAATAACCTGGAAATCCCAGGCACCGCTGAGCCATGGGCAGTGCTGGGTCTGCCTGGGACTCTCTGCAGGATCCCAGCAGCTTTTTGGAGTCCAGGAACATTCCTGAGGACAGGTCTGGTTATCCAAAATGCTTCCACATCTCTTAGGTGTGTGCTTAAAGGTGCACCATGGACATCTTTGAGGAATCACAAAATCAGGGTTCACTGTGTAAGTAAATGGCAGATCTGGATTACAGGGAAAGGAATTTTAAACTTATGCTTGAATTTTTGCGCTATAATTTTGTCTTTGGTTCTTTCAGATATGAAAAGGAATGTGTGGGGGGGACAGAGAGGAGTTAAGCACCTTTTCTGGGGAAAATACATCAGCTAAACACTGCTGTGTGTTGCCAAATTTAACTCAATCCCTAAAACAAAGGCTGTGGCTTTGCCTTGCAGCACAGTTGCCTTCTGTTCCCTCTGAAGTTCCAATTCTCCTGTTGGATGAGAGAATGACCAAGCCTAATTTAATTACTGTTACTGTAGTAACTACAAACTGTTACCAAATAATCATACTAAAAATCAAGATATCGCTGCCAGCAGCTCCTTTTCTCTCTTTCTCTTTCTCTTTTTTCCTTTGTGGATTATGACTTGTAATATCTGTAAATGCTAAAAGCAGAGTTTCCCTGCACTGAGTGCCAAGACAAAACAAACAGCGTTGCTGGTGAGTAAGAGAGAGGCTCCACAGTTGTAGCTTAAGAGCTGCACAAACATTCTGTGTTTGCTGAGCCACTCTTTATTTTTGTGGTCTACAAAACTACATTCAGAGCGCAGCATAATTAAAACAAGGGCAGAATTCATGAATTCATGAAGCATTTACTATGTAAGCCAAAGAAAAGATAAATTATATGCCTGAAATGTTTCACTGAGCCATGATTCATGCAAACAAAAGTGCTGGCAGGAATACATTCTTTTGATATGTTTGGGGTTTTTTTTTCCTGATGACTGAACTGAAACTACAGTATATTTAAGGTGTTTATTACCCCCAAATTTAGCTTCTCAAAGACATGAATTGAACATTTACATAGCATCTATTAACTCCTAATACTGATCTTCTGTTATTCCGGGGGCTTCTTTCATTATTTACCCCCAGGGCTTTGAGCAGGGAGCTGCCACAGAGGCTTGTGTGGTGATTTCGGTTGATCCTGTAGGGCTGCGTGTTCTCTGTGCCTGATTTCTGTGCTGATTTCTGTGCTGATGACCCGAGCCTGGGCTCTTCCTGCAGGAATATTCCCATGGGAGCACAGGATGGAGCCCCTCTCCAAAGCCAGATTTGAGTGATTCTCTGTACCCAAGGGCATCACAAAGAGGGATCCTCAAGCAGGGCAGGGTCATTTTTAGTGGGAAAAATTAGAATAAAAGCCTTCTAAAGAACCTTTCCCTGTGCTGGGTGATTAAAATAGCACAATAATATGGATTTCTTTGTGTCACTACTGGAAGGAATAGACTTTAAATGCTTTAAAACCTCAGAGGGATCAGGCCAGCTGGGCGTGGGGTGGGCAGTGCCAAGAGCCCAGGGAGTTAAAGTATATATTGAAATGGGCACATCTGAGCTGTGAGGCTGGAGTTCAGGGATTTTGGGGTGGCCCCAATCCTCAGGGGCTGCAGTGGCTCTCTCTTCAGTGTGACTTTGTCAGGGAGATGTCCTGGATCAGCCAGAGGTGCTGGAAACAGCTGTGTGCAGCTCTCTCCTGAAATGCACTGCATGGCCAGGGCTTGGGCTTGTCTATAATTCCAAAAAGTTATTAAATCTGTTTCTTTCCCTTGATGGCATCCAGCTCTAAAGAGTTAGATGGCACCAAGCACTTGGGCTGTGAAGCTGGTTTTGTTTAGCAGCACATCAGCCTCCTCCTCCTCCTTCTTCTGCCTCAGTTGTCCCTTGAACACCTGGAGCAGAGCCAGCATTTTCCATGGCTCCAGAGCTCTGCGTGTGCCACCCCTGGGCTGGCGTGGCCACACGTGTCCTGCATGGGACAGATTGTTCCCGGGGCCACTCTGGGGCTGGCAGCTGCACAGAGTGCTGTGAGAGACCCTTCAGTGCCTGCTGAGCATTCCAGCATTCCTGCTGCTTCCCGGGCCAGCCTGGAAAACCGGGTGGGTGGGGAATGGCACAGCAGTCCCTTCTGGCATTTCGATGTACCCTTTAACTCCCTGGGCTCTGTTGGCACTGCCCACCCCACGCCCAGCTGGCCTGATCCCACTGAAGTTTTAAAGCATTTAAAGTCAATTCCTTCCACTGGTGACATGAAGAAATCCATATTATACAATTATTGTGCTATTTTAATCACCCAGCACAGGGAAAGGTCCTTTAGAACGCTTTTATTCTGATTTTTCCCACTAAAAAGCACTGAGCTGTAATGGGCTGGTTAGGAAAAAATACCTTTGATGTCACTTAGGCACTCTTTGATGTCACTCTCTCCTGCACAACACTTTTGTTGAGTTTTTCTGTGCAGGGTCAAAGCAAAGCTGGCCAAAATGGAAGGTAAATTCTGTGTGAGAGGTGCCAAACTCTCCAAAACTGGTTCAAGAAGTGATTTTTTAGAACCAGACCCTTGTCCAGGTGTCTAAACAGAAAACAAGTACCTTAATATTACCTGCTTGTGAGTGCTTGAGCACTGGAAAACGTTTTGGGGCTCTGGGAGCTGTAATTCCATGAAGACAAGAGGCAGCTCCATCTGGCTAAGGGGAATTACTTTGATTTGTTGCCTTTTTCCTTCTTTTAATGTGTTTCACGTTTGTGTTTGATAGATAAAAATGATTCCTGGCGTGGCAAAATAGAAAATCAGAAGCCATCTTCGTGTGCACTCAGCCACGGAGCTGGCAGGGCCCAAAATCTCAGCGTTTGCTCCCATTTTTCACAACAAAAAGAGAAAAGTGGAGTTTGGGATTTGCCCCGTGCTTGTTGTGGCTGAGAACAACGTTCCCCCCAGCAGCAGCAATGCTGAATGTGTGAGGAAAGAGGGGAGGAGAAGGATAAATGCTGGATTGTTCTGAGCCGTGGGCTGGGCAGGAATGGTTGGAATTGCTGTTGTGACTCCCAGCGAGTCACAAAAGCCACTTTTGCATTCCACTGGGAATCGGGCAAGCTGGCACTGAGCAATCTCTGCCCCCTTTTATTTTTTAGGAGATAGATGAGTGCAGCCAAAAGGAGCTCGGGCAGGACTCTGCAGGTGAACAGGGCCCGGCTGCTGCAGCACCTGGCAGGGCACAGGTAGAGCAGGACAGTCCCCAGGCAGCTGCAGGACAGGGCTCAGTCATGAGCTTCCTCAAAACACTGGTAAGTTCTGCCTTTCCTTTCCATTTCTTTGCGTTTCAATTGCCTCCAAAAATCCCCTATGGGACTGAAAAATTTGTATAAATAATGGAAAAATGTATAAATAAATGTAAAATGTTCCGTGTCCTGGGGGAATGAGGAGGGGTGTGAAGGGGACAGTGAAATGACCAAGTGCCACCTGCTCTGCAAACTTCCACTTGTACACAGATACAGATCTTTAACCGTCTCAAAGGCTTTCTGCTTGATACTGCTTTTGTACCACCTCTAAAAGTTCATTTTTATTAGTGGATTAGAAGCTTGAATAGCAAGTATTCAATCCAGGCATTTTTCATCTTAGCCATTACGTTGCTCTCGAGGAATATTTGTGTTATCAGTTTTCCCACTTGAGGGAAGCAATATTGGTATTTTCCCTTTGTGCAAATAAAACTTGCTGATTTCAAACTTATCTTTTTGATCCTTTGAAAGGCTGGGTTGAGTGACTGTTTTTTCTCAAATTCTTTTAAGGTCTCCCCAAGCAAAGCTGAAGCCAAAAGTGATTCTGAAGACAAGGTAGGCAATTCCTTGTTCACTGCTCATTAGGTGTTTTTCAGACAGGGAGCTCCTCTTCATTTTGTTGGGTTTTTTCCCCAAGTGATGTCATCATTTGAAGTAGTTTCAAATATTTTTCCTCTGGATAAATTGAAAAGGAAGAGACTAAACAGTGCAATTCTTAATATTCATCAGTTACAATCAAAATCTGTTGTGTTTTCTGCAAATTTGTGATGATTGGTGACACTTGTGGTTGTTTCTCTGACTTGTCCTTGATCTAAAATTTCAGTGAAAACTTTGAGTCCACAAAAAAATTCCGTTTGCTCATAGAACAGTTTTCCTTGTGCCTTGAAAAAACTTTATTAAGAAACAAGGAACAAAACCCTAAAAACTGAAGTGCTTTTCCCATGCAGATATTAACCAAAATCACAACATTTTTGGGTTTTCTCCTATTTTTATTCTTTTGTCCTATTCAATGATCAGTCTTTGCAGCAAGCTTGGTGAGTACATGGAGAATTTAAACCTGAATGACTCTGAAAATTATTCTCAATAATTCTGAATAATTCTGAAAATCATCAAATAGGGTGAAGATCTTCCAAGCAATGCAGAAAATGCAGTTATTAAAGTGCCCTGGCTCAGGGAGACTTGCAGTTCTTCCCAGAGGGGGTGAACAATCCAGCTGGGATGGAAGCAACCCCATTTCCTCCCCTGATTCTGTCACCTGCCCCTGTGCCAGCTGACTGCTGGTGCTGCTGTCATTTGGACACGAATATTCTGGGTGGGTTTGGTTTGCTGGCACACCTGGCAGGGCAAACAAATCCAGGTGACTTGCAGGATGTGCAAACTCCTTACAGGAGATTAAGTGGGAGTTCTCTTTTGCTGGGAATTCCTTTATCTGCTATGGCATTTGTACTTCAGTAAAGGGGAAATATGTTGAGGAGGTTGATTTATCAGCTCTCAGGTAGAAAAGCTGCAGATATTTTGGCTGATAGGAAATAATGGTCCTTTTTTTGATAGAACTGGGGTTATGGGTGGGGAGTTTGAACAGAAGTGTGTAATATCACATGGTAGAAAACTTAGAGTTTAAGGATTTAGACTATAGTAATATATATATAGCAAGATGGAGGTTTTAGGGCAGAGGCTGGTCCTTCTTCTCCATGGGTTTGGGTGGTTTTGTGTCATTGTATAAAAAAATCCCCATTGCAGGCACGAGTGGTTGGTTATTGGGTTAAAAGTAAAAATAATTTAGGTGCCATTTCTTAATAGGACAGTTTAGCCTTAAAAGGCCTTGGAGAGAGAGAGACAGGGCTCCATTTTTAGTTTTTTAGAGTGAAGTGCTGCAGAACTCAGGGTTTGTGAGATGTGACATAGATAAGAACTAATAAACACCTGAGTCCCAGCAAGAAATACTGTCTCACACATTCAATCCTGACCCTGGCAAAAAGGAAGTTCAGACTCTGCAGCTGTCCCTTGCTCTGTGCCCACACCAGTTCAGAGCCCAGGCACACCTGCTGGGGCAGTTCCTACAAACCAAGAGGTTCTTTGGGCAAGGTCTGCCCCAAATCACTGAGCTGACCCTGCTGTGGCAGACCCTGAGCTGACTCTGTGTCACTCTGTGTTCAGGAGTTGTAAGAATTTTGCAGGAAAAAGGGTCATTTTTGCTGTGAGAATTAGTGAGGAATAATCTTTCATTTTCCTCCATGCCAGGTAATCAAAGACATCTTCCTGCTTTAAAGCCTGAGACCTTGAACAATTAGTTAATTAATTTCAAGGACATTAATGCAAGCTTGAAATATTTTAGGCAGGGTGTATCATGAATATTCACACTGCCCTCTTCCTAAGTAATGCATTATATGAAATGTTTTAAAATCCCTATTATGCTGAAACAAAAAGACTGAAGGTTCCTCCCAAGATTTATATATTTGCCTGTTTTAAAATTATAAATCCTAAAATGCTTCTTCATGACTTGAAAAGACAGAAGTTTATGGGATTTAGGTTTCAGTTTAGTAGAGATTTTAGAGGGAAAGTCGTGGTTTAATTTGGAATCAGGTGGATTGCCTTGGCTTGTATTTTGCTGCTCATGTGAAAGAAACTCTGAGGAGAGCTGAGAAATCACTCAGGAAAAAAAATCACGATTTGTCCAGGGCGAAGAGGGAATATTTTCCTTCAATCCCACGTGTGTGAGTGATGGAATAATGTCTTTGATAAAGCAAATATCTGCAGCAAACACTCACCTGCACCTGCTGTTGTGCACAAGGGCTCCAAGGCGGAGAAGGGCCCTGGGGGCCAGCCTGGCCCGAAGGCAGCGGCAGAATCCCCCTCCAAAGGAGCCAAGAAAAAGAAGGCAGAGAGCCCCAAGCTGGGCCACAGCACCTTTAGCAAACTCTTTAGGCACAAGGTTGGTATGGGGCTCCAGGAGGAGCAGAACCCTGAGAAACCGCAGCTGGCTCCTGGCAGAGGGAGAGGAGTTCTTCCCAACATCTGGGCAGATGTGCAGAGCTCTGGAAATCCCTGGGGGGGCATTTCTGTGCTCAGGGGGTGGGAACCATCCTGAGCTGCACCCTCCTCTCCTTGGGCCCTCTGTGAGCTCTAGATAAGGGAGCAATTCCTGGAACAATTCCTGGAACAATTCCTGTAACCATTCCTGCCCGTTACTAACACGGACTAAACCCCCCTGGCCACTAAAAGCCAAAATCAGAGGTGCTGACAAACAATGAATTGTGTAGAGGTGAACAAAGCCTGAAACCAGAGAGCTTTGGGAGCTCAGCCCAGCCGCAGTTCAGGTTTTATGTCATTGATGTACACCAGAACATGGCTCATATTGGCGTTTTGGGGCACCTGATACAGCACAGAGGAGGCTGGAACATGGAGTTTCCTGCAGAAATAGGGATTTCTCCCTGCAAACAAGAAAATTAATTTGTTTTAGTCTTGCTTTAGTTTGAAGTAGAAAAAAAATCTGTGTTTGATGGGTACTTTAGAGGGCTCAAAATGCACAGTCAAGCAAATGGCTATTTCAGAGGACATGAGCTTTTATATTAAAAGCAAAAATCACCAAAAACTTTTGATCTCAAGCCCTGTATTTGGGGATTCCTGCACTCTCTGGAGATAACCATGGCAGGGAAGCAGAGAATTGCAGCATTTTAGTCCAGAGAATGCAGAAGCAGAGACCCTTCCAGTGGGGGAGGAACATCATTAATATTTCATTCTCCCTCCAGACACCCACGTGGAATTTCTGGTGAGTAGGGGGCTTTATAATCAAGGGCATAGGCCATTCTTTAATACATTTTAAAACAAAAAATGTTCTTTCCACTATCTCATTTTTGAGGGAAAAAAGTCATCTGCATATAACTGAAGGAATAATAATTATATTCCAAATTAATTAAAGTGTGAGGTTCTTGCCAAAAACTTAAACTTGATATCTCAGCTTCATTTCTTAATAAAATTAAAATATTAATTACTTGTTCATAATGAATTAAGGCTTCCTGGTAAAAACCAAACCTGGCTGGTATTTTTTAAGATTCAGTTCCAACAATTAATCTTGCAATAAGTTGTAGTGAGAAAATTCCCTGGAATATTTAATGGAGGTTTAAAGAGTTTTTTGTCTAGAATGACAAAACGTATCTTGAAGGAATGCAAGAGCAGTAAGTTTTTACACCAGTAAAATATTTCTTATAAAGTATCACTTTTAAAATAGCTTTTTCTTGTTTCTAAGTTTATTTTCACAGTTTTCTTTCCACATCCAAAATGTAGAAGCAGGGACTGAGATATCATTTATGACTATTAGGAATCAAGGAGAGAGATTAAAATGGTGCCAACAATTTGCTTGTAAGGCTGATTAAAAGTGGGAATTCAACTCAGAGCAGGGATGTGACAGGCAGGCCCTGGAGTTATAATTTCTAGTAAAAAGTAGTTAAAAATGTAATTTATATCTTTAAATTTGCAGTGCTTTCCATGCTGTATGAATTGGATGAATAGATAATCAATTCCTTTGTTTGAAATGATGATTTTTAATAGATATATTTGTGTTTAAACACTTCACTGTCTCCTCTGACAGTGCTGTCTCTGCATGTCCAAAATACACTTCTCCACCTAAATCCAGCTTAGATGTGAATTAACAGAAACATTGTTTTTCAGGCTCCTGTGTGACAAAATCCTAACCCTAAAGCAGCTTGTGATGCTCTTCCCATCCATGCTAATTTTGCAGTGTAACTGTGCTGATTTGTGGAATTTTCCCTTGGAAGAGAAGGGTGAATCCCCACTTGCAGCACTAATGCTGAAGCCAGCCCATGGCATCCTCACCCTTGCTCTCACCTCCTGTTCTGGGTGTTGTTTGTCGGAGCTGACCACAAAAAAAAGTTCTTGGCTCCTGCAAAATAACTCCTTACAAAACGTCTCACCTGCCCTGCAAAAATTTCTCACCTGCCCTGCAAAGTGTCTCACCTGCCCTGTGGAGAACTTGCCAAAGTCTGTGTGTGCCAGGCTGCTGGAGCCCAGCCCCAGGCTGTGCCTGGCTGGGTTTTTGTACAGCTCAGGTAATTCTTCAGTGTGAGCTCTGCTGCTGGGGGCTAAGAGATGCAGGTAACATCCCTGGCCAAGGAGGAATTTAACTGGGTCCTCCTGGGTTTGTGGATTCTGATGAAATCAGGAGCCCCTGAATCACTGGATCAGTGATTTTTTTATTTTTTTTTTTCTCATCACAGAATATTTGTACAAAAGGAAATCCCACCTCGTGGCCAAAAATATGAGAGGCTGGGTGGAACCAGGCTCCAGCACCTGCAGAGCTGCTCTTGGCAGAGCTCCAGAGCCAGGGCTGTTCCATGCCCTGGGTTTCCAGCATTTCATGTGCTGCCTGTGTTGTGGATCCCAGAAATCCGAGCCTCCTGCTGGAAGGTGATGGGAGCACATCCCTGATGATGGAAAACACCCAGCTCTGTGTCCCTGGGCACTGGAAGCTGCAGACACAGAAAAATCTGTTAATACCTTTAAACTCTCTGTAATGATTTCCCTGAGCTGAATGGGAATGTGAATATGGGAATACATTTATAAATATACATATTTTTAAAGAGCCATTTGAGAACTGCAAGCACAAAGAGTGCAGCACCAGCCTGGTGCAGGTACAAGGATGGCACCTGGCATTCCCTCCAGCAGCCTCCACTCTTCCAGGGATCAGTTTCCATGGCTGCAGGAGCCAGGACTTGCACACACATTCACTAAAACTAAAATAATTGGTGACACAGACAATTCCTGGCCTGTGGAACTACAGTGCTGCCAATGCCTCACACAGACTCATCTTTGTGTTTTGTTTCCCTTCAGGCTGCGAAAGAAACCCAGCAGACAACCAGCATCAAAGTGAGTAGGAGAGGTTGAGTTATCTGTGCAATGCTGGAAAAAGGGAATTCTTGCTGCCATGTTCAGTCTCTAAATGTTTTAATTTCTTTATCTCTGCTCTGGGTTTGCTGCGTCTTTTGCTTCCTCTGCTCAAGGAAGCAGGGATGGAAGGGCAGGAATGCAGCTGAGTGGGGAGAGGTGGTGCTCACCTGCCCCAGGTGATGCCTGAGCATGCTGGATTTGTTCTCCACAATATCCATGTCCTTTTCCTTCCCAGAGCCCTGAGCAGCCTGCTGTCACCTGTGCAAAAGCAGACAGAAATGTCGCTCCCTCCCAAGAGCCGCCGGCCAAGCAGAACCCGAAAGCGCCGGAGGCAGTGACCCCTCCCCAGGGAGTGACCCCTGAGCCCTCCCGGGAGGGCACCAAGGACAAGGGCTCGGGGACAGGGACCCCTCTGCCCCTGAGCAAGCTCTTCTGGAAAAAGGTACTGGCTCTGGGAGCTGGGATTGGGGCTATTCCTGCCAAACCCACCCCGGGCAGCGGCTCCCACGTGTTCAGCGTCAGGGGCGTGGATTTATCTGTGCTGTTTTTCTTGGTGTTATGGCATCAGGAATGTTCTTCCCTCTCAATTCAATGCTTCTATTAAATATCCTCCAGAGATCACAGTGTTCTTGACTAAAATGTATCATTAATAGAGATAAAGCTCTAAAACCTCATTTCATTTCTTTGCTTTAAATGCCTGAAAAGCTGGGGTCAGGAGGGTTTGTTCTTACTCAGCAGAAAATGTTCTGTGACAGAGCAGATCAGGCTTTAATTTGGGGTCTCAATTGCTTAGGAAGACACATTGTTCCACAGGTCAAATCATGATTTTAACTAAACTTAGGGCTAACTCTAAAAACACAGTTCCTGTTTCTATGACCCTTATGGTTTATAAGCAGAAGTTTATTCATTCTTAATTTCATTTCATAGAAGACCTGTATGAAACTTTACTGAGTCACTGGATGTTTAAAAACTGCTTTTCTGGGCTTCTGATCAAGCTCAAATCCCAGAAATTTGCTGCTTCCAAACACCCAGATGCCCCTGAGTGGCTGCTGCTCCTGCAGCTTCTTTAGCTGAGTTTTCCCACTGGAGATGCAGTTTGGATATTTTATTTTTGTTTAAAGAAACAAAGGTGTTTAGATATTTACAGAGCAAACATGCTTGAAAATAATCAAAGCTTCACACATTTACCACTTGAGACTAAATTTCCAGGGGAACTGAGGGAATCAGGTGCTTGGAATGAGAGGAAGGTTGGGAAGAAGAGGGAGAGGGAGGTTTTTCTGTAGTTGTTATTGCTGCAGAAAGCTCCTCCTCTAAATAATCCGGTTTATTTGAAGACAGAGCTGGGAAGCAGGATGTGTGCTGAACATCAGGATGAAATAAGGGAAAGAAGAGGCCTTCTGGCAGGCTGTGTGGAGTTTCAGTGTAAAACAGCAATAAATCAGTGATTTCTTAATGAAGTATCAAGGTCTTTAAAAAAAAAAAAAGAAAAAACATGCAAGAAGGGAAAATTTTCTTGCAGAAAAATAGTAAAAATCATTCCTGTGGGGGAGAAATCAGTGGTGATGGTTGGTGTAAAATATTAGTCTCATAAGCTTTTGGTAAGATTTCAAAATCTGATTTTGAAATTTTAACCCAAATAATTACAGATATTTTTACCACTGTATAATGTAGTATAATGTATGATGTCTGCCCACACCAGCTCCCCAAATCTCAGAGCTAAAATAGGGCTTGGTACCTGCCCTGAGCACCTCTAACCCTGGCAAAATCCTCAGTTCTGGGGTCTCAAACACCTCAGGGTATAAACCTTGGACCAAAATTGTCTTTCACTGCTGTTAATTGACAGTGCTGGGTTTAATTTCTCCTACACCACCCTCAGCTCTTCGTATCAAGGGATAGAAAGTTTTGTAGGGAATTCTCTACCACTCCAAGCAGATTTTGTTGCATCCAAAAATATTAAAGGCTGGTTAAAGCATTTACACAAATGTACTGAGTTACAATAGCCTGTGAAATCTGAACTTTGTCAAATGAGCTCCCTTCTGCATGGTCTGGGATCATGCTGAGACCAAATGTTTTTGCAGAAATTCCCTCCAGAAAACTGCGGTAGAAATTAATAAAAAAAAACCTCTGCCTGTTTGAGCATTGAGCTGCTCCTCCTTTACCTGTAAAAGGCTGATGTGGCTTTACTGAGTTTTCTTGGAAGAGAATAATATTTTGTATTTCCTCTGGTGAAAGACTCTGGTCAGCCAGTCAGCTCAAAACTAAATAAAATGAGGAGAGATGTGCAAAAAACCGAAAGACAACAGGCTGGCAAACTCAGCTTGGTTTGAAGATTGTGTGGGGTGTTCTGCAGTGAATTTACCTTTTTCTGGCACATTTAATGCCCTGTCCTTTTGCCAGGACAGAGAATCCAAGCTCAAATAGGTGGAGAATTCACAGTCAGGAGTAGCTTTGCTTTTGAAATCACAAGCAGCAGCCACAACACTCAATAGATGCAGGATTCAGCTCCAGCTTCTCTTTCCAGGCAGTCTCTTAAATATCCATCTTCTGATGAGCTTTCACTTCAAAGTGCAGCTAATGAAGTGCCTGTCAACACGTGGCAGTTAATGCTGCTGCTCTGCCTGCACATGAATAAATATGGGAAGGGAAAATGAAAAATTCCTTATTCAGCTTCTCAGCTGGGAGCCACTTTGTATTTGCCCCATTTCCTGATCAGTCTTCATGAGAATTTTCAAACTGTTGCTCAAATATTTGCTGTGCCAGCATTTTTTTTTTTCAGAAGGAATACTAATAGGGAATTACAGTGGGCAATTTCCAATATTTGTGTTGGAAAGCTGCTTTCAAGGCCTCCTAGATATCTGATCAGGGCAGAGAAACATGATGCTTCACATTTATCTGATCAAAGCAGGCCAGGCCAGGGTGGAAGGTGATCAAGGCAGCATTATTTACACTGCTCTGGGATCTGTCTTTAAAAGCACATGTGTTTGCTTAAAAAACTTGAATTTTAAACAACTCTCGCCATGCAACTGCAGGGAAATCATGGTCTTTGTGCAAACAGCAATCTGGTTAATTACTGGGTGAAGCAGAGCATGGAATCTCAGAATGGTTTGGGTTGGAGGGACCTTAGAGCCCCTCCAGTGCCACCCCTGCCATGGCAGGGACACCTCCCACTGTCCCAGGTGCTCCAAGGCCCATCCAGCCTGGCCTGGGACACTGCCAGGGATCCAGAACAGCCACAGCTGCTCTGGGCACCTGTGCCAGGCCCTCAGCACCAGCACCGGGAGGAATTTCCTCTATATGTCCAACCTAAATTTCCCTTCTTTCGGTGTGAAGCCATTCCTCCTTGTCCTGCAGAAGAATTTCCTGAAGAAATGCGCAAAAAAACCCTGACACTTGAAACACCTCAATCCCTGAACAGCTGACTAACTCTGATTTAACGGGACAGTGCTTTTTGGAGGTTGGCATTTGGTCCCAGGGTGCTTTTGATGGTTGTGTCACCAATTCCAGTGCAGAACCAGAGCTGCAGAGACAAAACTCCTTTGGGATGCAGCAGGGTGTGATGAGATCTCAGGAGCTGAGCTCTGCTTTACTGAGCCACTGCTTCCACTCTGCTCTGAATCATTTCCTTCCAGCAAATAGATGGGGAATTGATGATATGGGTGTGTGAATAGGCAGAGATCCAGAGTAAAATTATTATAGATTGATTATCTCAAAGCTGTTCATAAATATAAATTAAATCTTCAATTCCACGGGGAAGTGGGATCTGCTGCAGCCATCTCAGGCAGCAGGGATAAGGAATATTTATTCCCTCATCATTCTTCTCTCTGTTGCCTCACCCCCAAAATGTTGTTTCTTCCACAAAAGAAGAGTCAGGAACAAAGCAAAATCTCTGCTGTAGGAGTCCGTGGTGAGTCCCCTTCCTGAACGTGGAGTTCCCTGCAACTTAAAAAGATGGCAGAACTAAGAGGTGTGATGGAATAGTGAGTAAATACATTGGATGGCTCCTGTATGAAGGACTAAATAAACTGGGATTTTATTTGCTCCAAAAGGGAGATGAGAGCAGCACACAGAAAAGGGCTGTACAGGGGAGCAGGGAATACCATTGCTCACAATAAAAGTGGCAGACTCCAAATAAAAGAATGTGGTGGCAAATAAGAATAAACGAGTGACAGGACACAGGGAATGGCTTCAAACTGGCACAGAGGAGGTTTGGGTGGGATGTTGGGAAGGAATTGTTCCCTGGGAGGGAAGGAGGTCCTGACACAGATTCCCAGAGAAGCTGTGACTGCCCCATCTCTGGAAGTGTCCAAGGCCAGGTTCAGCAATTAATAGTGTCCATAGTGTGTTTTAAATAATCTTAATTCTGCTTTTGAGTGTGAATTCCTGAGTATGATTTTTCTCATATTTACTGGATCTGCTTTAGCCTCATCTCCTCAGGACATGCATTGCTGTGTGTGATTTTATTTTCATTCTTTTTACATTGTAATCAAAGCTAGATTCATGTGATTGAGAACCAGCAACTCAAGAAAGTTTATTTCTTTCCTTTATATAAACTGGTGGGATTTTGACACTTATTTACTTATTTTCTGTTGGGGTTAATCAAATTCCTGAAGCAACACGAAGAGAACAGTGAAACTGAGGATGCTTTTATGCCCTGTTTGATTGTAAAATTTTGAAAAATCAACCAACTCTTCATGGATTAAGTCAGAATGTTTTTTCCACTTTCTTCCCGACCCCAGAACTCCTCGGAAGAAGGAGAAGCCGTGAGTAGTGAGAAAGCAGAGGTGGCTCTGGAGGTGGCGGCTCCCGACAGGGACGAGAGCAAGAGCACAGAAAGCACCGAGGTGAAACCGCGAGGGGCGGAGAGCAAAACGCCCAAGGCAAACCTGAGGAAGTTCTTTAAGCTGGTAAGAGCGGCTTTGCCCTTCGGGAGCTCAGAGGGCTGCGGGGCGAGGCTTGGAAAACACTTTGCCTTTGTCTGGGAGGGAGCAGGGATGCTCGGGAATGGGCAGTGCTCAGGGATGGGCAGTGCTCAGGGATGAGGATGCTCGGGGATGAGGGATGCTCAGAGATGAGGATGCTCAGGGATGGGCAGTGCTCAGGGATGAGGATGCTCAGGGACGAGGATGCTCAGAGATGAGGATGCTCAGGGATGGGCAGTGCTCAGGGATGAGGATGCTCAGGGACGAGGATGCTCAGAGATGAGGATGCTCAGGGATGGGCAGTGCTCAGGGATGAGGATGCTCAGGGACGAGGATGCTCAGAGATGAGGATGCTCAGGGATGAAGGATGCTCAAGGATGAAGGATGCTCAGGGATGAAGGATGCTCAGGGATGAGGATGCTCAGGGATGAAGGATGCTCAGGGATGAGGATGCTCAGGGATGAAGGATGCTCAGGGATGAGGATGCTCAGGGATGAAGGATGCTCAGGGATGAGGATGCTCAGGGATGAAGGATGCTCAGGGATGAGGATGCTCAGGGATGAAGGATGCTCAGGGATGAGGATGCTCAGGGATGAAGGATGCTCAGGGATGAGGATGCTCAGGGATGAAGGATGCTCAGGGATGAGGATGCTCAGGGATGAAGGATGCTCAGGGATGAGGATGCTCAGGGATGAAGGATGCTCAGGGATGAGGATGCTCAGGGATGAAGGATGCTCAGGGATGAGGATGCTCAGGGATGAAGGATGCTCAGGGATGAGGATGCTCAGGGATGAAGGATGCTCAGGGATGAGGATGCTCAGGGATGAAGGATGCTCAGGGATGAGGATGCTCAGGGATGAAGGATGCTCAGGGATGAGGATGCTCAGGGATGAAGGATGCTCAGGGATGAGGATGCTCAGGGATGAAGGATGCTCAGGGATGAGGATGCTCAGGGATGAAGGATGCTCAGGGATGAGGATGCTCAGGGATGCACAGCTGGGGCTTCTCCCCGCCTCCCCCCGCGCATTCCCCGTCCTACATCTCCCTCTCGCGGCTCCTCCCGGAACGTCCCGAGGGCTCCGGTGGCCCGTTCTTCGCCGAGGTGGCCCAGGGAGCTCCAGGGGCCGCTACACCTAGGATCCACTTCACAAACCGCATCCCCCGGTGAGATGCTCCTGGAGGAACTCATCTCCAACCCCGCCTCCAAACCCATCTCCCGCGGGCACGGCACTGTCAGTCCTCTCTATGCTGTGTCCTGTCCTGCCCTGCCTTTGGGGAGTTGCGTTTTTAGTGGCATGGCTTTTTTTGGCAGTTTATGTAGGTTAGGTAAACTGGCACATGAAAGGAAAGGAGGCAGTCACTGCTGCGAAGGTCCATCAGGTGGGAAAAGGAAAGGCAGAAAGTAAAATCTAATCCTGCTTCCCTGAGGAAAACTGTTCCCAAATCATCTGCAGTCCCTGTGCTGCCCTGCTTCCCCACATAATCAAACTGTTGGCAATAAATAGCATTTAGAATCGAGAATAACTGCTTTATGTTGTCACAACTATTCATGAAAATGCAGCAGGGTATTGGCTGTCCCCTCCCTGCTCCATTTAAAAACATCCCAACCCACCCTGCTTGCTGCAGAAAAGTTTTTGGGCAGCCTTGGCCAGCAGCAAGCCCAGGTGACCAGAGGCAAGGACAAGAGGTCAGCAGTGCTCTGGAGAGAAATCCTTGGGATTGTTTCGTCCTCGTCTCACTGGCAGCAGGAGGGAGCTTTGTCTAGACCTCAAGGTCTTTACTCTGTTATTTTTGGTTAAAAATAATAATAACAATAAAAATATGAGGTGGATTAGAGAGGTTGGCTGAAGCAGGGCTATTTTTATCTGGGTTTGGGGTGTTTGTAGGGGAAAAGGTAACACTGATCACTGTTAGAGCAGATTTTTTTTTCCTAAAGGCATTTGAAGACTTGCTAAAACACAAGTGCAGAGTAGATCTTATCACAAGCCATCTTCATGCACTCTGGACTGGGTTTGTCCCCAGCACAGACCACGCTGTGCTTCCTCCCCTGCACCTCTGCAGCCTCCTGCACAGATAAAGCTCCCCGAGCACAAACACGTGCCAGGCCCGGCAGTGGCACCGTCCAGGGACAGGGCTTTCCCCACAAAAGCCATCATTTGTCATGGAGTGGTTTGATTCTCTCTCCTGCTGCTGCCATGCATTGATTTTTGTGGTTTTGTAGGAAAGTCAGGGTCTGAGTGGCAGTAAGCCCAGCTGTGGGACCAGGCTGGTGCTGCTGTGCTTCACGTTACAAATGCAGAGCTGCAGCAAACCGCAATTCCGCCTGAGACAAATTTAGAGCAGAAGTCACATCCTTTCATTGTTTTTCATTGAACTTCTGCAATGAAAAATGACATTTAAATTTGGGCACTCTGAAATCCTGGAGTTCATTTTACGCTTTGCTGCTGAGCTCTGTGGCTTTTGTGGCACCCAGGAGAACACACTGAACCCTCCAACACATTTTTAAACACAAACGCTCATTCCTCTTGTCCCTTTTGTAGCTTAAAATTGTAACTTAAGCTTAACCTAATTCTCACAAAGCTTGTACTGTTTACTCAGTTTGGTCAAACAGGGGTTTTTTCACTTTTGAATCTAGATGGAAATGGGTTTTTACCTTAAAAAGATATTTCAGAGTCAAAGTTTGCTCTGAGTGACCTTCCAGTGTGCAGCCTCAGGCTGTGCTTGGGTTGTCCTGGCTGGGAAGTGTGGGAAGCAAGAGGATTATTATTTAGAGGTTTGAGGACTGCAGGAATAAACTGGAATGCAAAAATCAGGATTAAATGGATGCTGATGACAAAATATGAAAACATCCCTCTAAAGCTGAGGGGCTTCAATTATTCACAGCACATGCACTTGGTAGGGTGGATAAATAGAGAGCAAGTCCCACAGGTCTTGTAGGACAGATTTGGCTCTGAAAAGCAAAGAAAAGCTCTTTCCTAGGAAATTCCAGCAGCAGGGCTGACAGCAGGTTCTTGTTCAGTGGCTGAAATGATCCCTGCTCAGGCCTTGGTGGGAAACCTGGCAAGAGACAATCCCAGAGAACAGAGCCAGCAAAAGCCACCCTGGAGATGGGGATATTTCCAAAGGGGAGTTGCTGAAGTGCCTTCAAACCTTAATTCCTGTGAGATTTCATCCTGAATGAGTGCCTCAAACAGGACCCTTTGTTATTTTAGTCAGCCAAGGGTGATGGAGGGACCCCCAGTTCAGAAGAGGGAGATGGTCCCAGCCCCAGACGCCACGTAAGTGGACTTGTTGGTTTTGGCCTGGACTTCTTCATCCTCTGGTGATGGGTTCTTGTCACCTCCTCCCACACAGCTCTACCTGTTGAAATGTAAAAGAAAAGTGCTCCACTCTCTGAGCTGCATGTATTTACACATAAATTTTCTGTTTCTTTTATCTATTCATAATATTAAACAAGATTTTAAAGAGTCAACACCATAATTTTTTTAAAAAAGCTTTTTCCAGGTGTGTTCTTTTTCTTAAAATAATCAGTGGGTTTATGTTCAGTCTTCTTCCTCTCTCTTGCTGCTTTTTGACTTTCTGCAAGTACCTTGGCTCAGGCAGTGGAACTAAATACACACAGAATTATTTTTACTTTGTTGATTTACTTGTCTTCTGAGGAAAGAATCATTTAGGTGGAAACTCTACAAACGAGAACTGAAAACGAGAATGAAACTGTTCGCTGCAATGTGACAAAAGCCATGAAAATATTTGTTTCTTGTTCTGTCTTTGTTTTTTTCATTCTGTGTTCATAAAATCTAAACCCAACCTTTGGGTGTGGTGTTTGCATTCTATTCTTCATGGCTTTCAAAATGCTTCAGAAAAATCATATTTTCATATGTACAAATACAAATTTTGTATTTGTAGAAGTACAAATTCTGTTAACTTGAGAGTCAAACCCTCATCTGCTACAAGTGAAGCTATCCAGAAGAATTCATCTCTCAGTAATGAGAACTAAAACAAGGTTCTGTCTATAGACAGTTTCCTTTAAGAGGAAAACTGAAGTTGCATTCAAAACTGACATTTCAGAATTTTCTTTTTTAAATAGCTATAAAATTATATCTCTCTCTTCCTATTTTCACAATGTCTGATGACACCAAGGTTAATTTTTATGAATTATGTCTCTAAAAACATCCTAAATATAGAAGGGCCTTGTCTTGTGACACTTAATCCTTATTTCATACAAGAGCTTTGTGAAGTGATCTGGGTGAGACACCAAAAGTTTCAGCCCTGGATCTATTTTATTATTTTAATGAGCAGCCAGCTTCCTTCCATTTTTGTAAATCAGTTTATTGTTCTTCCTCCTTCTGCCCCTTGCCCTAGTATAGAGTAGAACAGTTTCATTCCACATAGGAGCCCAAGAAAAGCTGGATCTGCTGCTGAGTTCTTCCTTTTTTGGGGATTTCTTTGAAAGGATTTCCTTAAACTATGCTGTAGTGTCTCTGGAATGCTGTGCTTCTTCTCCCCTTCCCACCCCTGCCTCTCTACACCCTCCAGAAATTTCAGCACCGCTCCAAAACCACAGAAATCCTGGGCTTAAAATCAGCCTTGGACCAAGGTCTCCTGTAAGATAACGGGGAAAATGCTGTCCATTTTCCTTTTTTTATTTCAGTGGCACTGCTAATGTCGAAGGAGGCAAAGCAAACTGCCAGGAGCAGCTCCCCTTCGGAATAAGGAGCATTAACATCTTTCATTATTCATAGCCCTCACTCCGCATTTCCTGAGCTGCTCCCATCAATATCAAATCTGCCAATTTCCTGCCTTTCAAGGTTAATATGAAACACCTCAAAGAGATTGTCTGATAGGGTTTGAGTTGGGTGTTTTTTGCCTGGAAAATGTATTATGAATATTTTTAAAAAAGTGTTTTGTCTGCCTGACATCAAAGGCCCCACCTGCTCTCAGCCGTGGGGACGGCTCTGCTTTGGCTGCAGCGCTGTCTCAGGCACGTGTGGGGAGCAAAACTCTTAATTTTACAC
Source organism: Irena cyanogastra (assembly GCA_013397155.1). Classification (NCBI taxonomy): domain Eukaryota; kingdom Metazoa; phylum Chordata; class Aves; order Passeriformes; family Irenidae; genus Irena; species Irena cyanogastra. The sequence goes on along the minus strand of VWZV01007072.1, from coordinate 18,089 downwards.
CCACAGAGCAAAGCCACAGATTTCACAGCGTGTTTCTGAGGGTTGCAGGCTCTTCTGGCCCCTTTGAACTCGGCTGTGCCTGGGCTCAGGCCCACAGCTGTGCTTGTTGCCAGTGAAGGTGAACGTTTGCAGTTCCACCAGAGAATCTTTGCACAGGTGAGCTGAGGCAGTTCCAGTGAGAAGGGACTGGGAACCACCAGCTCTGAGCTCCCGGGGTTAACTGAGCCAGAGACAGCTGGAAATTTGCTTTGTGTCCATCCCTCCTTGTGCTGGGAGAGCCCCTGCATCCCTGGGCACTGCAGTGTCACTTCCCAGGTGAGGTGACACAGGTGGGCTGTGTGTGGTGTCTGTGAGCCCAGAGCACAGCTCTGCTCTCCTCTGACCCTGCTGAACCTGCCTTAAACATTTATAAATCCATTGGTCCTCTCCTTCACATCCTCCTGCACGAAGACAAGCTGCTGGATTTTTAGTCTGAGAGCAGAGCAATCCAGCTGTGAGGAAATATTTACCAAATATATCAGTCTTTGGAAAAAGAAATCATTCCAAAAGCTCATATTTAGTGGAGGAGTTGAGTCTCCTGCTCAAGCCTGAATGCATTAAATGGGTTCTGTGATTTAAACAAGGAACTTTTTTAAACTGGATAGTGAGAAAAGGTGAATTGAGTGAAAAAGGCAAGCAGCAGGATTGTCGTCCCCTCTCATTCTTGTTTTCCCAAAATCAGACTGGCTTGAACGTTTTTTGTTTTTAAATACAAGAGGTGTATTTGCATTCTGTTTCTCCAGAGTGTCTGCTTTCAGGGTTTTCTCTGAAATCATGATATCTCAAAATGTTTTTGTTTTGAATGAAAGCTAAGCCTGGAGTGTGAGCACATAACCCCAGGCCTTCAGAAGAACACCAAATATTTCAAGACTAATGGTAAAATTCCCAAAGCTGGAAAAATACACAGCATTAAGCTTGGGCCATGGCCTGAGGGCAGATGTGAGATTTCCAGCTTTTCAACATGGCAAATTGGTGCTGTTTTAATGATGGCAATAAATAAAGCCATATGGGTTTGGGATTTTTTTTTTCCCCATTAAAAAAACCAAAGAAAATCCTATTTACAAACAGATTACCTGGCAAAAACACTCTTATTTGCTACTTTCCAAACAGTGACAATTTCATTGTCTGATCCTTTGTTTGCCAGATATGATATCCTGAACTTCTCTGAGTTCCAGAATCTTCTCCTTTTTCTCTGGACAGGTGCTTTGTGATTGTGGTTTTTTGGAAGATCTCCTGTCTCTTCTTTTGCACTTGTACATGAAATTTTCTGTGATGTTCTGGCCTTCCAGAGCCAAACCCTGTGGTGTTAATCCAGGAATTTGTCTTCATCTTTGCTTTATGGTGTCTTTTGATTTTTTGTCCTCTTTCAAATCTTTTCTTTGCACGTTTTGGGTGCTTTCCCTGCTCAGGGTGCAAACACTGGGGGTATTTCAGTGGGCAGTGGCTCTGTGCATGTTCTCTGCCAGCTCCAGCAGACACTTCAGTGAAGTTGTTCCACGCAGGGATGGTTTGATCTTGCAGTCTTTGCTCATGGAATTCCATCAGCTCCCTGGGAGCCCTTCCCTGAGCCAACACTGCAGGAGTTCATCCCAACCTCTGCAAATGCAAACCTGCTGGGCAGCAGGATTCCTCCCTGCCAGGTGGCCTGTCATTTTTTAATTTTTTATTTTTTTCCCTAACATATTTATAGATCTTTTTATGAACTCTTTCTATTCCCCACTAACAATCACCTCTGTTTGGATCCCCTGCAGACTTTGAACGCCACGGAGAAGCCTCTGGCCCCGTCTGAGAGCGACCCTGGGGGCCAAAGGAGCAAAGAGGGCTCCAAAGACAAGAAGTCCACAGTGGAGCTGGGCAAGCAGAAGGGCAGGGAGCAGCCAGAGCCCCGGGAGCAGCCAGCAGCTGACCCTGACTCCATCCACAACGGCGGGGACGCCAAGGAGCCCTCCTACAAGAAGACAGAGAAGAGGCAGTCCCTGGGAGGGTTTTTTAAAGGCCTCGTATGTTCATTTATCTTCTTCTTTTTTGCTGTTTTCCAGCTGGTTTTAGCACGCAGGCTCTGATCCACGTGGGATTTGTGCATCAATTTCACCAGCAGGACTTGGGCCAAAGCACAGCCAGGTTTTGGGAAAGGAAGGGAAATTCAGGCCTCGGAGTGCTGATGAGGTGGGGAGGGTTTGCCCAGGGACAGCTGGAGTTGTTGCCACAGTGCTGGGTTTGACTTTCATGCCTTGGCTGTGGGGATGACTCAGTGTCCCTATAAATTACAGGGTGTTCATGAGGGAAAGTGGAGGTGAGGCTGGTTTACCAGAGGAACCTGCCTGCCCCCGTGGTGGTGCTGCTGGGACATCCCTGCCAAACAAAACCCCTGCAAGGTCAAAACCAAGGGAGGTGATCAAAATCAAAACTCCTTTGTGGTGTTTAACAAAAGACACAACTTCAGAATTCTTCCAGAAAAGGAGGTCTGAAGGAGTGACGATACACCTTCAAAATTCATGAAAGACACAGAGAGAGGCAGGAAAGGTGGCTCAGATTGAAAGGGCAAGAAAAACTTTTAGGTCAAGGGAAGAGATTGTGAGAGGTAAAAAGACCATTTGAGGAATGAAACAGAATCAATGCAGAGGAAGTAAAGATGTTCTGTAGGATTTTTTTTTTTCTGCTTGCCTCAGTTTGGCTGTGCAGTCCCTTATCTTCTGCTGCAATTATAGAGAGTGCTCCTGCAGCTTCCCTCTCCCATTAACTCTTAAAAAAAGAAATTTTTGACAACAGTAAAGTTGATTTGGTCAGTTTATTGTGCTTCAAAGTGGCAGCAAACCACATAACAATGAGGTCTGCATGTGGGAAAACTCTCATTGAAAGTTATACCTCTCTTTGAATACCCTCAAGATCACCAAGAACTTAGAATCTCATTCTGCAATGCTAAAAAATAATCTCCTCCTAGGTGATCAGAAGGTGTAATCATTGATGTAAAAGTATTAGATCACACACACCAACCAATGCCAGCATTGCCATTTCAAGATAACAGCTTGACTGTCAGGGGACAACTCAGCAGAAAAAATCAGCTTTTTGTTGATAAAATGGAGATACTGAAGAGGGGATCCAGTAGCTCGCCCAGCCCGAGCTCACCCACCAACTCCTGTTCTGTATTTTAACACCACCCCCTCCTGGATCCTGGTTCCCCTGGGAGTGGCACAGAGCAGGAGGATGTCACAGTGCAGGAATGCAGATTAGAACAGCTCCAGCTTCTGCTCCCAGCTGAGCTACAAATGCTGGAATTTTGGCTACAAATGCTGGAATTTTGGCTACAACTGGAGCCGTTTATGCAAGCAAACAGCATCACTGCCCAGCTGCAGGGTCTGAGCACAGATAAGGTTTTTCCTATGGTAAAAGAGATTAATTTATAAGCTGTAGCAAATGTATTTAGGGAGTCTTTGAAAGATTAGATTAGAAAGAAGAAGAAAGGGGGGAAAAGATTAATAACATTGTTTCCTGAGCTGGAATAACTCATAGTCCAGTTGTCAGGAGCTGGGAGTGCTCAGCACGTGGAAAGTATTTGGATTTTTTCTGATCAGAGTATGTGCTGCACTAACCCAGCCTTCTCCTGAGCAAAATCTGAGGGAAAAAAATACTCCAGCACCACGATTTTGGTGTGTGTGCACTTTAAAATGCTCTGCCCAAACCAGCATGTTCCAACCTCGCTGTCACAAAGCCATGAGCTGGTGGTACCTGAGCTCCTGAATCCCAGGGCTGAGCTGGAATTTGTCCCTTAAAAAAAGCAGAACAAAGTTCTTTCTTTCACAAGAAAGAAAGGCTTGGAAATTCCAGTTCAACAAGAATCATCAGCCAGTCTGATCTTCCTGCTTTAATCAGCAACCACCTTGAAAATGGGTGCAGCAGGAGACTGCAGCAAAATGGGTGCTAAATGAGGCAAAATGGGGATTATCTCCAACCAGCCTCCTCTCCTGTCTCCTCTCTCTGCCCTTTTACAGGAAGAAAAGCAAACTGTATCATCTTATTCCCTAGATCACTTTGGAAGTGACTTCATCATGCTCAGACAGCAGCTGGAGCTGGCAGACCCATTGCTCCTGTGATGTGGGAAATCTTTATCTGCTGTGGAGGTTTTGGGGGTTTTTGGGTAAATTTGGAATGAGTAGCTCACTCAGTATTGGTTGATGGATAAATGATGGGTTTGCTGCTACCTGTAAATGGCCAAACCCTTTTATTCTGCTCTAGAGCATCCTCCAAAGCCAGCATCAAGGCAAGCAGAAGAAGCCACTGCAGCCAGCTGAGCTGCACAAGGTTACAATCAGTTTTAGATGGGATTTTTCAGTCCATTGTGGATTTTGGCCACTCTTTTTCGTACTTAGATCCTCCAAGGTGAAGCATTTAAAGAAGATCAGTGAGGTGGAGCCTTATCAGTGTAAAAACCTTGCTGGTCTTACTTCCCTGAAGGGGATGAGGAAGTCGAGACCTTTCACTCCCCATGTGTGACACAGAATCCTCCTGAAGTGGTGACTCAGGTTTCCAGGAAAGGACAATTCACACATTATTCTGCCCGGTTCCTATCCTAGGGAAAGCACAGAGTCACCTTTAGCTTTGTCATGCTGGATTTCCTGCTTAGCAAGGCATGATTTGGGTTGCAAACAGCACCGCCACCCCACAGTGGTAACAGTGACCTCAAACACTGTTTGTGGGTTCGTTTTGCTGAAGTTTTGGCAGCTCCAAGGCCAGCAAAATTAGGTCAAGCACCTTAAACCAGAGCCAAGTTTTTATCAGTTAGTGAAAAATGTAGTTGGTATAGTTAGAGCTATACATTTCCTTCATCTAAGCTGGATTAGTGTCTTGGAGTGGTTCCAAACCCAGAATTATGTTTGCAGTGTAAAAAAGGCTTTATCACTCAAACATTGTCGAATACCTGTCATGCATAAAAGTATTTAATGTTCCTTTAACCTAGAGCAGAGCAGGGCTGGCTATAATACACCATTCATCATGCTTGAAGGACTGAGCAGGGTTGCAGTGAAGCGTTTAGGGCAGGGAAATTTTAGAGAAAGTTGTGCCAAAACTCCAATGCTACAGACACACAGCAGCCTGGCTCTGGTATGTTCAGTTCCTGAAAACAATTGTTTCCATGCCAATTGAGACAATTATATGAAAATAACCCCCAGATTTGGGCAGGAACTCTGTGTGGTTCTCGTGACGCAGATGGTGCTCATAGATTTGTGCATATTAAATAAAGGGCAGATGAAGAGAAGCAGGGAGATTAAATCAGTGGGAAATATCTGGTAGCAAAAGCCTAGGACACAATTCCAGCCTCGACCATTCTGAAATCCTTGGGAATGTTTCTGAAGGTGTCTCTGTTGTTCCACAGGGCTCCAAAAGGATGTCGGATGCAGAAGTGCAGACAGATCCCGTGTCCATCCTCCCTGCTGGGAAATCCAAGTAGTGCCCAGCCGTGGCTGCTGAAGGGAGGCTCAGCAGCTCTCTGGGAGCTCCTGGCAGCAGAAATGACTCCTTTTCCTTCCCGTGGCTCTCAGCAAACCCTGAGGCTGAAGCAAACTCCGGGGTATCACTGCAGGTTGTCTTTGGCAGCGGTTGTTCCTCACCTGTAGATAGCAGCTCTGAAGATCCCCATGAAATGTGTTTAAATAAGGTGTGTGGATGGTTTGAAGTGTGCAGAGGGGAGAGCAAGTCAGGTGCGAGGGTGGCAGAGAATTCAATAAATGGCAGAAAAACCAAGCATGTGACAAAGGGGGGCAGCGAGGCACGGGCAGAGAATCCTCCGCTCCAGAGAGCTCGAAAGCAGCCAGGAAAACACAAATCCCCCCGGAGAAATGTTCTGCTTCAATGTGCCAGCAGCCGAGTCACTTCTGGTGGGGTTTCCACAGAGCTGAAAGCAGAGCTGAGCCCTTCAGCCCGATGGAATCCGTGCTGATCCAGTCCTGCTTCCTGTTGGTTATTAATGTAAATTAAAACGCTAAAATGCAAAGGCCTGACGTGATTGAGGCAGCTCCTCTCTTGGCCGGGCGAGGTGGGGTAACAAATTAAAAGCTATTTAAGGTTCTAATAGGACACAAGAGGGCACCCACGTCCCCTAACGTCCCGGGCTGTGCCTGCCAGCCAGGAATTAATGTTCCTTAGATCGTAGGAAACTTAGTTGTTCATCCTGATGTTTGTTTATATCCGTACTTGTAATTAATCCTAATAAAAACCAAAATCAAAGCTGCCCAGGCGGCTCTCTGCTTCACAAGACTCCTGTAATAACTGTAGTTAATAAACGTTACAGAAAATTAAGATTTCTGTTCAATCCTAGCCTGTACAGGGAATCAGGGGCCTGACATTTTAATCCACACTGATCTTAATGATACAATACTGTATATTTTGACATCCTTATCTTTAAATAAACTAATACTTATTCTTTGAAACAAAAAATGAGTTGCTGCTTCAGTTTTCAAACAAAGTTTGTTATTTACATCCCTGTGGTCTGATGAGTGATGTGACATTCAGGCATAAATCAGCACAGACAGACTCTGCCTGTGGAGGGAATAATTGTTATTCTCTCTTTATTTGGGTGAAGATTGCACTTGGAAAGCAAGGGAGACTTCTGTAAATTCTGCACAATTATGTTTCTAGCTAATCAGAGAGGGCAGAGGTGAAATGTCTCTGCAGTTCAGTGGGATTTTGGCTCTGGGTTCTGCAAACCTGCAGGTTTGGGGTGCCCAGCCAAGACTTGCAGCTGTTTCTGTGCACAGAGAGCACAGACCAAAGGTTCTGCAGTTATCCAGGCACTTTCTGCTCCCCCACTGGCACTTTGATGCCATGTGAAGGGGTAGCAGTCCCTGGTGGTTGCTCCCAGGTTTCCAGCCTGACCCACAGCCCCTCCTTGTCCATCTGGGCAGGACCAGTGACTCCTGTGCATCCCCAGAGGGAAAGAACTGGGGTGCTTCTACCCAGCTTTGCTCCACAAAAAGAAATAAATCAAATTGGGCTTTGTCTGCATGACATGAGATTGAATGGAATAAAAGGAGACAGCAGCCCTGGTTACACAGGGAGTGCCAGGTGTGAGACAGGAGCTCCTACCAGAGCAGAGGGAATAAATGATGTGATCAGCTGACTTCATTCTGCTGTGGTTACCCCAGGAATAGTAGTTCAGTGATTTTCAAATAAAAAGTATGATTATGATCAATTATATTAGCATAGAATCACAGAGGGGTTTGGGTGGGAAGGGACATTAAAGTTCATCCAGTGCCACCCCTGCCATGGCAGGGACACCCCCAGGCTGCTCCCAGCCTCAATGTCCTGCCTGGCCTTGGGCACTGCTGCTCTGGGAATTCCATCCCAGCCCCTGCCCACCCTCACAACCAAGAATTCCTCCCCAATATCCCACCCAAACCTCCTCTGTGCCAGTTTGAAGCCATTCCCTGTGTTCTGTCCCTCCATCCCTTGGAAATCCTCTCTTCATCTTTCCTGCAGCTCCTTCAGGCCATGGAAGGAAAACAAGCTTCTCTGAAAAGACAGTCTGTATCTATTACTACATTATAGACTGTGTAGACATTAATTAATATTATATTTTGGCTAGGCCAGGCCTTCTCTGGAGGAGAAGAGCTGTCCCACCCTGGAGCTGAGTGCCGAGGGCACCCTGGGCTCCCAGGCAATCAGGGCTGCTGCCCACGTGCCCTGACCCTGTCACTTGGCACAGGGGCTGATTTGAGGGATCAGGAAATGCTTTTGGCAGAGAAACAAGCTCTGAGTGTGGCTGTGGGTGCCCTCCGTGGCACGGGGCTCTCAGTGCAGATGAAATAAAACAACGGTGAGAGCAGGCACTGCTCCATGCAGAATCTGCCTGGTTTTGTTTGATTCCTGCTGCTAGCAGCAGCACCAGCAGCTCTGAAGGAGCCACTCAGCCTCCCCATAACCAGCCACACACACGTGGAACCAGGAGGAAGAAAAGACTCAAAAGACTCGGGAGCAGTTGAGTTTCCACATTCCTCATGGATGTAAGGAACTTTAAAGTGCAGCTTTCATGTCCTGCCCAGGAGAGCTTAATGAGTCATTTGGAAATCAAAGTTTGGAAGAGGCTGCAGCCCAGGACAAAGGAAAAGAGCAGCCAAGGCCATACATTGCATTTAGAGCCCGTTGTCAACAAACCAGCTCTGGATTTATGCTTCACAACTGCAGCAGATCACACTGGCCAAGGATCTCAGGCTGAGTTTCATGGGGGCACTTTGGAAGGATTTGAAGCATCTGATAAATATAAAAGGGAATGGATGAAAATTGCACATTTTTGTGTAAGAAATGCTGGCTTACAGCACACTGAGGTTTATTTGCCCCTCGGGAGGAGCAGGTTCCCAGTGGGGCTCCCTGTGCCAGGTGTCCATCCCAGGAGCTGAGCCCAGCTCCCACTCTGCATTCCCAGAGAGGCTGCAGAGCCCTGAACTCCTCTGAGAGTGCCTGGAAAGCACCAGCTCCCTCCCTGCTGGCCGTGCCAGACCTGGCTGCCCTCAGAGCAGGGACTCTGACCAGGATCTTGCCCCTTGGAAGTTTAAGATCCTCCACTTCAGGAGCTGAGTCTGCTGACATGAGCCAGGGACTGACTTCCAGGTTTGTGTTTCACAGCTCTGCACCCACAATGTGTTTTAAGAGCACCTGAATACATTTTGAGATATAAATGTTTGCAGCTGGCTTTAAAGCCACTCATGCAACAAAATCCATGATTTCCTGCGTGGAAGGCTGATGTGACAGGAGATAAACACAGAGGGGTTGGCTGTGGGACTGACCCCGTGGCGAGGCTCTGGATCCTGTGCAGTCACACAGTCTCTGAGAATATCACTGAAGAATCTGGATTTGTTATAGACTCCACCTCTTCTGGATAACACACCCTGGGCTTTACTGGCAATTTCAGCAGCTCAGCAGTTCTGAGAACACAAAAACAGGAAATTCTGCAGCAGCCCTGACGGAGGCTGAAGATGCTTACGAATTCCTTAAAGAAGTGTCATTTTCTGAAAACCAATTATTGAAAGCCTCGAAGAAGACTAAACCTCTTACCACCACTCTTTGCTTCTGCTTCATCATTTCCTATTAAATCTGTCACCTGCTGAAGGGCAGAGGAAAGAGCCCCCTGCACAGGAAGCACCAGAGATCTGACTTTAAACCGGAAAGGGACAGAGTCCAAATTCCTCCTTTATCACCTCCCCGAGTGAGCAGTGATGCAGAATCCAGCAGTGCCCCTTCACCCACCTTTACACACAGCAAGGTCCTTCACTCTGGTCACAGGGCACAGCAGAGATAAGGACAGACAACACCATGGCATTTAAAACACAGTCAGGATTTTGCAGACTCATCTTTGTTTGCCACTTTCAGGGGTGATTACTTGTGATTACTCCATTGGAGTTGTTTGGAAAACAGAAGGGAAGTGGGGATTAAGCTGCAGAGTTTTCATTTTTTTTGCTGTCAGCAGTTTCGAGTCCATTGGAGGAATGGATTCTGACCTGGTATAGGCTGAAATTTTATTACTTTGGTAAATGAAACTGAAGCAGCCCAGAGTGCTGGGACTCCATCAGCACAGGAAGATTTCTCTCTGCAGCTTTTGAGCCCTGGCAGTGGCTGCCATGAATGAAGGAAAAGAATTGCTTGTGAGAAATTTGCTTGTAAAATTGAGCTGAAGAGATCTTTTTCCTATTTTTTATTTTTTTTTTTTAACTACTGCTTCACATACTGAAAAGGCACACAATTATCAAATGCCCTGTTCAGGAACCCTTCATCCAATTCAGTAATCAGGGCTGGATAACTTTCTTACTCCCTGTTTATTGCCACAAAATGCTCTAGCAGTATTCACAACCCCAGCCATGGAGCAGAACCAGTCTTAGATGTTATGAAAAAATTCTCTTTACCCCAAGAACCCAGGTTGGGCCACACCAGAAGAATTTTGGTGCTTCCAGCAGTGAATGGAGCACCAAAGACAGAGACGCAGCCACACAAATTTCATTCCAGTGAGACTAAATCCATGCAAAGGCTTTTATTCCCATTGTGACTACACTATAAAATAATTTTTTGGCTCTCTTCTCCCACTTTGTTGCCTCCACACAGTCCTACCACAGTAAAACTGCTCAGTAAAAATGAGGTTTTGCCCCTGTCAGTCTGCTGAGGGTCTGCAGGTGCCAGGGGGCACAGAAGGGGTTAAGGGCTGCACTGGGGTCAGCCCAGCTGGGCTCATTTGGGAGGTGATGAGGAGGTTTGACCCTCCCAGAGGGCTGGGGAGGGCGGCAGAGCTGCCAGGAGCTGCTGGAGGAAGGGCTGGCTTTTCACAGGAGCAGGTAAGGGCTGAGCCCAGCCGGCTCTGGGGCACGTTTGGGTGTTTGGTGCCTTTTCAGCCTTTTTGTGGCTTCTCAAGGGGATGCAGTGCTTGGTAAGGGTTTATGGTTCCAGCTTGCCCTGGAGCTTGTGGGGTGCTTCCCCCATGGTTTATGGAGTGAATGCCCTGGGGTTTGTGGGGTGAATCCCCTGGGGTTTGTGGGGTGGTTCCTCCATGGTTTGGGGTGAATCCCCTGG
>VWZV01007070.1:36584-62955 GCA_013397155.1 Irena cyanogastra | reverse complement strand
AATTAAACTGTTTATCCTTAAAAAAATATTAAAAATACATAACCATTTAATACCGTATTAAAACATAATACTATAAAACTTTCTACTTAAAAAACTATAACATAAACAAAAACTAATAAACATCTAAATGTAAACAAAATACCATATTAAAATTTAATCCCAACCTTAACAAAAAAAAAAAAAAAAAAAATTAAGTAGTAATCCCATGTGAAGAACACTTATCAGTATCGAGACCTCCCTAAAGAAACAGAGATAACAAACAACTACAAACTAGGGGAAAAAAAAAATCAAAAATCCCTAAAGACTAGTAAAACAGTTAAAACCAAAACACGTGATTACTAGTCAGTTACAGAACAGGGGGACGATGAGATCAGAAGCTGACCTCATCCTTTCCTGCAAATGCACCTTCCCAGCTGAGTCCTTAGCCCATAACACGACACAATGCTTACATCCATTCCTTCGAGCGGGAGAACAAACTGGTGTGTTTGCATTTCATGGGCCTGTTAGAAGAGGCTGCCCAGGCTGGAGAATGTGTCTCTCTGTAGCATTCTGGGGTTTAGTTTGTCTTTTTTAATACTGGTTGTGATTTAAGGGCAGACTAGATCATGTCTGTGACCACGAAAAAAAGCTTTTCCTCCTAAGCTATTGTTTACATAGAATTTTGTTTGAAAACATCTGGCTTCTGCATGAGTGAGTCCAAACTAACTGATGCAAGCCAGCATAGCTGAACTGCTACACAAATAACATTTCTTAGATATGGAGTAATTTTCCATTCAGATAGGGTTGCAATCTAACAAAACATAGATAATCTATTCCTGTGTTGTTTAGCACCACAGGGTTTCTAAATGCTACAATAAAAAATATTCATAAATCACACACAATACCTTCCACCACAGCTCACAGCCCTCATTACACAGCAGGTTGCTGAATGCTGAAATGTGAAGTCAGAACAAAAGTATTTCCCAGTCAGTGCTGGACTCGATGGCTGTGAGGCTGGATCAGCATTGCTGGCTCCTGCCTCATGGCAGCTGTGGTCACATCTTGCCTGCTTCCAAAACATTTGGGAAACATCTTGCTTTGTTTTCTCCTTCAGCTTAATTCCACTCAGTCCTCCCTCTGAGAAACTTCAATTTTGGTCACAGATGTAGGAAAGAGTTTTCCTTTACCCCACTTGTGTTACAAGTACAGGACAACAACAGAACAGGAGTATGTGCCTGGCTGAACATTGATGACCAAACTTAATGAAGTGCTGCCGTTTCTCTCTTCACATGGTGAACATTTGGGTTCTCGTGTCCCTGCCCCGTTCTAGGCTGCATTTTGGGGATATTCTGATTAATCTTACACCGCCCTCTGGCTTTGCCCCTGCCTAGCTGACTAAAGCAGCTACGGACGCTGCCTGCTCAAGGGAACAGGGACCGGCTGCACTGTTCTCTGCTCTGGCAGCCTGGTGGCAGCACCAATCCAGAAAGAACGCTGCTTTTTCCTGTGCCATCGGCCACGTCCAGAGCATGGCGAGGGTCCATCCCTCACCCGTGGAAAGGCACAGTGGACTGTAATCCCAAAATCCTGCCTGGCAGTTCCCAGGCCCTGCCCACACCCCGCTCCTGGGTGTTGGCAGAGATCCTTGAGCATGGCTCAAGGGACACATTCATTGGGTTCTTCCCTCTTGTTGCTCTGAATTCATTCACTTGACTTCATATGTACTGCCCTAGCCCTGGAGTGACCCAGGCCAGGCTTGGAGCAACCTGGGACAGTGGAAAGTGTCCCTGCCCACGGCAGGGGGTGGCACAGGATGAGCTTTAAGGTCCCTCTCAAGCCAAACCAGGCTGGGATTCTGGGAATACAGGGACAATGATTTTAAAAATAAAGTGGTTAAACTTAAATTTCAGTTAAATCAGGTTTTGGGGTTGGAGTTGGATAATCAGGACTACATAAATAAAAATTCCAAATGCTGTTTTTTCCCACTTGTTTTACCTCAGAAACAGGACGTAACAAAAGAACCTGGGAAACATCAATAAAATAGTTGGTAGGAAAGTTAAACAGTGACTGCCTTTTACAATTTATTTCAAAACATTTATTATTTTAAGGAGACAACATTTGTTCAACCTTCATCTCCAGTGAAAGGAAAAACACTGTAAAACCAGACTGAAAATGGGAATAGCTATATTTAAATAAACAGTTGGTGTGTCTCCAAAACAGAAACTACTTGAAATGAACAGAACAAGCACAAGTGGCCACAAGTTAAAGTGGCCTAGTGACGGAATGGTTTGGAATTGATTCACTGACAGCATTTGGGGCTTGGTTCAGCCTCTCCCCATTGCTCACCAAGTGATCTCTCCCTGTTGTTCTGACCTTTAGGTCTTTCCTGCTTAGCACATCCTGCCTTAGGCCACTTGGAGTGCATTCACTGCAGAGAGACACTACACGGGACTGGCCCTCCTACCTGCTGTCAGCACCTGCTGCTTTTACAGCACACAGGGCACTTCTTTTCTCCCTCTGACCCCAGCTCTTTGGGGAGTGGTACTTCCCTGCTGGCTGACATTCTGGAGTCTGTCACAGCAGATGTCTGCAAGCCAGTCTGCCTTTGGTTCAACTCTTCACAGTTTTTGAGAGATTCCTCTGTTAAGTGCAGCTACAAATCTACATGCAGTTGCTGCATGAGACTGTAAAGCCAGTGCCAGCACAGTAAAGGAGCAGAGTCACTGAGGTGATTCCTGTTCCAAAATAGAATGGCAGATGGTTTGCCAGCCTGGACCCACCTAAGATGGATGGTGACTGCTGGCCCTTCAGGATGGAGATGGAGTTTGACCCTCAGGACCCCTTGAAAGCAGCCTGGGCTCAAGCCCTTGGTCATTGAAAGTATTGTGAGTTTGGATAAAATGGGTGCCTGATTTCCTCCCTGCCCTAACAGTGATTAATTGTTTGGGTTTTCCCCCTGGACTTTGCTAAGTAATGGCTCAGAGTGCCTTGGGAGACACAGTCCGTTGCCTTGCAGTTGTTTTTTACCTTCCTGGAGTGTTTTTACAGAAGGCTGAGCAGTCTGCCGAGTTTGAAGAGATTGACAGTGATGTAGCTGGAGTATAAAAACATCTTTATCCAATTAACGAAGCTGCTCCTCGGTTCCCCGAGTGCCACCTGGAGCCGAGGCCTCCCTGGGCCTTGGATAAAGCGGGGCTGGGCCATTCCCCGGATTCGCCTGCCCTCTGCTGCCCTCCCGGGCAACTTCAGCATTCAAAGCTCTGCTCGCAGCTGCTTTATTCTGGTTTTCAGGGCTTTCACAGCATGCACAAATGTAAATGTACAGAGGTATGCAAATGAGAACATACTTCAACACAGTGTTGTTACTGGATTTAATCCTTGGAGTGGTAAAACTTCCACAGTGCAGCTGTTTGACAGCTACAAAAACTGCCTAGCTGCAGTGACTGATCTTCATTAGGGCTTTAATTACATCACAGAACTCAAACGTGCTCCTGGGTGCTGCTGTTTGCTGGGCCACTGGTTTGTGCTTTATTTCAGGAAGGCTTTTCCCTGATTGATTCCCACAAGTGGCTGAAGATAGTGAGGAGAGCAGAGTGCCTGCTGCTCCAGGCACAGGCCAAGGTGAGCTGAGCTGCTTGGAACATATTTGGAACATACCTAATATGTAACACTGAGAAAATCTCTCAATTTTAGCTAAATTAAACTATCTATCTAATTAAATTATCTATGTAAATTAGATTTTTTTTTTTACTCTAGATACTATACAAGAATGGATTGAATAATCTTGATATCTTTTGTAACTGCTAATATTCAGATTTTATATTGCTCTCTGAGAGTTAGCTGCTAAAACAGCCAGACTGGTTTTATTTCATGATCTATCTGCCACGGCCAACAAAAAGATGAAGCAAATCTCTTCCAAGATTCCTCTGAGTCAGACTGCACTTCAGCAAACAAACTCTCTAACCAAGCAATTACTGAGCCATTTTGTGGCTCCTGGCACAGCAGCAGCAGGCTGGTGGTTAAGGTATTTGGTACTCAAGGAAACAAAATGGACATGGATTTCTGCTCTCCTACTCAGCTCTCCTGATGAAAAGTGGTTGGTTTGCCCTTAAATAATCAAACAGCACTTTCTTCTTGCCAATTTATGTAAAAATTTCAGGGTTTTTTTGTTCTTAGATGAACTCTCTAAGTATCTTAGTGCTTTAAATCCATGGGTTGTGCCTGAAACTGAAACACCTCTGCACTCTGCTTTCTGTCAGCTTCTTAGAAAACCTGGAAAACATGAAGACAGCTGGGGCAGGAATTAGTTCTGATAAACCAGCAGGTTGTTCCTTCCCAGTTACCAGAGCCAGTCCCCCAGTGCAGCATTCAAGGATTCTGCTGCTCCTCACCAGCAAGACAAAACCAACATCACACTCACTGCCAGCTCAAGCAAAGCTCTGAGGGGCACTTCAGGGAAGAAGGAATAATAACAGTCTGAAATTAATTTGGTGCATCTCAATGTTTACTTACCATAAATTCACACACCTTCAGCTGGATTTAGTGGCACTGCAGTGGTTTTACCACACAGCTTCTCTTCTTTAGATCCTAACAGTGGATGCAGCTTTTGTGCTCATCTTTGTGATAAATTTCTGCTTTATCTTGTACTCCTTGGTTTTTGGAAGTCATTAATACTGCATTTACAGTGGAACTTACTCATCACTTCAAATGTGGTTTCAATAGGGTGCTGTGGGCTCTTAGCCAGCAGAATGAATTTCAAAACTAGGAAAAGGAGCAAGCTGAATGTTCTTAATAATTTTGCAATAAATAATTTCCCTTCATATTGTTTTCCTTGAGCTCAGCCCCTCACATCAGCATGGAAGAGCTACAGATTTAATAATTCCATGACCTCAAGGTTCTTTAAGACTTCAGCTCTTGTGTGGTTCAGGTGTGACTGCCCAGTCCTCAGTTTATGCTATAAACCTTGACATATCACAGATCTCTTTCCACAAAGGAACAATGTTTAATTTTCAAAGTCTGCTGTTGTTTATGAACTGCAAACTAAACTATTTAACAGTCCTTGTGAGAAACCCGAGGGAGTCCAAATAGCTCGGCCTCTAAATTGATTTGGGGATCCAAACAAGCAGGTGCTCTTTGAAAGTGTCCTAAGGAAAGTCCACTTTTTGTTCCTTTTGTGTCACTGAAATCAGAACTCACCTGTCTGGCATTGCACAGCTCAGTGCCTGGCTCTGTGAGGCTGCCCCAGTTCCTTAATTAATGAGGCCAGATCCAACTGGGCACTGGCAAATGAGTGCTGCACTTCACATTAGTTTGACATTTTTCCCTTTAAAAAGCACAGAGACAGGCTTTTGTGCTTACCCTGCCCTAAAAATCTTTTTCTGTGATGCAAACATCTCCAAGCAGCAGGCATGTAAACACAGGGGCTGTCAGGAAGAGCTGGCTCATCTCTGAGACTGAACATTATAGTGAGAGGTGTCCTCGTGTTCCAGCAGCCCAGCAGAGAGGGATTAAAATGGGCATTGCAAATGGGTTTGACATTGGAACCTCAGAAAGATGAAGACCTAAATAAGGCAGGCTGGGCCAAGGAGAATTTGCTGCTTTTCTAGTACTTAAAAGTTTTTTAAATTTGAAATTTCAAGATCAAACAGAAAGTTCCATTAATTGACTCTAAACACTGGATATGCACCTGCCTTACATTAGCTCAAGGTGCTTAGGCCAAGCTTATCACACACCATAGATTCCCATCCCCATTTCAGGGCAGTTTGCTGAACCTGGGGCACTTAGTAAAAATATCTATTACAGTAGAGCCCAATGACCTACTCTGGGGGGTCAGAGCTATCTGGGAGTTTTCAATAATTTTTAGTATCATTTCTCTCTTTGAAGTAATGCATTTGAATTTCCTGCACTTCTATTCAACATGTTGGTTTCTGTTCAAGGAACATTTAGGTGAGAGCCAAACTGAATGTGCTGGTTTAGCTACACACAGGCAGACCAGTCAGGGCTGACTTTGATGCATCAGGAGCATAAATCCTAACTGCAACATGCCATTCCCAGAATTTCTAGTTCAGATCCAGAGTTAACTTCTGCTTACTGTTGTGTCCTTTTTTGTCACAAATAACTGTGCAGAGCTGGCACACCCTTACAAGATACTACCTGCAGCAACAATAAATCTTAATTTACCTGCTACATGTAAAAGCTGAGTCCTGGCAAGGCTTGTCCCCTTGGCTAAACCTTGAATTAGTGACAGGTGGCCCTCCATCACTTACCCTTTTCTTGCATATTCTATCTTTTTCAAATCAGCAATCAGAGTCTTCTGATTAGCTACTGGGAAGAAATGAAAATCCAACAGGGAAAACATGTTTGTTTTTAATTGGCGCAGTGATCCACAAATCTATTGCCTTCTTCCACACTCCAACAAATAGGGATTTAATCCAAGTAGTCTGAGGGGATTCCAAGCTAATTTGATTTCCCTGTGGTTCTGAGCAGAACGAGTGCCGCATGTTCCGAGTGCAGTTCGGAGGGAGCTCCAGGGGGGAGATGCAGGAGCACTGCTGCAGCTGTGTCCAGAAACTCAGCCAGTACCTCCCGGTGCAGGACGCTGAGGAACAGAGCCTCAGCCAGGACACCCAGCGCATGGACACTGAGCACGCAGTAAGTGACCACACACACACACCCAGAAACAATCACCTCGGGCTGCGAGAGCTGGGCATAGACACTGAGCATGCAGTAAGTGACCACACACACACCCAGAAACAATCACCTTGGACTGCGAGAGCTGGGCATGGACACTGAGCACGCTCTAAGTGACCACACACACACACCCAGAAACAATCACCTCGGGCTGCGAGAGCTGGGCATGGACACTGAGCAAGCTCTAAGTGACCACACACACACACAGAAACAATCGCCTTGGACTGCGAGAGCTGGGCATGGACACTGAGCACGCTCTAAGTGACCACACACACACACCCAGAAACAATCACGTCGGGCTGCGAGAGCTGGGCATGGACACTGAGCAAGCTCTAAGTGACCACACACACACACCCAGAAACAATCACCTCGGGCTGCGAGAGCTGGGCATGACAAGTTTCTCACAGCTGTGAGACTGTCTGCACGAAATAGGAGTTGGGAAATGAGTTATAGGGTAAAAAATGATCAGGGCCACAAAGTAACCCTGGATCCTGGCTCCTTTCTGTGTTGACCTGCTCCTGGTTTGCAGTGCCAGTAGCTGCTATGACTGTCTACTTAAAAATTTGACCCTAATCTGGCACATCTAAAAGCAATTTAAGGAGGAACAGAATGTTTCCCCTCTCCAAGATAAAGTCCTGAGATAACTGGAAAAGGCAGAGACAGCATTTTCCAGGGTGATTATTCCGAAATCTCTGCTCTCTTGGGTATTTAGATCCATGGAAAACAAGCAGTGTGCTTGTGAGCATCCATACACAGCATTCTTTGAAGTTACTCCTAGGAAGTAGTTTGTAACTTCAGTTTAGCCATGAACTAACAGGACTGTAGTTAAACTGTCATGTCTTTCATTTTTAAAGACTGAAGCAGATGTGCATGCAGGTTCCATAAAAAGATGCCTTTTTACTGCAGAAGGTAGCTGAGCACATTCCCTTCCTGTCAGTGCTAAAAATGGAACTGCTTCCCCCCCTGCACATACCCACACTGCTTGGTAACAAGCCCTTATTTGCATTTGGTATTTTCTAGCCAGATGAGCCTCTCCCAGACTCCTGCACAAGCCTTGGAGAAAGAAGATCTGTAGCTCAGCTTGCACAGGTAAAAAACAAACATCTCCTGTTTAGAGTCTGTAACTGAGTCTGAGAATGAGCTGTCTCAGATTGCGCTTTCCATCTGGGAAATGCCTTCATCCACACCAGCAAAACACTGGATCTGTGTAATGATCCAGAGCCAGGGAATAAGCAGCAAAACAAGGTGTTTGGTGGTGTAATCACCACATTTGAATAGCAACAAATGACACACTGAGAGCAAAGAAATACCCAGAGGCAACATCCAAATGAATGGCTCTGGCACTGATTTGACTCTGCAGAAATGACTTGTGCACATCAGAGCTGAAGCCTGAAAATATCAATCATGGAATCACAGAATCCCATCTAACCCTGCCCTCTGGCAGTGGGAACCCATTCCCCTTTGTCCTGGCATTCCAGGCCGTTGTCCCAAGTCCCCCTCCAGCTCTCTGGAAGCCCCCTGAGGCACTGGCAGGGGCTTTGAGGTTTCCCTGGACCCTTCTCAATCCTGACCCACAGCAAAGCATCCCCATATTGCACTTCAGACAGCTTCACCGAGCAGTTCTGGGTAAATACCTGAAGTCAGCTGTTGCTCAGGTACTGGGAATTCAGGCCAGTGTGGAAGCAGATGAGCAGAAAGCTCTGCTCTTTTCTGGTTTTGTGCAGTTGTTTCTCTGTGTCTTCCTTACTCTTCTTTCGTAGTCACTGGCTGAGCACAGAATCCCAGACTGGGCTGGACTGGAAGGGACCTCAAAGGTCACCTCATTCCAACCCCAGTGCCACAATGCCCAGAGTTCTCCCACCACCAGGGGAAAAAGCTGGGATAGAGATTAAACAGGGATAAAAGAAAGATTTAACATAAAAGCCTCATACTTTACTTCTAAAAGACATTGGCTAAATGAAAAGCTTGGAAGTGCACACTTGGTTATGCCTACACAATCCCTGTGGCAGCATGTACAGCTCATACAGGGTGTACACCAGGAAGCCACAGTACCCAGGAAATCGGCATTCCCAGGGTAAATTTCCAACTGAAATAACTGCAGGGGCAGTTGACAGTGTGTAAAAGCTACACTGGAATCACACCTGGGCATCAGAGAAAAGCTGACATACAGAAATCACAGCTGACTGACAGCATTCCGAGAGCATCAAACCCAGGCAGCTCCATGTTCCTCCAGCATCCAGGAGGGCTGGGGTGTGGCTGTGTCGTTGTGTCCGAGGTCAGGGCCCCTTCCCAACCTTCCATTCGCAGTCGGTGCTGCGGCAGCGGCCGGAGCTGCCCCCGGCGTTGCGGCACCCGGTGTGGAGCGCCCGGGAGCTGGGGCCCTTCATCCGCCTCTGCCTCATGGACCAGCACTTCCCAGCCTTCGTGGAGGATGTGGAGAAGGAGCTGCACAGACTCGCCAAGGAATGAGGCTCGCCTGGGCCCAGCTGTGCTGATTAAAGGTTGAAAAACAAGGCCTACAGCGGTTTTTGTCGGTGTTTTATTTTTAAAAACAGGTGAATCCACTTTTTATACATCATTGCACTTCAACAAATACACAGAACACGAGTTCATGCAGCTACAGTTACGCACATCATGAGAACCCTGGTAGGTCTATTTCTACAATCTTTAAATCATGAGAAATTACAGTGTCAAACTAAAGAGGAATAACTAGTTGCATAGAATATCACCATGCTGTAACATTTCATCATTTAAACAAACAAACAAAAAAAAAAAAAGAAAATTATAAAAGTTTGCCTGAATTGAATGTACAAGAATATGTCGAACACATCAGTGCAAAAGGATTTGAGAATTTACATTTGAGAATTAACAAAAAAAAAAAAAAATCACTTAAAAAGCAATCATATATATATATTTATAAACTGAAGGTTTGTTTTTGTTTCCAACTGCATCCCACCACCACCAGCAGCCCCTGGCACCACCCAGCCCCGACGCCCAACAGGACACCCCGCGCTCCATGGTTAAAGCCCTTAAGGAAATTCCAAAGTCCCTGCTGTGAGCACCGGCCCGGCATCGCTCCCTCCTTCCAGCCATACAGTAAGGAATGAATATCAGCAGCTTCAAAATGAACCACAACGACTTCTGGTTTCCCCTCCCCCAAATATAAATATATACTGTATATATCTTTAAGTTTTGCTGTACTTTACAAAAGAAGTCTCACTAGATGGCAGCGGTGCGGTTTGAGCGGTGCCGAATTTAACAGCTACAGGAAGTAAAAAACAGCGCATGCGTGAACCCGCCTGGCTACTGCTCGTGTAAAGAGAGGAAAGGAGGAAAAAAAAGCAACATTCACAGCACATCAAGCCCAAAAGAGTTTACACCTTCTACACGGAAGCATTATTAAAATTCATCTGGCTAGGTCATCCTTGCAGGAGAGGCTAAATAAGGCATGCGTTAGACAGTCATATTGTTGCTCACTTGGAAAGGAAAGAAAAAAAATAAATCAGACAGAACTGGAGTTCTAGAACCAAGAGTTCCAACCCTTAAATTTAGCAGGTCATATTGCCATCAGTCTCTCAGAAACTTAAAGCTCTAAAAAAGAAACGAGAAAGAGGTGCTAGTCAATGGTGAACAGCACGAGCCGCCGCAGCCTGCAATCCCCGCGCTCCCACCGGGGCACGGCTCCCGACAGCCCCAGCTCCACCTTCCAGCGGGGAAGCAGGAGGGCTCGGCAGCTTTGGCTACATTTTAGCAAGCAGGTCCTTAAACCACCCGCCTGCTCGAGGAAATCAATGTTTGGTCCCCCCCCCGCGCTCCCTGAGGCGCAGCGGGAATGTTCTAATCCAGGGAACGCGTTTGCTGCCGCGCCCCCAGCACTCCGGGCAGGAGGGCTGGGCCTGCCCGCTCCCGGCCGGGCGCAGGCAATACTTACATGATGAGCATTTTTAATTTGTGTTTCTCTGACGTAAGTTTTTGTCTTTGTGATTGTTTGTAGAATTGGTTTTCCTGCAGAAAGGGATGGGAGAGAAATGCACCAAAAATTAGTCACAGGTACAGGAAAAATTGACATTATTAGTACTTCATTAGACAGCATTTCAGTTTTCCTCCCTTTAACTGGCTGAAAACAACACAGTTTCAGGCTTTGTATTTTAGCACAATATTTGTTTTCTAGCAAGATGTTGCTTTTCTTTCCTCCAGTGCTAAGAAACGCACCAGACAGTCCAACACCATCTGTAATGTCACATGCAATATCAATCCTGTGATTTATCACCTCCCACAACCCCCCAGATTAACCCAAAGAGTATTTTTTTCCTGAAAACACACTTACATTGGCCCAGCTGGTTCATCATCTGCAGCAAGCATCCCGATGCACCCAGGGAGAGACAAGGGAAGGAAAGAAAACGAGAGTCAGTGTTTGCAGGGGGCCGCAAGGTGAGCAGCAAACTGATCTATCTACAGCATCAAAGGCCATTCCAGTCGGGAGTGCAAGGATCATGGAGTTACTGCTCTGGATTCGGGTTTAATGGCAGGTATGTTGCTTCAATGGGTTTAGTTAACACTTGGAATGCTGGTCATGAAGGACTGCAACTGTAGCGGACAGATTGGTGCAACATGGTCAAGACTCATCTTGTCCCCAAGTTCCAGTGGTTCAATCTCATAAAAAATAGATGAGGAGACAAACCAACGGTTCAGTTGTAAAATCCTGCTGGATGTTTGCTTGCATTGACTTTTTTTTAATACGTATTTGAATTTTTAAGCCGTTTTTCTACTGCTGATGGGTAACTCCTGGTATATACCTCAGAGGGTACATACCCCACACTCATTTTCTTCCACCACGGATGAAATAACCTCTACATTCCCCATTTTTCTCAATGTTTAATTAGAAGGGACCAGGTTAGGAGGAGGCTGGAGGGGAACACTCGATTCCAGCCCCAAGCGTGGTCCTTGGGCGGCAGCATCCGATGTCACCAGGAGGAGTCGGGGTGCTGGGACACCTCCGGACACACTTCAGCTGCAGAGGACTGACAGCATCGTCCTGCCCAGGGCCCTTGGCAGAACTCATTTAGGAACTGCTGGGGAGGGGGGAAAAATCTGCCAATGAGGAATATTTCATATTAACTCTCATGACCAATTGGGCTTTTTTTTGGAATTCTCAAACACTATTTTCTCCCACGCTGTAGTACAGAAGACAAAAATGCATTTACACAACAGTACAAGAGTCAATCTGGGAGCCTAATGCTCCCACAGATGGATTTTGGGGGGACCAATTCAGGCCGTGCTGGTTTTGGCACTTGACAGTTGCCATTCCCACCTCATGCCGGAGGGATTTTTCAGGGAAGTCTTTGAGAAACTCTCAGCAGGATTCCACAAGGGTGCTTAGTGCACATGAAGCAGTTATGGAAATTACAGTCTTACAGTGTAGGCATCCGCATGAGCACACGCCAGGAGTAATGTCGGGGAGAGGGGACATTACTCCACCTGGGCCCTCGAGGCAACGGAGAGGCAAAGCCACCGCTAGCACAGACAGTGACCAGAACAAAAAATACTTCAAAAATAAAGAACTAACCACAAACCAAGAGCTTTACAGCCAAAGTAACAGACTAGCCACACACCGGTGTCCACAGAATTCCAGTACCAGCAACAGTAACTATCGGACACGGTACAGAGAACTGGGACTAGGAAGGACAGCCAGACATCAATGTGCTGTTGTATATACAGTGAGATATACAGAGACACATCAGGTACTCAAACACAAAGCACAGCAGAGGAATCTACGGCTTCCTTCCACAAACATCTCTGGGAATCAAGGGTCCGAGAGCAGCCGAGCTCCGCGCTCTGGGAGGGACAGCGAGCCCTGGCCCCCAGCGCCAGCGCTGCCTCCGAGACCCAGCTCGGCTCCAACAAGCACCATCGACTGCTTTGGGAGTTTGTTTGGCTGGACTTCAGCAATATCAAACTGCACCGTGGACACTCACTACAAAATAACCATTTTCCCTTATCTGCTCAAAGATTTAAATGCCCATTACAGATCAGCAAGTTTGTGTGGTCAAAAAAAAAAAAGGCAGCTTCACATTTATAAAAGCTGCCATAGGTGATTCCTCATGAAGAGCCCACAAAAAAGCCTACTGGGAATACTTTAAATGGTGGATCCCCACCACTCCTCTCTGTCCCATCTCTAACCTAAACCAGAGATAAAAAGACCAAGGGAAATTCCTGGTCAGCCGTTAAGTGCTGGAAAAGCATCCCCAGTACAGTACAGACACAGACCGAACCCTCAGCGAAACCAGGGGCAACAGAACAACAGAAAAACCAGTACGAAATCAGACTAAAGAAAAGGTTCAAAACAGCAAACTGAAATCCAAATTAGTTGTGAACGTGAATGAGGAAGTTTTCAAGAGTGTTAACGTTATGACTTGTGCGTTGTATAGACTGAAGCGGAGGTTAAACAAACTCCAAAGCATGCAGAGCTCTCACTTACCACCATTTTTTAAGGGTATGATGCAATTGAAGAGGGGAAAAAAAAAAAGAAGTCATAGTAACCGACAAGATCAATATCACCCAAAGCTTTAATGCCACAGCCCTGCTCTAGAACAGTCAGTAGCACCTACGGCACAGAAACGTCCCCAGCGCTCCCCAAACGCTGCTGGGAGCGGCCACGGACCGCGCTGAGCCCCTCCTCCTGCAGGACCTGAGCTGGGACTGGGCATCTGCAGGCTCCAAACCCCCCTGGTCACAGAACACAGCGATAACCCCCACAGCCAGGCCTCTCCTCAGGGGATGGAATGACCTGCTTCATGGGGTCCCAAAACCGCACATCCTGAACCAAAATGGGAGAACTGCTGCTTGGCTTTAACACATGTAATCAATCCCTGCAGGCAAAAATATCTGGGAATTAAAATTGGAAGATGATGACAAGTAGATCTCCCTTAGCTCCTCCACTTGTATGGGAATGTGTTTTGTGCCCCCCCCCCCCACTTTCAGCCTTAATTTACAAGGCATTTTATATGTCACTCAGTTTCTTTTACTGCCTTTGGAAAGCTACAGGGTTTATTTTTAGTATCAAATTAATCCTGGGTAGCATCTTGTGACTGGTAGAAGTTAAAAATGAAACACTAGCGGGTTCTTCCAGCACTAAGATTCCAATTTTTGTTTCTGAAGGGATTCTACATCTCAGCTCATGCTTTAAAACCTGCAAAGAATCAATCCCAGACTGGTTGGGTTGGAAGGGTCCTTAAAGCCCATCCAGTGCCACCCCCTGCCACGGGCAAGGACACCTTCCACTATCCCAGGGTGCTCCAAGCCCTGTGCAACCTGGCCTTGGGCACTTCAGGGATCCAGGGGCAGTTTAATGCTCTGAAGGAGCAGGCAGAGCCTGTGACAGCTCAGGGTTCTGTGTTATGGTCCATTCCCACTGGGATACAGCTGGGATGCTGCTGGGAACAGCTGATGGCTATGGCCTCACTATGTACCTGCCTCAACATGCTCACCCTGACGAATTTAAAGTGTGGGAGAGAATGATGTGCATAAAAGGGAAAAAAATCCCACCAAAATCACTGGTTACAAAAGGTAAACGGTTGCAGTTAAAACAGTTTGTTTCTTTCAATTACTTACAGTAATAGCAGGAACAGGGAAAGTCAAGAAAAAGCAAAAGAGGGTTAGAAAGAATGTGGGGATTTGGATGGAGCTTCTGCAGAGCCAGGAGAAGAAACACATTTATGGGAAGTCTTTGGATTAGGCTGAGGAATGAGAGGGGAAGAATGAAAAGGGACATGTTATAACCCAGTCACCTCACGGCTTCCGAGTCGAGATCACGACTATGGATTCAGAAGTACAAACCACTGCCATTCCTATGGGGAATGGAGCCAAGGGGTTTTTACTTTCTCCTTACCCCAGAAAACATCCTTTAACCTGGGCTGTGCTGATCTTGGACTATTTGATCCAACAACAGCAGAAAGCCCACTCCTTTAGGAACCTTTGCTACGCTACACTCAGGTGGTGCTGGCTGATGTCTGTGTACGGAAACCAAGCAGCTCAAGCTGTACTCCAGAGGAACAAAGCCATTCCCTTCTCTCCTTGGCCAGGGCAGCACCCCACTGGCATTCCCTGCTGACATTCCCTGCTGGCACCGCCTCCCACCGGGCATGCACCACGTGCCAGGGCATGCCACGCTCATGCAGCTCTCGCCCCCAAAGCCACGGAAGCTGCACGTGGCCAGCCCCCTCTGGGTCTGCCAGCCCCTGGCCGCTCTCTGGGAACGGGGAGCGAGCTGGACGCTGCTTTGCCAGGCGTAAGGCAAGTCAGAACTGACGTTCCGAAAGGATGCGGGAATTCAAGCGCCCTCCCTTCCTCCTTCCAGCACAGGATTTGGATGTGCTGGGAGAACCCCTCAGCCACAGGCTCCGCAGCAAACCCTGTTCCGGGCACCCCCTGATGCCACTGTTTTGGTGGGAACAGGGATCTCACGGGTGCAACGTTCCTTTTCCCGCTCTCCGGCAGCAGGAAAAAGAATCAACTCCCAAATCAGAGTTCTGAGAAGGAGGAAACATCAGCAAAGGAGCTCCTGAGCGGCCCTGGCCCGAGGCACACCAAGCAGCTCACTGGACACACAAAGCGAGCTCCATGCAAAACCGAGCCCTGCAGTCAGGAAATGCCAAAGTTAAAGGAGCATCCCTGCTCTTCCAGCGTGGCAGCGCTTCCAACAGAGGGAACATCTTTAGTGTTTTGGGAACACGGAACTGCTCCAAGTGTACCCAGGAGTCCATCACCCTCCCCAGCCTCCCAGGGGTGGAGCCATGGGCACGTTGAGCCAGGGCATTTAAAGCCTGCAGAACATGGAGATCAGGAGGAAAGGGAATTCATTCAATTGTTTCTTTGGGCTGGCCAGGCAGAGTTCCCAGTGCTGGGGAAAAAGTTCTGGATGCCTGAGGAGCCTCTCCCCCAGAGAACTCTTCCGTCCCACCAGCCAGATCCCCTGGGACTAACTGGGCACTTGTGCTCAGCACCAGACTGGTCTCACCTGAGGAGCTGACCCAGACACCCCAAACACTGTCATTTATCTAGGTTTAACTAAGCCAGCCCTAAAGTATCACCTGGGCACAGCACGAGGTGAGACCTCATTGCAGGCACCTGCAGCTCCCAGCAGGATCCAAAACCAGCAGCTCATCCTGCACTGCCCCAGTCAGGAGCCAAGATATGCTCTGACAGCTCCTTAACAGCTTCTCCTGCTCCAAAAGCCTTTGGTATTCCTG
Organism: Irena cyanogastra; assembly: GCA_013397155.1. NCBI lineage: Eukaryota > Metazoa > Chordata > Aves > Passeriformes > Irenidae > Irena > Irena cyanogastra. The sequence continues at coordinate 47,038 of VWZV01007070.1, read as the reverse complement.
AACACAGGAAGTGGCCACGTTTAGCAGCACTGGCTTTCTCCAAATTTTAAAAACAATCTTTAGAAGCGGTTTCCAGTTATCTGTGCACTCCCCTCAGCAGGCCAGATGATGGCCAGGACATCAGAGGATTCCTGAGGGGTGATGGCAGACACCCTGAGGTGGACGTGTGGCACCTGCAGAGGGGGGACACCACAGCCCCAACACCTGCAGCCCAACCCTCAGGATATTTACAGGGATCTGCAGCCAGAGCCATCCCCCAGCAGGACGTGCTGAGCCAAGGGCAGAGATCCACAGGGCCACCCATCCTCACTCCTGCTGTGGGACCCGGGCTGACACACATCACAGACACCTGGGGACTCTGGAAGGGCGTTCCAGAGTTATTCCACCCTGAGAAGAGGGGGTGATGGTGGCGATGATGAAACAATCTCAGTGTCTAAATTTGGAGAGGTCCAAAGAGAACATTCCCACCTTCCCATCCCTGCAGGAAGGGCAGCAACAGCTCAGTGGTTGTTGCAGCGCCATCTCATGTGGAGCTCTGCCATGAGCACATCCCTAAAGGTGAGCACGTCCCACTGACACCAGGATTGGACAAGGCAGAGGAGAGATCCTGGCTGGTGCCAGATGCTGAGGATAGCGAGTGCTGTGGTGTTTGGCCTCAGCCTGCTGGCTCAGCCACAGCTCCCTGACGTTCCTTCCCCGGCTCACTGCAGCAGCGGGGGCGGAGATGTGAGTTTGGAAGAGGGAGCTGAAATTCCGAACGCCGAGCACGCCGCTGCATTCCAGCATTAACTTTGGCATTTCATAACCATATCTTGAAAATAATAAAATTCAGGATAACCCAAGTCAAACATCCACACGTGGGAATCAGGAGGCTCCTGATGATTTCCCACGTGTGCATTTGTACGTGCCCTGCTCCCGGGGCGATCCCCACCACGGCAGCACAGAAAGCTTCGATGCCACTATGGAAAATGCACAACTATCCAAGGAATGTGGTGCTAGTTGTGTCCATCAGCCAGGCAAACCTCGCCCACAGGTACGGATTGTCACACTCAGCATGGATTTTCCCTCCAGGAAAGGGGACAGGGAGAACCTCTGACCCCCTAGAGGTGCACCATGTCACTCTAGAGGGCTCTGCCTCCAAAACAGCGGCCCCAGTGAGCACTGCAGTAACCTCACTCCTTGGCTCATCATCCTGGACAGCTCCAGGGGATGATGAGCCTGGATCCCTCGGGTACCTGGGGAGTGGCCAGACCAGCCAGGAAAACTGCCTTGGAAAGAGGCAGTGAACTCTTCACCTCCAGTGTGAGCTCCCCTGCACCACCACAGGGGCTGTGCTGGGATATGGTCACACCACAGCCAATTCCTGCTGGATTCAGTCCATCTGGGGCTGTTTGCAGGGAGTATTTGTGTATCCAACTCCCAGGACCTTGTTTTGGTCCTTGTGAAACTTCATCCAATGAAAATTCTGAACACACAGAACTGTAATCACTGACATGGAGGCGGGTACGTGCAAGGGAAAATGAAAATGGTTCCAAGTTTTCCGGGCTGGTGGAGGTCCCTGAGGCCACGCTGAGGGCAGGACAAGCCCCGGAGCCACTGGAAGCTGTTAGTGATGCACAGAACATGCACTACAGTTCAACTGGGGGGCTCCACCCTGAGAGCACCCCCACACATGCTCTGTAAGCAGTTAGTAAGTGCTACTCAAGGCTTACAACCGAAGCTGGTTTCCTCTAGGGATGCACTACTTCAGCCAGTTCTGACCCAAGCCTCGGCCCCTCTCCCGTTATTCCATGTGCTGTCCCACGAGCTCCTCTCCTCACTGTGGATCCCGTGAGAGGCCCGGGAAGGTGGCTGTGCCCAGCCCACACACACATCACTGTCTCACACCTCTGTTTTCATGCTCTGTGAGGGCCCCTGCAGCCCCACAGCCACACCCAGCTGCCCTGGGGAGCAGCTCTCACAGGGAAAGGCTTGGCCAGCCCAGGATGGTGCTGAGGATCACTCCAGCACGCTGCCCCACGCTTGGATCCATCGTGTTCCTACAGCAGCACGACATTCCTGCTGCTTCTCCCAAGGAGTCCTCGCAGAGGTTTTCTAGCTACACACTGGAGTAAGCTGCTAGCAGCTCGTTAAAGGCTGTTTCTCAGCGTGGATCTTGCAAATACTCAGCCTCACACTGCCCCTTTCCCCAGCTGTGCACAGGGGAAGGCGTGCAGGAGAAGCTCATAGATAAAAGTTACTACTAGTTGTATGTACCAAACACAGGTTAATTAATTAATTATTGCTACTATCAAACCTGATAATAAGCCCTATTTTTATAAAATCTAATCAGTGGCTACAATAGATACAGGTTCCAGAGCATTCCTTAACTACAGATTCAGCTACACAGCACAGTAAGAGCCCTCCCCCCATCTCTGAACCCTGAACACGTTTTAGTTTTGAAGCACCTTTGCAGCCCCAATCTCTCGAAGTGCAATGATTGCTTGGTTTGAGTGTAATGTTCCCTCACAGCCCCTGCCCAGCGTCCAGCCCCGAAGCCACGGGGAGGAGGGAATGCCACCACGGGCGAGGGTGCTGCCAGCTCTGCCCCTGCACTGCCCCACGCTCCTTGAGGCGGATGGACAGCATTCCTCAGGACAGAGATGGGAGCAACAAAGCTTTAAAGACATCCACAACCCCCTCCCACCCCAGGGTCTGACACCCCCCGAAACGCAGCCCCGGGCCTCGCACCCTCTGGGCTTCGTGTCCAGGGAGGGAAGAGAGGAGCGAGGCAGGAGCGTGGAGCGGGCTGCCGGTCCTTCCCGCGCCGGCGCCGCGGCTCCGGCGGCAGGGCGCTCCTGCGGTCAGCGGCGCCGCGGGGCGCACTTACCGTCGGGAACTTCGTCCGGCCGCTTCCGCTTCTCGTAGATGACGATGATGACCACCAGGATGACGATCTCTGCCAGGATGCCCAGGAAGGGCCACAGCGGGGCCAGGTGGCTGCGCACGCGCAGGATGGTGGTGACCGACACGGAGCCCACCTGGTTGGTGGCGTTGCACTGGTACTCGCCGGGGTCCTCGTTGATCTGCAGGTTTGTGATGCTTAGCTCGGTGTAGTTCTCTTTGTTGGAAATGAAGAACCTGCCCGAGGAGTTGTTGATGTCCTGGCAAAGGGAAGGGGGTGGGGAACAGCGATAGCTTTAGGTTCTGGGGCCTTTGTGGCACAGGAACTGGAGGAGATTTGAGGGAGGAGCCCGGGCCTGGTGTTTGTCTCTCCAAACACCACAGAGGGAACGCTGCACTCAGGGGCCTGATCACTGCCAGCACTCAGCCACTCCTTAAACCTCCAGCTCACACTCAGCAGGGAACACTCATCCCATCCTGTTATTTGCTTTGCATTTTGGCTCCATACATCCAATTCTGCCTCCCTGGCAGGTCATGCAGCAACAGGAAACAGCTGGGCTGGAAGGGTTAGGAATTCCCAGCTCCTCTCTGCTATTCCCACTGCTGCTGGTCACATTTTCCTGCTCACTACATCACTGGCTACACGGAACAAACAGATCAGCCGAGCTCTAACGGGGATCACTGCCACCTCCTCACATTAAGTCTTGTGAGCTCAACCAGTAAAACTTGGAGGAATTTATAACCCAATGTGGTTTTAAATCACGTTTCGCAAGTCAGATCTTGCAGTTTGTACCAAGTTCCAGAAAATGGCTTTCAGGGTAAGTTCTTAACTTTGCCCAGCAATGCAGTGAGCAATTTTCTTCACATACCAATAATACAAATATCAATTTTATATTCACCCACCCATCCTCAGTGCTGCCAAAAATATCCACCTTCATTGACACTTTGAGAAGTCACAAAGCTGCTTCAACCCGAGCCCAAGGTGCTGTTTTCCTCCCTCTCTGGGGGTCTGGGCAGGTGGAGACACCCTGAGCCCCTTCCTTACCTCGAACACCCCATTGACCTTCTTGCGCCAGACCCACTCGGGGTGGGGGAAGCCCACGGACTTGCAGTACATCAGGGCCTCCTGGCCCTCGTTTTTGTTCTCACTCCTCTTGTGCCCAGTGATGTCAGGAGTGGCTACAAGACAACAGAACAGCCTGTGAGTACAAACAGGCTTCTTTCACTCACCTGGACACAAACCCCTCCTGCTCCCTGCAAGCTGTGCTTTCCCACACCAAGGGGATGGGATGGAAAAACTGTCTTTGTGTGTGTCCCTGGGCACAGCCCTAAACTCTGTGCTCTGTTTGTGTGTGTCCCTGGGCACAGCCCTAAACCCTGTGCTCTGTTTGTGTGTGTCCCTGGGCACAGCCCTAAACCCTGTGCTCTGTTTGTGTGTGTCCCTGGGCACAGCCCTAAACCCTGTGCTCTGTTTGTGTGTGTCCCTGGGCACAGCCCTAAACCCTGTGCTCTGTTTGTGTGTGTCCCTGGGCACAGCCCTAAACCCTGTGCTCTGTTTGTGTGTGTCCCTGGGCACAGCCCTAAACCCTGTGCTCTGTTTGTGTGTGTCCCTGGGCACAGCCCTAAACCCTGTGCTCTGTTTGTGTGTGTCCCTGGGCACAGCCCTAAACCCTGTGCTCTGTTTGTGTGTGTCCCTGGGCACAGCCCTAAACCCTGTGCTCTGTTTGTGTGTGTCCCTGGGCACAGCCCTAAACCCTGTGCTCTGTTTGTGTGTGTCCCTGGGCACAGCCCTAAACCCTGTGCTCTGTTTGTGTGTGTCCCTGGGCACAGCCNCTGTCCTTTTTTTGTTTGTGTCCCTGCGCCCAGCCCTAAACCCTGTGCTCTGTTTGTGTGTGTCCCTGGGCACAGCCCTAAACCCTGTGCTCTGTTTGTGTGTGTCCCTCAGCACAGCCCTAAACCCTCCCCGAGCTCAGGCTGGCTCAGGGCAGTGCCTGGGCTGACCCCAGGCCCAGCAGATGGCCCCGGGCTGCAGGGCCCACCTTTAAAGCTGCAGCTCCTAATTACAGCACACGTGGCTGGATGTGTGATGGCAGCTCTGAGCTGTTAATCCACCCAAGGCCCGCCCGGCTGCTCCAGGAAACTGGAATTTCCTGCAGGAGACTTCCCTGCACCACCAGTGCATTCCCTGCTCGTGGATACACAGAGCCAGCTGCAACTCCAGCTGCAAGCTGAGGTAATGAGGGGAATTTCACAAAGGGAACAAAACCTCTAGTGCCAGCAGACAGCAGCTGAGCCTGCACTTCCCAAAATTACACCACAAATCTTTGGGAAAATGCGTGGCGAGCTGACGTGCTTCCTATGTCCTGTGTCAAAGGGGTTTGATGCAGGAAGCATCCCGTGCCTCAGGTTCTTTTTGGACACTACCAACATTGTCCAAATGAGATTCTGAAGCACAGAAAATCCCTGGCTGTAGGAAAGCCTGGGCTTCAGCTCTGCTGGTGTGTGTTCACCTGGACAGGCACACCAGGAGAGGCATTCTCCAAGTGCCCATGGAAATTCCAGCAGCATTTCCAACACAGCATTTCCTGGGCTTTGCAGGAGTCCTGACCAAGTCCTGACCCAAGGATGAAGCTCAGCCAGGTGCCAACTCATTAATTCCAGGATGATGCCAAGCACAGCCACGACAGGTAAGAACAGGCCAAGAACAAACCCAAGGGGTTTATTTGAGAAAACTGACAGCCAGAATGCATCTTTCCACATCAGGGACATAAAACCTGACCTGCATGAAGGCACCAGACCCAAACAACCCCCTGGTCTTGCACAAAAAGGACCTGCCAGAAGCTGAAGGGAGCTGGGAAGAACATTCCCCACCTGCCAGGTGATCCCACACTCCCTGTGCCTGCAAGGGGCACAACGCCTGGAGCAAGTGGAGCTTCTGAGCTGAATTCAGGTCTTCAGGCAGGAGATCAGTCAGCTCTGGGCTGGCTGTGCTGTGCTGCAGGAGCCCAGGCACTGCAGAGCACTTGCCACGTCCTTCCAGCCCCCTGTCCCCAGCCTCGGAGAGGACAATGCCATTTATTCCAAATGATGAGGGCTCCAGAGGGCAATTTCCTCTGGGACCTACTGCAAGGTGCCACCACTTCCCTGCTGGGCTTGGGACGTTCTTAAAGCAGGAGCTGGGTGAGCCCCCTGTGCCAAGGAGGGATCTCCTCCAGCCCGGGGACACGACAGCCCAGCGGTGACAAGGACGTGACCCCAGAGCTGGCACTGCTGGAATGCCACCAGGGACTGCAAACTGGGGACATTGCCATGAGGACAACGGCAATGGCACTCAGCAGCTGCAGCCCCCCCACGGGCTGGCTTCCAGTGCCACCCTGAGCAGAGCTGAGCCTGGAAAGGGGACAGGGACAGCACTCCCAGCTGGCCCAGTTTGTGGCAGACTGCTGGCAGGGAGGGAACACTTTCTGGGACACCTCCACTCCTGCTCCAGGGTGACACAATGACACTGCTGGAAGGAGAGGCCAGCTCCCAGGCTGATGCCAGCTCCCAGGGGTGATGCCAGCAGAGCAGCAGTGCCCAGAATGCCTCTGCTCCTCGCTGGATCTGCTGGGACAGGGCTATTCCTGGAGCACCCAGTGCACTGCTGGTGTCTCAGGGCTCAGTGCCACCACCCAGGCACCAACCCAGCAGTTCCCTCCCAAACAATGCAGGAAACCCTGTCCTGCTGGCCCCGTATCCCTGCAGTCCCAGCTTTAGCAGGCTTTTCCTGGGAAGCTTTTCAAGCCAGGATTGCTCCTTGCACTGTTCTGCTCCGTGCCAGCCAAACTTAGGGTTGATATCTCAGGTTTTAAGTTTTTCTGGATCTTTCCACAGGGTGGTGAAGACAAACCAATCCTGTTCTAGCTGGAGACTCAAGGACAATCTTTTCAAACTTCAGGCCCAAAGCATAAACAACGTGAAAAGAGGAGGGCAGGCAAGCAAGCAAGGAGGCTGAAACTTCATCATTTGAAGCTGTTAATTGGACAGATAACTCCTGTATGCAAATGGACTAAAACTTCAAAAATGTGAGATCTCATGACCAAGCCCTCTTTTGCTTCCATCTTGGAGCCATCTGGGCAGAGCCACGGCTGTGGCTCGGTACTGCCACATTTATTGAAGGCCCTTCAATAAATACCCACTTTTTTCCTCTGAACTCCCTCCAGCCTCCGTTCCAGCTCCTCAAGGCACCAGGTGAGGCAGGTTTTGTTAGGAAGGGTTTGATTTCAGCTCTCAGGCAGCAGAGTCCCCTCTCTGCTCAGACCTGCTCTCACTGCTGCACCACTGGCACCAGCAGAATGCCCTGGCAAGGGGAGGTTTCAATTCCTGCAGGTGAAGCAGGAAAAACCCTCAAAGTGGGCTGGAAACACCTCGTGAAGAGCAAAAGGAAGAAGGGATAATTTAAATTAACTGCTACCAAAAAAAGGGCAGAATAAACAAACATTCAGGCATGCTTGAGACGAGAGGAATTCTAAGCACATCATTTTGATAATTTTAAACCAAAACACAGGAGAAAGGGGGTTGTGGCAGGGTGACCACGGGGCTCCAGTGCTCCCAGCTGCCAACACGCACAGGACTCGGTGTGCAGCAGCTTTCTGAAGGGTTTGGGGGTCACACAGCCAGGAAAATTCATTTCCTCATATACAGGAGGCATTCAGCCCCTCTTTACAGTCACTGCTGAGAAGGAGAGGGAAATTTAAACGTGTGACACTTCCAAACCATGGCCCAGTTACCTTCAAGTTTCCCATTAAGAGACAGAATTAAAGCAAGGGCAAAGCACCTAAAAATAGTCCTGCACTGAAAACTGGGATGTCAGAGGGGTGACCTGAAGAGGGGCTCTGGAAAGTTTCTTGTTCTGGTTATGATTCCACTTCCCATCTCCCTCTGGAGCATGAAGACACCCAGGGCACCAGGAGAAGGGGGAATGTGAGAGGATTTTCGTGGATCACTCCAAGATGCAGCTGGGCTCAGAGAGGGTCCAATTTAATTCATTGCTGGTAGAGAGGAGCCAGGCTCCAGCAGAGCTCTGCTGAGACAGCCAGGAATGGAGGACCAGGCTCTTTCCCAGGAATAACTGGGGAGGATGGAACAGAAGGTGCAAAGGGAGCTGGAAAAATCTCTTGATGAGGCAAGAGCAGAAAGGCCTCCCAGGAAGGGGAATTTAAAAGGTCCTTCCAGCACCTGTTTCCTCTCCCTTCTCCCAAGATCCCAGTGAGAGCAGGAGCACTGCAGAGTTCTCCAGGGCTGCATTTCACTCTTTGGGTTTCTTTTCATCCTCAGGCCTCCAGAGCTCCACACCAGCACAGTGTGGAAGAGGTTTTGCAGTGACTTCTGGGAGCCAGAGAGAAGTTTGACAAGAGGATCCATGTTTACTCCTGAAAGAATTTTCTACCAAGGTCGTTGACATAGAAACCAAGAAAGAAAGAAGGATAAATAAGAGAAACCCACAACTGTCTGTTCCAACGAGCACTTTGTTTGTCTTTCCTGACCAATGAGTGAAGTGTAAACTTAGGAGTTTTGTAAGAATGTATAAAAAGCCTTCTGAAAATGGAGTGTGTTGCTTTGTATTGTGACTGTCTCAACTACGACAGCATGGCAGGGATCCCCCCAGGTGGAAATGCAGCAATCAAAAATGCCCTTCTGGGGGGCAGGAGGGGGTGCCCTGGCCAGGCCGGGCAGCTCCAGCACCACCACCCCTCCCAAACCACCCCGGGCACCCCAGCCTGCTCCCGTGCCAAGGAAAAGGGGACACACGAGATCCCTGCTCCAAGGTCCCTGTCCCTAAAGCCAGCACTGGCAGCTCGGAGCTGCTCCCAGAGCTCTGGGGACCTGAGCAGGCACAGAGCCCCCCAGAACCTCAGCAGAGCTGGCCCCCTCCCAAACCACCTGGAAGGAAAGCCCAGGAAAGGCTCCAGACACTGCCATTAAACCCATGGAAGGGGTTTATGGCCCCTGCCATAGCATCCATGGATTCCCAGCTGCTCTCACACCTCTGCCCTACGGATGTGTTGGCAAAGTCAGTCCCAGAACGGTTTGGCTGAAGGGACCTAAAGCCCACCCAGTGCCACCCCTGCCATGTGCAGGACACTCCCCACTATGGAATAGCACTGCAGGGACTCTGGAGGGACTCAGGAGCAGCAGCACACCAGGGGAGGTGGCCCTGCATGCCCTGTGCCACAGGCTCTGGGGAAGCTGCTCACGAGCTGTCAGAAAATCTCTATTTTTGGAGCACGAGCACTCTGGCATTCAGCACCCTTCTTCCCCTGTGCATCAGCAGTGAGAGCTGCACCCTAATTACAATCAGCAATTAAATCTGGGTGTAATTGCTTGACCCATGCAGGTAAATATGAAATTACAGACGTGCACAGGCAGCCCAGGTGCTGTCACTGTCCCTCACATCTGCTTGAAGTGCAATCCCAATTTATTATCCCCAGTTTCCCAGAACAGCATCTGAGGAGTATTCAGGTGAGAATTTGTGGGAAGTGAGTAGGATTAGCTCTCCTTGCACTTCCATCACAGATACTGACTTCTCTTCCCCCGGAGTGAGCTCCCAGCTCCCTGCCAAGCTCTCCTGGTGGCCCTGCCTGGCAGAGCAGCAGCCAAGGCCCTGGCAAACACTCCCAAAGGGCCTTGCAGAGACCACCAGAGCTGGCAGAGGGCCTGCTCCACTCCCAAAGCTGCATTTCCCCTCTCTAGGAGTGGTTTGTCACCTAAAGCAGCCCAGAGGAGGCAGCAGGAACTTCACATTTTAATTAGGGCAACATCAGGAGATTCAGCAATTAGAGCAAAAGGGCAGAGCGGAAGAAAAAAATCCCCAAGAAAAGGAAAAGCAGGAAAATGAAACCCCTCCACCTGTGTACCCTGAACACCCAGCCAAGCTCCTCAGAGGCACAGGGTGCTGGAATTCCATTTCCCACAGACTGATGGATCCTCCCACCTGGATCCCAGGGCCTGCCAAATTCCACATAAATCCCCAAACTCAGCCCTCCCTGCAGCCCCGTGTCACTGGGAACTCCCTGACATTCCCTGACACCAGTGGTTCACTACAGCCACACTCCTGGCAATCCTTGCCCATTTTGCAGCTTTTATTCCTAATTTCAGCCCCCTAGAGGTGCCAGGAGGTGCCCAAGCCCCAGAGGTGTCTCAGGGCCCACAATCCATAGCTGTTCCCAGCTCTGAGCTCTTTCCCTGAACGCGTGCCAGGCCTTCCCTCAGAATCAGTTATCATCCATGGCAAGAAATGATTATTTCTGATTATCCACCCAGCCTGGCTCTGCATGCTGAGGAGGCCTTTCCTCTGTGGTGGGGCTGCTGCTGGAGGCAGGGAGTGCCACCTGCAGGGCCAGGGCAGGGGACAGTGGGACAGGGAAGCTGCAGCAGTACCTCTGACTTCGATGGTGGCGTTGGCGACGGGCGAGCCGGAGAAGACGAACACGCACAGGTACTCCCCTGACTCCTCTGCTCGGGCCTTGAGGATCCTGCAGGGACAGCACACAGCAGGGCTGGTCACACCCACGGCACACACTGAGGCACAG
>VWZV01007070.1:11385-23871 GCA_013397155.1 Irena cyanogastra | reverse complement strand
AGATTTGGGACTGTGCTCAGTTTAACCCCAAAGATTTGGGACTGCATTTTTACTCCATATGGGCTGGAAAATGCACCCTGATTAATGTTTTGTTCCTTGCCAGTGCTCCCATCCACTGAAAATCCTGGAAATTAGTTAAACACACAAAAAGTGACAGCTGGAAGGGGTGGAACACCTCAGTTCCAGGAAGGCACTGAAGCACCCTGCCTGTCCACACCCATTTTCCACAGGATCGATGCTTTCCCATTCTGGGCTCACCACGAAGCACAAAATGAGAAAATCTGCATTAATCCTGCTAAACTTTGCCAGCTGCAGAGCAGCTTTAAGCCAGGCCTGAGGCACCCAGGTGAGCCCAGAGCTATGCCTGGATTTAATTCCTGCCATCTCATCCTGCAGCTTCCCAGGGCTGGGAGAGAGGAGAACACAGCCTGGAGAGCATCATCAAAAATGCAGGAGCTGTGCCAGGGCTCATTCCACAGGCAGGGAAACCTGAGGAGTAATCCCACAGGCCTGGGACTAAACATTCCCTGGACCCAGCCCAGAGTCCCTCATAGCCCTGGAGATTTGTGGGCAAATTCATTCCAAAAAACTCATCCTGAGGGGAATGGTTTGGGTGGGGCCATTCCTGGCAAGGATGGACACCGAGATCAGGTCCTGGGGATAAATCAGGAATTTAGGCTGGAAAGGATTGTGGAAGGTCCTCTGGCCTCAAAAACCCCTCAGATCAGCCTGAGACCCTCCCCCCTGATACTTTTACCCAAATTTCCCTGGAATAAAAAAAGGGATGCTTCCCTTCACACTTCTGTAACCCAAATGGTATTTTATGGCCACTTTCATGGTGCAAAACCTGATCTGACCAGCCCCAATTCCCTGAGGAAACACATCCAAGCACAGCCCATGGGAACAGCCCTGCCAGGAGAAGGTTCTGGGCAGCTCCAGGGAATTCCCTTCCCCCAAATCCCCTCCTGGCTGGGCACAGAACACACAATTCCAGGGATTGCAGGTGACAATCCACCTGAAGGGTGCAGGTGACAACTGATTCAAGGCTGGAATATCCCATGGGAAGAACCACCAGGACAGGGTTTATAAACTGTGGCTCCATAACTAGTGTCATAGCCAGCTGCAGTCACCTTCTGGAGAGCAGGAATGGGGATTTTCCCCAGATTTTAGCAGGGAAGAACAAAGCCCTGGCAGTTCCATAAATATCCCATGGGAAGAACCACCAGGACAGGGTTTATAAACTGTGGCTCCATAACTAGTGTCATAGCCAGCTGCAGTCACCTTCTGGAGAGCAGGAATGGGGATTTTTCCCGGATTTTAGTGGGAAAGAACAAAGTTCTGGCAGTTCCATAAATATCCCATGGGAAGAACCACCAGGACAGGGTTTATAAACTGTGGCTCCATAACTGGTGTCACAGCCAGCTGCAGTCACCTTCTGGAGAGCAGGAATGGGGACTTTTCCCGGATTTTAGCAGGGAAGAACAAAGCCCTGGCAGTTCCATAAATATCCCATGGGAAGAACCACCAGGACAGGGTTTATAAACTGTGGCTCCATAACTGGTGTCACAGCCAACTGCAGTCACCTTCTGGAGAGCAGGAATGGGGATTTTTCCCAGATTCTGGCCAGGAAGAACAAAGCCCTGGCAGCTCCCTGGTTCCACGAAGCAGCCCAGCCTGAGGACCTTTCCTCAGGCAGACCCCTGGGACAGCTGGGATGTCACCTGTGTCCCCAAAGCAGCTCTGAGTCCCTCCGCAGCTCCTGCTCCAATTTCCAGCTCCTTCCCTCTCCAGCTCTGCTGTTGGAGCCCTTCAGTGTGAAGTACAGAATTCCAGGGAATTTAAAGGGATGGAGTTTATGGAATTGCTTCTTTCTGAGTCTTTTTGGGACATCCTGGGCACACAATCATTTTTATCTCACTGCAGAGTTGACATGAAAATATTCACTTTAACAGGAAGCATGGAAAGTCTCTGATTTACCTAAAACACTTGGATAGCACTCTGGAATAAATAATAGATGGATAAAGATGGAGCAGAGCCAGCTCTGACCACCCTGTGAACCCCCCCAAAAAAAGCACATTTTTCCCCATGTTTCAATGGAAATATTGAGGACTATCAGTGCAGAAGAGCTGGAGGAGCTCTCACAGGAGACACCAATTGCATTTCCAGGGTGGCACTTCCCTCACAAGCTGTAAAAATCCAAGAACTTCCCGAGGCAATTCCACAGTTTACAAAACCCCTGTGAAACCATGGAGAGGCATTCCAGGGAAACATCAGCATCCCCTGGAATGCCCTGGAATGCAGCTTTGTGCTGTCAGGAAGCTGGGCTGAATCCCTCCCAAGGAGATTTCCTTCCACAGGGAATTTGCCCCTCCTCTCCCAGAGGTTTTTCCAAGGATTAAACCCACCTCACACAAGGAAAAAAGTAATTGTTCCTGCTCTCCCCAGTGCTGCTCCTCCCCAGCAGGGAAAAATCCTCCGAGGAGCAGGCACTGCTTTAATCCCCTTTTTGAGGGAATGCAGGGATTTTAGTGCTGCAGCTGAGGAATATACAAGAATCCCTCCGAAGCAGAAAGAGCCAGGGCAGGAAGGCTCCTGGGAACTGCCAAAAAAATCCTTGTTAACAACTAAAAAGCCATTCCCTGGAAAGCAGTGGGAAGGGATTCAGCTGCAGCACAGGAAGCAGAGCTGGAGCAGGCAGCAATTTCAATTTGTCTGCAGCAACTGAAGCTGAAGATCTCAAAAAAAAATTTAAACAGCATTAAATTTCTGTCTCAAAGCCACCGAAAACACCTCAAAGGTTGGTAATAAAAAGGATCTTGTGCCAGATTAGCTGTGTAAAATCTTCAGCCTGGTTCTCTGATGGCGCAGTGCAAGGGTTTTAAATACCCAAAGGTTTCCAGAGCTCCCCTGTTCCCCCCTGACCTTTCCTGATCCAACAAATGTGTTTGACAGGAGGCTGATCCCATTTCTCTCCAGCAAAGCTGCTTTTCCCCCTTTTATTCACCCAGCCTGTCCTGGTGAGGGAGGGAAGGACATTTTCATGCAGCGACCTCTCAGAAGAAATGCCCTTTGCTGAATTGGGGATTATGTAACAGAGGCTGAGGAGGAGCTGCTCAGCCACAAAAATAATTCCTCTGTGAGCACAGGGAATGGCAGCAGCACGTTCTGCAGCCTAAACCAGAGTTTAACCTGCCTGATGGGTGAAATCCTGGCCCTGCTGCTGGAGATGGGGTCAGAGATGCTTTTGTTATCCCAAACTGAGGCTCTCCAGAGCGGGGGAGAATTCCTGCCTGCTCCAGCAGCTCTGTGCATCCAAGCAGCAGGAGAATGATGGAATTCCAGGCAGAGGGAAGAGGAAAGCAGGAAGGAAACAGATTAAAAAGCAGCAGAGATGCCACACTTTGTGGAGCAGATTTCCTCTGCTGTGCACACTGAGCTCCCAGTTAAAAATGGCATTTTTAGGGGTATTTTTCCCCAAAAAATTGGCTTTTCCTATTTTTCCCCAAACCCCTGGGAGCTGGGATGAGGAACGGGGCTCCAGCAGAGCCCAGCTGCTCCCTCCCTGAGGAGGTCTGATCTCCAGGGCCTACTGCCACTGCTGGGATTACGGGGCCAGAAATAACCTGTGCAAATAATTCCAGCTCTTCCCTCAGCATCCATCACCCCATTCCCGAGCTGGAATTCCACCCCAGCAGGATTAGTGCATCCTAATCCTGGGCAGGAATCACCTCCCTGTGCTGGGCACCCATCCTGCCTCACACCTCTCACCATTTCTAGGCTGAAGGGGAAAAAAAAACACCCCAAAATGCCAATTTGTGGTTATTTTTGAGCTTGGGGGTTTTCCAGCCCCACAGCTCTTCCCAGAGCTTTCCCAACAAAAGAAAATCCAATTAAAAACCAAGAAGATTTGGACTCTTCAAGAGGTAAAAAAACACTGAGAGAAGCTTCCTTTGCTCAATGTAAATTAAAACAATTAACATCACCAACATGGTACCAACAATAATTGTGTTTTAATCACACTGCAGGGATTTTGTGGTGTCTGAGAGGAAGAGAAACGGTGACCTGAACAAAATCTCATTTCAGCCACATCCCCTAACCTGAGTGAAAGGTTCTACTTCTGTTTTATATCCAGAATTCTGTTTTATATCCAAAATTCTGCTTTTATATCCAAAATTCTGCTTTTAAATCCAGTGCTAAAAGCTGTCCCCTCACAGGGTCCCTCGTGCTCTCCAAGCAGAGGCCACCTCCAGGTGTGCAGCAGTTTTACAGCAGCTTTAAAAGATTTTTTTTAAAAAAAAACCACCTCAACAGAGCCCAGCAAAAGCACTGGAGGATTTATCCCTCAGATAAACTGCGACAGGAGTGTCACAACACGAGAGGGATTTTCTGCCAGCCCACAGGAATTTGTTGCTGAGGCTTTTCCTGAACCAAAGGTGATTTTTCCACTGCCATCCCAGCAAATCCAGGTTTCCACGAAGCACCCAAAATCTTGATTTAGCAGCTCCCCATCTCTGAGAGGTTTCACTTGGCTAAAGGATGACAAGAGGGTTGTGTTTGGGAAATCCTTTGGGAATTCTAAACCCATTTTGTCAGTCCCCAAAGCAGGAGAGCACCAGGGCAGAGCCTCTCCTGTGGTTTTGGCTCCATTCTCCCACTAATTCCCTTCCTGCAAACCAAACCCCACTTTTTTTTCCTTTTTTAGCTTTTTTTTTATTTTTTCCTTTACTCCATATGGCTCAAGATTGGGGTCACCAAATCACTACTAAAAATAGGAGCTTTGGGAGCCTGGGACCCCAGCTCTGAGCTGCAGGGTGAGAACAGCCTTAATTTGTTGCATTTTTATCTGTGAACCGCTCAGCAAAGTGCTGAAAACCCTGTCAGATAAAAATGCAACAAATTAAGGCTGCAAGGAAACCACCAATACAATATCCCAGCCTCCTGGCAGGTTCAGCACCCTCAAAATGGGGGAGAAATGGGAAATGTCCTGGCTCTGTTTTGGTTTTGGAAGCAAAGAGCCAATTACAGTGAGGGGGAAAAAGATCTAATCACAAATATCTTATTAAAAGGAATGAAAATATTTAATTACCCTCGTGCCTGACAGAGAAAAGCTCTCACAGGGGTTACAGCATCATTCCCAATCCTGCTGCATACAGAATTGGCAGAAATGGGATAAAACTGAAATATTTCCAGAAAGACAAAAGTATTTTAATTCTTACTACTTTTTTCTTTTAATTACTATTAATAAAATTTTCTTTATACCCTTTTAAAATTTTAAACCTACTTTACCTTTCCCCTATTCCTATCTCACAACAAAAAACAAATACACTAATACATTAACTAAGAATCTCAAAGTTAATAAAAATCTCAAATTAACAAACCAAAAGCACAGCACAGAAGGCAGAGGTGACACTGGAAAGGGAAATCCAGAGGTGACCGTGATCCTACAGCTTTATAGGATGGGTGCCATAGAAAATAATGAAGTTTCTAGGCTAGAGGGAATAAACACACCAAATATCCCATTTCTTACAGCAAAATGAAGCCCAAAGAGTGGCACCCTGGCTGTATTTTTCACTCAGAGCAATTGCAGCACAGAAGAGCTCTCCAAGGACAACTCCCAAGTCCCAAATCCACCTGCAGGTGGAATTTCTGGGATTTTACCTTTAAAAGGGGATTTTTTTACCTTTATTGGAGCTTAAATAAACCCAACCTGTTTCTGATCACACATCAGGAGAGAAAAGATTCGGATTTCTTTGCTTCCCAGCAGGAAAATGCAGCAGAGCAGGCAGGGCCCAGCTTCCCAACTCCCACAAAAACAAGGAAGAGCCATCAGGAGACTCCAGGGATCCAGGTTCAGGGCTCTGAGGCACAACCCCAAGATGTCTGGGTGCCCTGGGATTTGGGAAACACTTCCCAAAGATTTGTTTCCCAATTCCCTGCAGTGCTCAGCTCCCAGTTTCTGTGGCAGTAGGAGAGGAGGGAGCTGCAGAGCTCAAATCAAACCCAAATGGGCTCTCCAGCACAATGAACTTCCAATTAATTCCCAGATCCTGCAGCGATCCCAGCTGCCTGCTCAGTGCAAACTGCACATCTTCAGCTAAAACTGCAAAACTTCTGCTCGGTGCAGCAGGCTGGTGTGGTAGATATTTATATCTATTTATTTCCTCCCTGCCATTTATTCCTGGCTGCCTTGGATGATCCAAGGCTGCAGCCAGGCTGGGAGAGCTGGGGGTGCTCACCTGGGGAGGAGAAGGCTCCAGGGAGAACTCAGAGAGAGCTGGAGAGGGACTGGGGATAAGGGATGGAGGGACAGGACACAGGGAGTGGCTAAAATATTAAAAAGGGCAGGTTTAGGTTAAATATTGTGAAAAAATTCTCCGCTGTGAGGGGGGTGAGGCCATAGGATGAGATTCCCAGAGCAGCTGTGGCTGCCCCTGGATCCCTGGAGTCTCCTGATGGCTCTTCCTTGTTTTTGTGGGAGTTGGGAAGCTGGGCCCTGCCTGCTCTGCTGCATTTTCCTGCTGGGAAGCAAAGAAATCCAAGTCTGTTTTTTTCTGAGGTGTGATCCAGCCCCTCAGAAATGGGTGGGGTTTATTTAAGGAAGTGTCCCAGGCCAGGCTGGAGCAGCCTGGGACAGTCAAAGGAGTTTTAAGGTCTCTCCCAGCCCAAACCTTCCTGGGATCCTGGGAAAACATGCACCAGCTGCTTGCAAGCATTAAATTCCCTGGGAAAGCTGCTCTAGATGAGCTCTGTCCATCACTGAAGGACAACACACAGGGATTTGCTGCTGCTTGAAGACACAGAGTGAAGCCTCAGGTTCAGCTTTTACATTTTCACACAACACTCTGGGCTGCTTCAGTGGGTGGGTCTGGGTTTCATATTATGGGATGTGAGCTCTGTTCACAGAGCAGGGAGACAAAACAATTCCTGCTCCAGCTGGGGACCAAGGAGAAATGATCCAAATCCAGGCCCAAGAGCAAAAACAACATCCCTGATCTTGCCCTGATCCCATGGAGAGCTGCAATCCCTGATCCCATGGAGAGCTGCAATCCCTGATCCCACGGGGAGCTGCAATCCCTGATCCCACGGGGAGCTGCAATCCCTGATCCCACGGGGAGCTGCAATCCCTGATCCCACGGGGAGCTGCAATCCCTGATCCCACGGGGAGCTGCAATCCCTGATCCCACGGGGAGCTGCAATCCCTGATCCCACGGGGAGCTGCAATCCCTGATCCCACGGGGAGCTGCAATCCCTGATCCCACGGGGAGCTGCAATCCCTGATCCCACGGGGAGCTGCAATCCCTGATCCCACGGGGAGCTGCAATCCCTGATCCCACGGGGAGCTGCAATCCCTGATCCCACGGGGAGCTGCAATCCCTGATCCCACGGGGAGCTGCAATCCCTGATCCCACGGGGAGCTGCAATCCCTGATCCCACGGGGAGCTGCAATCCCTGATCCCACGGGGAGCTGCAATCCCTGATCCCACGGGGAGCTGCAATCCCTGATCCCACGGGGAGCTGCAATCCCTGATCCCACGGGGAGCTGCAATCCCTGATCCCACGGGGAGCTGCAATCCCTGATCCCACGGGGAGCTGCAATCCCTGATCCCACGGGGAGCTGCAATCCCTGATCCCACGGGGAGCTGCAATCCCTGATCCCACGGGGAGCTGCAATCCCTGATCCCACGGGGAGCTGCAATCCCTGATCCTGGGGATCCCATGGGGAGCTGCAATCCCTGATCCCACGGGGAGCTGCAATCTTTGACTGAAGAGATAAACACCAGCAGGATGGGACTCCATGGGCTAAAGCTGTAATTAGACAATGAACTCCAATATGCAAATGGAGCAGAGCTGATAACAGGGACAGACCCCGTGACCATTTGTCCATTTTGGGACCATTTTGGTTCATCACGGGTGTGGCCTTGGCTGGGCTCTTGTGCTGCCCAAGGCGCATCCATGGAGGAAATCCTTTTAACAAATCCCTGCTTTATTCTTTAGCTCAGCCTAGTCTCGGTTCTAGCTCAGCCTTCCCAAGGCATCAAGAGAGGACCAGACCAAAAGAAAGCTGCGAACCTGCATTTTAGGGATTTTGTCACCCTTTGACCATTCAGGAGCTCCCTGACATCCCATCACCTGCAGGGACCAACAGACAGAGCAGCTGAGCTCTGATTCAGGGCTGCTTTTAAACCCCCCAGCACCGTATATCCACTCCAAGCAGCTCCTAACGACAGGAATTCAAACCCCATTGGCAGCCTGAACGCAAGGCAGGCTCTGCTGAAGCACCACAAAGCTTTCCCAACAAACCATGGGAAAAACTCACCCCCGGAGAGCTCAGCCAAGCTGGTGCACGCTCAGGTTTAAAAATGCTCCGAGCATCTGTTTTCTGCAAACTCCTGCTGTCCGCCCTCACGGAATTATTCCAGGCTGCTGGGAGCTCTCTGCACTGCCAAGAGCCTTCCCTGGGCACTTCAATCCACTCCCTCAGCATTCCCAAGATGTTCTGGGGCAGTTCTCAAACCCAAGCTCCTGGAATTCCATCGGAATTTTCATCTTTTCCAGCTGAAGTTTTGGGCTGAGTGCATTTTTTCCAGGATCTATTTTTTCTGCCTTTCATTTTTTCCAGGCTGTGATATTCCCTTTCCTCTTGTTTTCCTAGCCTACCAACACAAATGTTGTAACTACCTTTTTTAATATAAATAAAGTGTTATTTTAGGTTTCCAAACCAGTGGAAGAGCCCCAAGATCCCTGGGAGTACCCCCAAAATGTGAGGGGCTACACCTCAGTTCCATCCAGGCACTGCTGTGGATTTTAAAACATGGAATGCAGAACTATAGGAATTAGAGCAAAAAACACCTTTTTTTTTTGTTTATTCAAACCAGAAGAGGACATTTTGATCTATTTTTCCTCTAGAAAAATGTCTCACAGTGCAAATCTCCTCCAACACAAAAAAAAAAATACCAAGCAGCAAACAAATGCTTAACCTGGAGTGAGAATAAAATGCCATGAAAATAAAAGCACAGATAATTATCATTATTTGAATGATTAGATATTGGATTTGATAGAGCTTTGTTATGTTTTAACAGCCAAGCTCCCTCCTCCAGCTTTACAAAAGTCAGGATTTGTATTCTGGACTGAACTGGGAAAAAAGTCCCTGTATTTATTCCCAAATAATGCTGTTTTGAGGAGTTTGAACACACAAAGCCCATCCTCAAAGATGCAGAGGATCAGACTGTGGAATCCCACACCAGTCAGCCCAATCCCAGCCTCCAGAAAGAATAATTCTGCTGGGAAACTTTTAAAAAATGGAAAAAGGTTTGAAGTAAGGCAGACCCAAGCCGTGTAGGATCCCTGTGTTTTGCTGCCACCCTGCTTTAGTCAAAACCAAACTTAAGAAGAGCCACAGGAACTGTCCTGATTTGAGCAAAGCTAAAATCTTCAGCTTTACTGGAGAAAAAATACCCCAAAAATTAAAATCTCACTACTGGAGCCAAGTGCAGCACGTGTGTGAATTTCAGGAGCTGCAATAACGCTCGAAATGAAAATAAAATAATGAAATGAAAATAAAATAATGAAATTAAAATCGATTATGAGCTAGAGGGTCCCTGAGGCTGACAAAGCCACCTTGGGCTGGGCTGGGGACACGAAGCAGGACTTGGGACAGCAGCAGAAGAAGGAGAGATCCTGCCTGGAGGAGGAGGAGGAGGGAGAGAAGCACTGGTGGGGAGGAGAAGAAGAGAACTCTGAACGTTCTCCTCGCTGCTCAGCCCACACTCAGGCTCCAAAAATGCTCCTTGCTCACGTTTATCTGGGCCCCATGCAAAGGCACAGCAGAGCTCAGGTGCTGAGGAGTGGATGAGGCTCACAGGCACAAACGAGGATAAAAGCCAAGTTTTTCACTGGCTCCTTCAAGAGGAAATTCATTTCAGAATTCAAGATTAACTTGGCTCATTTTCCTGATTTTATGGTCACTTTTATGCTGGCTTCTGCCCACAGAAAATCCCTATTCTGGTTTTAGCCAGCTAGTTCCTTCTTCATCCGTGCAGAGGATGAACTAAGCAGCACCTGAATTAATTCAGTTTTATTTTCCCTCACGTCCAGCTCAGAACAACCCAAGCAATTTTAGGGTGAAGAATTCTCTGCACTTTAGGGCAGAACTTGCCAGCTTGCTCCCACTCCAACTCCCGTGTTGGTGTGCTAAAAAAATCACTGCAGATTGCACAGATTGGGGCAGCCCAAGCAGCAATTTCAGGCAATAAAATAACCCTTAAATCCCAGCCCCTCTGGGGTGGAATTATCACTGCACTGAGCCTTTGGTTTTCCAGCTGCTTGTTTGGAAATAAAGATATTTCAGAGGTGAAACAGCGATGGAAAAGTCATGTTTTCCTCCCCTCCTTGCTTGGAAGCATTAAGCAATTTTCCAAAAGCTGCCCTTAGAAAGAGCAAGTTAAACACAGATCTTCCTGACTGGCTTTTTCCAGCTCTTCCTCCTCATCTTTCCCCATCTCTCCCCCAAGTCCATCAGAACTCTGCTCTGGATGTAAGCCATGAGCAGAAACTGATTATTTCCCCAGTAGAATATTCAGGAAAAGTTCAATTCCTGCCACATTTCCCTGAGATCTTAAGGTGTTTATGCAAGAGCTTTCAAAATAAACCACTCGAGTGTCAAAACCCTCCTCCCAGTTTCAGCAAGCTTAAATCCACAGGTGAGCCTGACTCCAAACATTCTGGATTGCATTAAGTCTGGAAAAATTACTGGGAATTCAGCAGTGCTCTGCTGTCAGAGGTGGGAAAAAAGCTTTTTTCCCCACAAACACTCAGCATTCCAGGGGGAATTTTCTGCTCCAGGTGAGGTCCAACAGGTACGTGGCCATTCCTCCAGCACCCTGGGCTCAGCAGCACTTGGACTATCACCTTTCATCACTCTGAGGGCTCCACATCAATAAAAGATAAATTCCTGCCCTTTGGGATCCTCCCCTGCCCTTTCAAAGCACACACCCGTGGGTGAGAAGCTGTTTTCAAAGGAGATCTGAAGGAACAGCCACAATTCAGGAAACGGCTGGACCTGTTCTCCACCAAAAGAGGAATCTGTTTCAGGAAGCTTCCCATGGGCCATTATTTGCTGAAAAAAGCCCAGATCCCTTTGGGGCAGCAATAAATCTTAGTCAGAAAGAGCTCAACCCTTTCGCTGGCTTGGGGTGCTCCACCCCAAAAGCCGATTGTCACTCACCTGTGTGAGCTCCCACGGCATTACAGAAACTGTCTCACTGCTTCATTAACAATAAAAATTAATGAGCTTTCAGGACATACCAGCGGGCTGCAGTCTCCCCTCACGCCAAGATCACTTTGGTGGGGACAAAGCCCCTTTCCAGCTCTCCCCAAAATTCACTTTATTGCTGACCTCCAGACTCCCAACTGCCGCCAAACGCCAAATGTTTGCACTGTCCCGCAGCCACTCGGGATTGTCACCCCAGCTGCTGGCACTTGACACCTTCCCTGCCCGGAACAAACGACCCATTTCCATTTAACTCCTGTCCCCTCCCGAGGCTGGAATTTCTCCGGGAACTCAGCAGTGCCACGGGGAGCACAGAACCCCATCTAAGCCACATCTCAGCCCATGCAGCACCTTCCCGGATCCCTGATTCTCACTCAGCCCCAGCAGGGATTTCCCCAGACTGCCTCACTCTGCAGAGAGCCTCCAGTTTTCATTCACAGTGCCGATGCCAACTCTGGTTAACAGAGACACGAGGTCACTGCTGGCTCCACGCTGCAAAATCTGCACGTGCTCAGGGAATAACTCTCACCTGGGATCTTTAGGACAGTATTTTTCTGTCAAACACCCCGAGAGCCTCAGTGCTGGCCTGGTGGAAGGTGTCCCTGCCCACGGCAGGGGTGGAATGGGACGGGCTCTAAGGTCCCTTCCAACTCAAACCAGGCTGCGAGACCCCACACTCCTGTGATTCCAGGATTTCCCCGGAGCAAAGAGCCAAGCACCTCACGCTGCAAGGTGAAATTCACCTCAACAGCCGGAAAACTCTAGGACTGAATATTATCTGCAGAGCAGAAAGGAAGGAGCATGAAAGGAGAATGAAACCAGCGTGGAATCGGCGGATGGGAGAAGCAGCCTCTCGCAAGGAGCAGATCCTCCCGCAAGCCGAGCTCCCTGCCCTTGCCGGCTCTCCAGGCCCGAGCAGCGCTGCCCGCGATGCTGCACCAGAGCAGGAGCAGCTCCCGCTCCGGGAGCCGGCAGCGCGGCCCGGCCTGCCCGGAGCACACAGGCGTTTTCCTGGGCGCTGCGGGGCTTCCTCGGAGCAGGAGGCTCGGCTGGAGCAGCCTCTTGGCCCCGCTCCGCTCCGCCACTAATTGTCATGCACTTGGCTGCGAGCTCGCCGGGGAGGAGGCAGCCGCGCTGGATTTAGCTCACGCTATCCTACAGGAACGGAGAAGCCTTGGGGTGTGGTGGGTTGGTTGTTTCTTCTTTTCTTTTTTTTT
>VWZV01007069.1:0-84691 GCA_013397155.1 Irena cyanogastra | reverse complement strand
TTAAAAATTAGAATTGAATGTAAATTGATAAGAAAAAAAGAATTTTGCTGTTTAGTTGCCTTTTTTTCTACAAATACTTATTTTTCAAGGGTCAATTTTTAAAAAAAAATTTAACTTTTTTAGGTATTAATAGATGCCTATCTTGGAACGAAATACTGAAGATTTATTGAGATGTGTTCTCTCCAAAGTCAGGATGTCTTAATTCTTTTTTATGTCTTTGTAGTTTATAGTCATGTGGACACAGAAAACTAATATTCACTAGCCTAATGTTTTAATGAAAGATGGAATTTCTACTGCAGGTGGAGACATAGATACGTAGTTAGAAACCCTTATAATTAGCTTGAATGAAATAAAAATGGAAGGCTACAATTACATGTTGACAAAGATAAGGCAAGGCTTGGTATTCCTTTGAACATTGTGGTGTAGTGATCTGCACCAGTCCAAAAATTTTGGGCAGGTGGTGTTCTTAGTAGCTTGATCTGTTACCAAACTCTTTTTTGTTAAGGGAACTCATGTTTTGAAGTCAATTTTTGTTTTGTTGAGAGTTAGCAAAACATCTGAATGTTTTTCCAGAAGGATTAGATATCCTTTTCCTTATCATGACTGTCCAGGATGATAACCTAATAAAAAAGATGGTATCAAGGATGTTTTGATTATAGTTTATGCTCAGTGTTTGTGAATCAAAAGGCTAACTATTAGCTATGCTTAATTGATAAGCATTCATAGTTGTTTTTTTCTTAGGCTGAACAATCTCATTTTAATATTGTGTAGCTACCAAATTAATAACTAAGGAAATGGTAAAATGAAGAAGTCTTTATAAGCTTCATTTTTTGTCTTTCTGGTCTTTCTGGTCTTCCAAACTATTTTCAGGGTTTTAATTCTTTCAGGACTTGCTATTAGACCTCCCGTATGTCAGAGAAGTAAGAATTCTATTCTGTTAAAGCAGAAATGCTCCTGTTAATGTCCCCAAATACTTCTCTATATATGAACTCAGTTTCTAGAACTGTTAAGTAGAAGGAGGGAACATTTCTCTCCACTGAATTTGTAATAGAATGTAAAAGAAACTTACAGCAAACTATTTTTGATGAAGGGGAAGGTTTGTTTTGATTTATTTTGATTTAGTCTATAAATAAAGTAGTGGATTATACACAAATGTGATCCTTAAAATTTCATGGAAAGATAAATCAGCACATTCTAGTGAAAAAAAATCTTCCTGGTTCATTTGCTTAATTGTGAAGTAGCATATTTTTCAAGCTGTTATTAAGGTTTGAAATGATTAGCCTTCATTAGTTTGGTAATTAGTTTAGGCAGATTGTTTTGGAACAGGCTCATTCCTATCTTACTGCTATTGAGTCTGTAATACTTGTGTTGTGGAAGTCGCTCTTGATGAATTTTTCACCATGGTTTTAATTGCTTTCTCTTTTAAAAATAATAATAGCTAAGCAGCATGAAACAGAATTTGTTTCACTGGAAGAAAAATCCTTATTTCCAGAGGGTACCCATGCTAGTTTGATAGTTTAATGTTTACAAGTGTTAGGCTTCCACTCTGCATGTTGCAGAGAGAACTTTCCAGGTTACAAAATGATACCAGACCAATACAGGTAATTCTTCGGGTCTATCAGGCAACCTACTTCTAATGCAACAGTTTCAATAGCCTTTATTGTATATCCTTTTTTATTTTAATATTCAAAATGATTAGCATCAGATTTTAGTGGCTTCTGTCTGATATGACAATATTCATGGGGGCACTGACGCTGCAAAACTGCATCTATTTCTTCACAAAGTAGACATTGTCAGTAGACTTAAAAATAAAATTTCAGTGTCTGGCTGCAGGAAAGGAGGATACAGACAGAGCATTCTGCAGTATGGGCATGTGTCAGAATCCAGCTGAGGTTAATTGTGGTCTCAGTTAATTTTGTGCCTGCAAAATATTCGGAATACTTATTGACTGAAAATCAACTTACAGTAGCTCCATGCCTTTCACATCCTGATTTGTTGCTGCTATGTACCATTCATTATATTCATAGTCTTCCTGCCAGCCAGGTTCAGAGTTTAAAAGGAATATATCTGGTAAAAAAAATTTGTCAAAGTATTCAGAATGAGTATGATTTTCTTTAATATATATTTTTTAATTTGGTCATCTCAGTTGCACCTCATGTTTGTAAATAGCTGTGAAATGATAAGGAATTAGTTAACTGCTTCCTCAAAGACTAGTGTTCTGAGAACAATTTAAAATCGTCATATAATATTATTACATTTAATTGTTGATTTATGCTGAAAGGAATATGTACAAACAGGTTTTGTGTGCTAGAGGCAGATGGGAGAGTAAGTTGAGGGCAAAGAGAAGAGTTAGGGTTTTTCCCTACTTTCCATTCTCTTGGTCACCATCTTTGGAAGTTAACTGAGTTGGAAGTAAAACCAAACTGATGTTAGTTCTAATTCTGCTCCACACAGTGGTTTTTAGCACTTCTCATAAAAAAAAATTAAATATTTGTTGCTTTGTCCTTTGAGGGCTTTTTTTCCACTCAGACTAAGACTCACTTCTAATGGCTGTTTGAGGGCCCATGTGGTAAGAATTAGACTTCTCAATCCTTTAGCCCTAAAAGAGATGAATGAAACCAGCATTTATAATGCCATCAAGCTGTTATGAGAGCTCAGTGTTTATCACATAGAATCTGAAAGGTCTCAAATTCTAGGCCAAGCTCCATGTCTCTTTGAGTTATCAATGTTTCCTACTTTCTGCAGTGTGCTATCATATGTACTAGATTTCATTTACCAGTTCTTGATTACAGTAGTTAACTGCATGCTTTTTTCAACACTTTTTCTTTTTTCCATTTAACCAGTCTGAAAAAAACCACAATAATTCATATTTGTTATTTGATATTCTGAGTTTACTGTTACCTCTGTGTAATACTTTATGTTAGAGGTACTTTCAAAGTACATGACTCACTTTTCATAAACTGTTGCTTATGAACTTTGTTGAATTCAAGCCAGAATATGCTTTACAGCTGAACAATTTCAAGTAATAGACTCAGAATTCATTTTGCACAGCTTTTTGTGTGAACACATATTTATTCCTGCAAACAAATTTGAAAAGCAGAAAAAAACCAAAACAAGTGTGATTCAGAATGTCTGGATTCTGAATGCAATATAACTTTTGCAAAAATCTTTAGCAGTTTTTTAGATGTTTATATTTGTGTTATAGACATAAGTTCTCAATATACCAGGAATACTTCTAGAACTACTTGTAAACTACTTATTGAATTCTTAAATGCGAGGAATTTGAACAGAATGATCTAGTGCACAGTGTTTTCTTTCAACTGAGAGATGTTTTTATGCCACTGAGGAAAGTCCATTAATTCCTGAGGGCTCAATTGTGTCTGGTTAGGCATAGATTGTAGAATTGTGTGGTGATGAGCTTCATTTTCTAAGATAACCACATGGACAGAGAGTGCCTCTGGGGCTTAGGCTTCTACAGTCACAAAAACCTTATCTTTCTGAGATAACCACATTGACCTACAATGCTTCTGGCTGTGGAAATGGTGGATTTGAGGATTGGAACTTCAAAAAGGAAGTCTCAAACCTCATTAATGGTATGAAAAGCAAAAATCATCACAAGCTACTCTTCCATATATGCAATAAGGTCTCTGACTGCTCTTTCCTCTCTGCCTTCTGTGAGAGATCCAGTCAACAATCAGGTCAAATTTGTATCAGTTTGTTTCTAGTGTTAAAAATAAAAATGAATTTCTATTAAACCAAAGCATATCATAATTAGGACCGTGATGTTTCATTGATAAGAAAAGTGTTGCACAGGCAAATAATCAGGAAGGTTCGTTATAGACACAAAATTGTTGCTCTCTTATCTTGAAACAAGAAGCCTATGGTCATGACATTTAATCACAGCAAGAATAGCATTTATTGAATCTCACATTCACTGAGTCTCAAATTAAGGTGACTTACTTATTAAGGCCAATAAATGGCAATTTTTTTTTTTTACATATTTTTCCTTTATTAGTTTCTGTGCTTGTGCTTTCACTTGAAGGTGTGCTTTGGGACTTTAACCATAGAATGACTTTTAAAAAAAAATCTTTCTGTTCCTTTATCACGTATATTTAATATACTTATATGTTTATCTACCTAGACCAATATAAGACAAACCAAATGCAGGATTTAGTTTAAAAATAAAGATAATTATTTTTAGACTTATACCATTAATAGCTTAGTATTTGTTTCTCTTGAAAGTGTACTTAGAGCAGGTATTGTTTATATAAGACCTAAAGTAAGTAACAGATGGAGAGCTAACACTGACTCAAATGCTTACTTACACATAGATTGTGCAACATGAAACCTCTGTGATGTTGAGTGGCTTTGCATATCTGTACCCAGTGTTCCTAAATGTATGAAATGGTTATAAATTCTCATAAGTTGATGGCACTCAAATAACTAACCTGAATATTCTTGGTAGAAATTAAATTTTATCTAGTATTTTGTCTCTGCTTTTACTTGTAATAGAGATTACAAGTAGATTACAGTTTATTGGTATTTGCATCCTTGATAATTGTTTTGAATCTCACTATAAAAAACAAGGTTGAATACATGCATAACGTATTAGAATTGCCATTAAGCAAATGATTCCGAATTAATGTTTTGCCTCTCTATGCTATGCAAAACAAATTTTCCTCAATTAATTTACAATTGATTACTCTATAGTATGTCCCAAGGGAATGCAAGAAAGGTCTGTTCTGTTCCCTGCTATTGTGTTTCTGTAGTTTGATTAAACCAAACATCACAAGAATCCAAAGGGAAGCATTTGCTCATAACGGTAATGTCTGAGGCACTTTTAATTTGAATGCTTCCCAAAGCCTAAATACAGAATTAGCCTCTATTAGTTTACCCTTCCTAACCAAGAGGATACTGCCAGATCTGTTCAAAACTTCTAATCTGTTCAAAACTTCTAATCAGGAGTTAGACATGTTCTCTTGTTTTGCATGTCAATTTAAGGCTATAATTTGCAGTTTTGGCTACATGCCAAAATCCCCATCCCTGATGACCACAGGAAAAAATGTATCTGGGCTTATTTTGTTCTGCTAAGATGTTCCATAGCTTTTGTATTCTTTTCAGGTATGTGATGATATAGAAGTCAGCAGAGATAAGTGAAACAGACAGAGCAGCATTTACTGGTTAGAGCTTGTGAAAATAGCTAGCAGGAAGAATATTCAAACATATAAATGCTTATTTTAATCCAAAGACTTTTTGATTTTTGATTATTCTGTTTCAAGTACAAATTTAGAAATATTTTTATTATCTTAATGGGCAAAGTCATGTATTTGGAATGAGGAGTGAGGATGTAACCAAGTATTTTCTTCTATTCTAGTAAAAAATATTTTTTGTGTGGAAACCAAAAAAAAAATTGCTGGAAGATGGGAAAAATGTTTAACGTTGACCCATAAATTATAAATTATGAGTCGTGGCTTGGTTCCTGTGCAGGCTGCTTGAAAAAGGCCTGTCTCTAGGACCAGGGGCTGTGGGTCTCTGGTGGATGCAGAAGCTCCTTTTCAACCTTCAAATGTGAAAGAATGACAGAGTTTGCCTTAAGATATGTTCATTAATAGCTAACTTCAGTTGACTCCCTTTTTATCATTCTGGTTATTTTGTACACTGCAAGACATCTCCTCATAAATTATATAGGGCCTAGACATGTAACAGAGTTCTGTATTTTGGGGAGAGAGGGCATATAATTAATGAGCAACTGCAAAATCCTTTAATTCTTACACTGAACTAAATCTTAACCTTTAACAGATGATGAGAATTTGAGATCTTCATAACGATTATCATAGAATTATCACAGAATCGGAGAATAACTTGTGTTTAAAGGGACATTAAAGACCATCTTATTTCCAACCCCTCCCATCATGGGCAGAGACATCTTCCACTATACCAGATTGCTCAGGTCCCTATTACTCTTTGGAAGATGATATCCTATGAATCATTAAAGAAGTTTTGAAGTCTTTACTTATTTGTTATAGATGTCTACTAGAACTGTACTAAAAAAAGAATGAAGAAAACAATTATCAGGTTGGACAGAGTATACATTTTTCTCCATACAGCTCCTACTTTTTGTTTTTAATTTGCACATAAATCATAAAGAAAATGAGCTTATGAAATACATACAATACTCTAATATGCTTTCTTAAAACTTTCAGAAAATACTTGGACATGCTGGCACAGGAAGTTCTGAATTCTCTGTGGTGCTGAGAGATCCTAATAGAAGTGCACAATATTATTCTTTTATAGGCTGCTCTGTACCTCAGAAATAAACTGAGTAACATGTGGCAGTTGCTAGGGTAACCAGTTTTTGCATTTTGCAGAAAAACTCCAAGAATAAAACACATGTAAATTGGCAGTGTGGAAAGCAGTATCATATACAGTCTCATATTCTCAATTTGTTCTTTATGGTTTTCCTCTATACTATTTACATAACAATGAATTAGATCTGCTTCATCTTTTACTTTGAATCTCCCATACACTTGTATTTTGCATGGGTATGAAAGGCATTTAAGCTTTCAACTGCTAAGCTTAAACTGGTTTTTGCCCTGTCAAACTATCTAGATTTACTGTCAATAAGATATAGCTGTGGTTGCTGTAAGTGCTGATCATGTTTGCTGTGTGTGATTATCAGGGCATGCAAACAGAAATTAAATTGAATTTTAAAAGTTGTCCTTTGCACTTAAATATGATTTCCTGTAATTGTTCAAATGATTCAAATTCCATTAAGCATCTATCTTGACTATGAGGGTCTGAGTTAAAAGCTAGCAGGCATTTTGAAAGGCAAGATTTTCTTGTTCTCGCAAGAGTCCTATTTAGGACTGAACTGGAATTCCTTTTAAAACAAACCTTTCTGTGCTTGTTTTGGAAAATGTTTGTTAATAAGTTCTGCAAATTACTGCATAATGAGAAATGCATCCTTGTTACAAGAAGAAATAATTTTATAATAAATCATTAACATTTTGATTTGAATTACATTCAAATGCTTAACCCTAGTGAATGCCAACAAGCAGACTTTGTCTGGCAAATGTAGTGGTCATAGATAAACATAGACTGTATAGACTATTATTGTGTTGAAATTCTTCTTCTAAAACTTCTTTATTATTCATACTTTTGAGTTCAGAGTATTCCAGTGCTAGAAAATTTACTTAGGGAGTTGATACAATACCAGTGATAAATATCAGCAATATAATTTATTTTTTTCAGAAATGTTTTTCTTTAAAAACATTATCAAATTATAGCTTTTACCCATGTTAGAGAATAGAAATGCAATCTGTCTGCATGGGATGGTTCTGATATGAGAAAAATGCTTTAAAGGCCTTCCCAACCCTCCCTTTAAACTTAGTATTAAGTAAATCTCATGACAATGATTTTATGCACATGCAGAACTAAGAACAGAAAGAGCTGTCTTGTGTTATCTACTGATAAGATTAGAGCAAAGACTGGAATTTAGTGCTGCAGCGTATTTCTGTCCTGCTTTACACTCCATGGTTTCCATGAGGTTACAGATATTATTATTGTGTGGTTCTAGTTTGTTATTCTTTGCACATTGCTTTTTTTCAAAATTAAGACTTATATGGTGTCCATTTAATCATTTGTAAAAGGGTAATCTAAATTTTAGGCAAATATAATTGACCAATTCATGTTTCTTAAATTACTCTGGTAGAATATCTTGATAATCTTGATATTGGAGTAAGTAATCCTGATATTGGCGATAACTGTGGAAACTCAGCATATGTAATACCTTCAAACTGACAGGTTTTCTCAGCAGAACCACTTCTAATGAAACTCATTGCAGGTTTATAACATGTAATGAGTGAAACAGTTTAAGTATATTCACTACATGATGTAAAATATTACTTTAGGAAGTTAAAGCCAAAGTTTAGCACTTAATATGAAGTGGTTATCTAATTCATGATTGCTAATGCTGTTTTTTTGAAGCTGTGTATAAAACTGTAGTGTATTTGGTCCCAGATCTGTGGAAAACACTGAACACCAGGCTGAGCAGAAGTACAGAGCTTACAAATGAAGATGATAAGGTTTCAGGGAAACATGCTTCTCTGTTCCTAGGAAATAGTTCCTTTCCGTTAACTGAATAAATACAGTGTGTTATTTTAAAATTTTTAAACAAGCCAGTAGGACATTTAAACCATTTTTAGTGTCCTGCTGGGATTTCATTGAATTACTCTTCTTTGCTGTTACCTGCTCTTGTAGGTAACAGCAAAGCAAATATTGCCTCGTGACCAAATAGAGTTTTATTTCCTTTAGCAGTCCAGCAGACTGTCTGCCTTTTCAGAATTTTCAGCTCCATACAACTAGCTCAGAGACAGATCGAACAGTGCCCTTCACCTCTAGTAATGTCTAAATTGCTGTCATGTGATGCAGTCATACCAAGACATCTAAGCAGGCTCTGATGACAGTGGTGCTCTAAATTGTTACCCAAGGCAGTGTTGGCAGAGAAGCAGGCCTTTATGTTGAGACGATCATCATGGCATAGTCAAGTGGAAGGGACCTCAGGAGCTCTTTATTCAAACCTTCCACTCAAAGCAAAGTCTGCTTTTGTGCCAGACCAGCTCATGGAAGGTAAAAATCAAACTGGAGTTTCTTACTACTTGCAAATCTTGTTCTTTGACCATTCCATTGCAAACAGATCATGGTGGATTCAATATTGTACTTTGACATGCCAAACAAAATTTAGTTTAAAGCAATGCTAATGCAAATTTAATTTTTATGGAATTGGACGTTTTCCTCAGCCCTGAGCATTGATTACTCTTTATTGTAAAAATAAATATCTACATTGTAATTAATGATGGAGTAGATGGCTTTAACAGAATTTACTCAGACTTTCTGGAAGTTTGGCTAACCTCTATGTGAGTGATTAAATAGTGGTATAGTGGATTTATGCCACAACTTTTAACGTGCTTACAGTAACATTAAATCCATTTACTACTACTATAGTAGTTGTAAATGGGTAGTCTACAATCTCAACATAACTATTACAGTTTCCCTGATGTATTTGTGTCAGGCACAAATATTGTGTGTTTATTTAAACTTTTTTGTAATTTTTTCTTAATTTTTAATGTTTTTTTGTACTTTGTTGTTGCTAGGATTGACATAATGGCATACTAAGACAAGCTACTTTTTGAAGAACTGATATATAAACCAAATTTAAAACAAAGTAAAGGTTGCAAATGCTTAATCCACATTCATCTAAGATAAATGGATTTTTTTTTTGTTTCTTTTTGTGAATTTTTAGTAAATCTCAAAGGCTGTCAGAGCAGTAATGAGAATAACATTTGAAAACCAGAAAGTTTATGGATTTTCCAGCCCTTAAAATAGCAAAGGATATTTCATTATGGAGCAGAAGGCCAGGACCGCCAATGAAATTTCTATATACTTGTTTGAACTGAAATGACCAGAGATCCTAAATGTACTTAATAATTTGGACAATATATGGGTAATTTAAGATTTCAGCATTTAAATCTTTGAAATTATATATAATTTTAGTTATCTATTCTACTTACAGTTTACTGTTAAATGATACCTGCTGAAGGCAATATTTAAATGCCTAATAAAGGCACTTGGATCTGCGTTGCCTTGAGTAGCCTCATTAAAATGACTCTATGCACTAATATACTAATATCAAAGGTGATAGCTTCCTATCTGAGGGAGTGTGAGGTTTGTATAATGTGTGTCCAAACATGCATATTATCCTTGGGAGGAAGTGAGAAATGCAGAAATATTTCTGTGCAGCTCCTCAGATTGACTGGCTCTTCTTTCTGTCTCAGCAGTTTGCTGCTGCTGTTGGAAGACAGAGTACTTTTCCTTATTTTCTGGAGCTTAAAGTTTGGAGTCTAACACTGGAATAATATGCTGAATATTTTTTTGTCTCTTATTTTACAATAAAAATAAAATGACTGAAAGTGTGTTTGTCTGACAAAATATTGATGACTGGATAATCTATATCAAAGCAACATTCAGAAGAATATGTTATGTGAGTTATACATGCTGGGTGAAATTGCTATTCAGACAAATATTTCTAGCTTAACAGATCATTATATTTGCAATTACCTCATTTAGTCTTCTCTCACCTCATAAGGATAGGTCTATAAACTGGTATAATTTTTATTAATAATTCAATTTCTCTCAAGTGCTGTTGAGTTTTAGCTTTGTGTTGGGCTACCAGCAAGTAACTGGCCAAAATGAAATAGTAAAATTACTGTATTGTGAGAGTGTGATGAAATAGCGGCTCTACAGTCTCAGCTGTTATTTCAGAAAGTTAATATGGTGCATCTTGTGTAAAAAAAGAAATATATGTTCAAAATGGTGTAATACACACGATATAGCTAGGATAATCTTCTAGTGTTATACTTAGGAGGATAAGTGACATGTTTTAAAATGATATGGAATAGGAGTTGTGCAGATAATGTCCCTCAAACTACAGTGGTAATAAAGCACCACTTGGCTGTAATTATCGTTTTCATAATGACAGGCTTTTTAAAAATTTGGTTAGAATTTAACAAGAGAAAATCCTGTACTTCATAAGTTGATTGAATAGTTTCAGAACATCCTTTTGCAGTACAGAGGGAGGAAGCACTGCCTGGTTTCTGTATGGAACATGCAAAAGAGAGCAGTTTAGTATTCTGCAGTGGGTTTGGAGCTATTGTTACACAGAAAAGAGTTTTTTCTGGAAGACTCAGCTTCCATGTGCTTGACCAGTGTGGGCTCTCCTGTCTCTCAGCTCCTTCCGTGGCATGCAACATGGAGCCAGCTGGAGTGGGGAGCTCAGCAGGTAATTCTGCACTTTGGTGGAAATGCTGCGCTGCACTGTACTGCACTTGGGTGAATTAGCTCACTGTTAAGTGTCATCTGCAAAAATTGCTGATGCTTGACATGACCTCTAGAGAAAGCTGCTTTCCAGAGGGGAGAAGAAGTTCAGTGACTTGAGAGAACTTGGCAACAGGAATGAGCTTGGGGTGAAGAAACAAATGTCTCTCCCTAGTCTTTCTATTTATAGCTACCGTGACACTAGCTAAAATCTTTGAGAAAAGTTTCTGTTTTAACATAAAAATTATTTATGTCAAGATAAAAAATTTTATTAGGTCTTTAGGTACTGAATAAATCACATAAATATGATATAAATAGCGACACATGCATGTTTTCAGCAGATATATGCTGCTATTGTAAAGTAGGAGACATTTGTATTTATGCTTATTCAGGGAACGAGTCCCATAATTGTACTTATTTAAATGCGTCTCAAATCTGGTATATATTTCTCATTCTATTTAAAATAAGAATTATTTCTTGTTTTAGCACCATGACAAAACTAACCAACCCAGTTTCCTTTAACCTCTCAACATCACGCTAGAAGAGCCCTAGTAATGTCTGACCACCCTGTTGCCTTTTTAAACACAATTTGGGAGTCATTTCTTATCCAGGATGATGGTAGAATAGCATAGAGTACTATGGTGATTTAAAAAAATGTCTCAGTGCACAACTTTGGTCTTCATTGTGTGATCTATTACACCACAGTTTTTGTGTTTTATTATTCCATAATTTATTAAATAGGTAATTTCTGAAATTGATCCCTAGACGTATAATTGTATAAAAAATACTTTTTCTTCTTTTTTTCATACTGGTAGCTGGATGCCCAGGAACTTTTGGTACAGCTAAACTTAAGATTTGTATCTTTTTTATCCCAAATGTTATAGAGAATTTAAAGTGTTTCCTGGCAGACTGGTTGCTATTTGCATAACAAGAAATGTCTATTAAAAGACTCTTAGAGTAATACTAATAATCAGTAGACATTTTGAAAAAATAGTCCCTGTAGCATTTTATTGTACTTTGCAGTGTTTACCTCTAAATACAGATGCTTATTCAGGAAAGAGAAAAGCTAAATTATTTCTTTTGTGTCAATGTTGTCAAAAAGCATTTCCCAGTTTGACTGAGACTGTTGGAGCTAGGAGCATAGAAGAGGCAAAAATTATTTTCTACTCTATTACAGAGGTCAGTAGAGTTAAACTACCATTAAATTTGGGGCAGATATTTTAATGAATTCAAGAAATACGACAACTGAATAGAAATAATGTGAATACAGAGATCTTATTTCTTATTTCCTTTGAATTAAAACACTGCTGCTTGTGGCCAAGCTGAAAGAGAGTTGAGATAAATCTTTTGTGAAAAGAAGTATTTCTAAATGAAGGACAATGGTTTCAACGATATGCTGTATAAATTTGTGTTTATAAAATGAAGCTTCCCATTTTAATGTCTGCATTTGTTTTTTCTTTGAAGAAAAGTAAGCAGTTTGGTGAATGCTAGGGGTGAGAACATGCCTGTTGCTTGTATTATGGTTGATGGTCCATGTATAATGAATATGAAATCCTGTTGGGAGAGGGTAATTGGATCAAGCAAAATTGTGAAAGTAGTTTGTATTTGGTGCTCATGAAAATACTCTTTTTAACAAGATGTTGCATTCAGCTACTCCATGAAGAACCCAATGTGAAATAATCTTATTGACATCCATATTGGATCTTTGGTGCAGATGAGTATAACTCCATGTGCTGTGCTAATAAATATTTATCAATTCAGTTAAGTTAAGGCTATGAATTTATTGAGGAAAAATTGATGAACTCATTTATAGATTTTGTGTATAACACTGAAGGTCATACTGTTTATTTAAATAAGTTCTTTATGAACTACACCATTTCACAATAACCGCTTTTAACAGTTTGTAGACTGGTCAGTTAAATAAGTAAAAGGCACAGTAATTCCTTTTTACAGTTACATTACAGTTTTAATGAGAACCATTGATTTTTTTCTTAATACTAATGTGTTTAATGACCTTTCTAATGACATCTGCCAGTATTGTTTCTTCTCAAGTTCTACTGGCATTTTCTTTCAGTGAGGCAAGGGATTTTAATTGATTGTTGTGTTGTTAGAATGAGAATTAGTATTCTTTTAAAGTAGTATGAAGGCTTGTAGAAGTCATATTCTGTTAAAAAATAATTAGAAGTTATCTGATTTTTAGTCTTCAGAAAAATTTTAGAAACTCTCCATTAGTCTTCAGAAAATAGTTCCTCGAGTGCTACATGTGAAATTGGTTTTTCATTGTCAGTTTTTGCTTCTTGATATTAAGTAGAGTTTGTGGAATTTGACATGGAAGAGTATGTTAAGGTAGTTTCTGACAATGTCTCTCTCAAGAGTTTTGTTTTCTTTCAGCTTTTAATGGTACTATCTGAAGAAAGGACATATGAATTAACTAAAACACTAATGTACCATGAATCACTAGAACTATATATAGTTCAAAAAAGGTATGATTTTTCTGTCTGTGGTGACTTTTCTTTCAATTGTAGATAGAGTTTGTCTTGAAAAACTCTTTTGTTTTCTACTGCTTATCTTCTTCTACTGTTTTAATACTCTAAAACTTGGCTATTAAATACCAGTCTAACTGAAATTAAGAATGTTTGTCAGCAAGCAGCAGAGATTTTGGTTAGCTTTTAATTATTAATATAATAAAGGTTATGGGTGAGAGTCAAAGAAAGTGGCTCCAACACTCCTAAATGGCTTGCTCTCTCTTGCAAATACTTAGTTTTGTTTTCTAGTGACAAGGGACAAGTGATTACAAGTGAAAAGCAGGACGTGAGTATTTTCATAAGCTGCTCAATCTTGATGAGTTAACAAAGATTATACTTTGGTTTTGATCTGCATTACAGGTAGACCAGATCAACTAAGCAACGTTGCTAATTCAGGTGCAAAAATGAAGTACTCACCCACTTCAGGGTACTCCAAGCAGGCATGCTCTGATGTCATGCTCAGAGCTGCCACCCTAAAAGACGGGACTTCGGGGTTACCATAACAACATCAGCCAGTCGTTGGCTGACACTACAACATTATTGCAGGAGCTTTGAGGGAGCATTAACCAAAATACAATCACTATGCATTTTGCCTGCTTTGCTGCTTCAGAATGTCTATGCTGTGTAGAGGGGCTTCATCTACAGCATATATTCTTTGTACATGTGTGATTGAAATGGCCACATTTTTCTGAAGCTCTTTGGCATATCTATATAATATTTTGAAGTAGCACATTAGAGTATATGTGGCAAAACCCAAGATGCATTTATGTAAAGTTATTCATATTTACTTATTTTCTACATCAAAAATGAATGAGGATAAACATTCAGAAAAGCTGAGCAGCTACTGAGGCATGTAGAAAAAGTTTCCTCTGAGTAGTCCTTTGCACATAGCATGAAGAGTCAGAATCAGGTTTTCTCTACTTATTTTATAGCACATTTTGTAAAAATCCAAACCAAGAGCTGGATATGCTTGTTGTACACATGCAGTGTGAATGAAAACAGGATATTTAATTAATTAGACCAGAGATTGTATTTCACATAATAAAATGTCAGCTTGCTTTAAACATGTTTCAGAGACCACCTAAAATAGAGGAAGCAAGCTTGCCAATAGCAGGAGCTAATGCTTCAATACCTTTCATTTTGTACTCTGAAAAGGAAACGTCTTCTTAAGCTCATTCATTTTCCAGAGGGAATGTTGAATGCTGTGGCATATTGTCAGAGCTGCTTTATTGTCACCATTTACAAAGGTCACCTGAATTAATCGACTTCTTACCATACATATTGTTAAGCTACCCATTTCCTGACATTTTTGGAAAGGTGACAGACTCAGAGCCAGTGGCTATCTGTTGATGGTTCTTTCACACTGTTTGTTTCTCAGAACACAGTAGCTCTAAAATTACAAGCAAATAATTACATTGGTGCAAAGGAACAGAATCTTTATGATGTTCTCCAGAGTTCACAGGAGTGAGGGGGCTGAAGAGAGAAAAAGGGATAGGAGAAATAATCAAAATATTGAGGTGTTTTTAATACAGATGTAGTACTCTAAAAAGCGAACAGGAACAGACGGGAAGATCGGATTGTATTTTTTTCATTTTGAAGAGTGCATTAGAGGGCTGACCTGTCTTTTTCATGGTGTAAAGTAAAATCTATCTCTGTCTTTCACTGATGCATGAATCACAGATCCATGCTGATGCACTTTACCAAATGTGTTTTCATCTAACGGATGCTGAGGTACTCTGATACTGCATGGAAGAAATGACATACACATGCATAAGCACAAGCATATCAGACAGCTGTAGTGCTAGCCAGGAATTTTAAGTTGATTAAATTGGTTAAGTGGAGAATCACAGATATTTTTCTAGCCTCCTGCATTTGCTGGCTTCTCCTTCCCTCTGTGTTGGGTTCTCTTTCTCATCAGCAGTGCTGGGCAAAAACTCCAGCTAGACGTGTGAAAACAAAGACATGGAAAGCAAAGACAAACAGTTCTGAGCCATGCTATACTAAAACAGGCAAAGCTTTTATAGTGATGGATTTAAACACTCTCCTTCCATGTAAATAGAGGCACCCTGCTGAGATCCTGTTAATTACCAAAGAAGATTAGAACTCCTCTGCTTAATGTGGTCCTTTTTGCCTAACGTGTCAGTTCCAGCTGCATCAGTAATCAGACATTCACACTGTCCCTTCTGACTGGAAAGGGGATGTTTTTAAGCAAAGTCATTTGCCACAATCCTTAAGATGTAGCCTGGCAGAAATTCAATAACTGTTTGTGATATGCTCATTCAGCCTCATTGCTCAGTGGTTTTTAGGTCTTGACATAAACAGCATTTCCCTTAATCCTAGCACTGGAGAGAAGAAAGGAGGCTGTCTTGTATTTTTTTTATTGGTTTCAAAACACAGAGCAAGTGTTTAATTTGATATTGCCTCTGAAACATCAGTGGAAACATTCTCCTTTTATATATTTTTTTATCCTTTGATGTTCTTTCAAGCTAACAAATGCACAAATCTGATACTATTGCAAGCATATTTAGAT
This sequence comes from Irena cyanogastra, assembly GCA_013397155.1. Classification (NCBI taxonomy): domain Eukaryota; kingdom Metazoa; phylum Chordata; class Aves; order Passeriformes; family Irenidae; genus Irena; species Irena cyanogastra. Next base: position 68,764 of record VWZV01007069.1, on the reverse strand, counting down.
TATCTCTGGCATAAAAAGCATATTGCATTTGCATTTCTGTTCAGAAAGTAACATGTGAAAATACACGAATAAAATAACTTTACAAAAAGAAGAAAGGGGAAAGAGTCTAGAAGTTAAGATAAAAGTCAGGGTAAAATTGAAAATAAAGAGGAACTTACCCTATAATGAGAGTAGTTTCAGAGCTGGAGGAGTTCTTGCATCTCAGTAATTTTGAATCCTTAGTTCAGGTAGCGACATACTTGTATTAAAGCCAGAGTCTGTATAGATGAGCACACATGTATCTATGGGCGTGAGTCGGTGTGCACGCGTGTGTCTAACAGTCTATAATACAAAGATGTATCTATTGATATCCTACAACATGAGAGACTCTCTGTGCTGCCAGCTGAGATCCCTTGCGTTTGCCAGGCGCTGTTGCTGCCTGGCTGTCTGAGGCTCGCAATCCAGCGGAGAGAGAAAGGCGGGGGAGAGAGAGCAGCTCGCTAGCTGCTCTTATTTCTCCTTGTTTCCATGGTGGTTAGCGGTGCATCGCTCAGGCGCTGGGCTGTCACACTGACACGGTGCTGCTGTTCAGCGGTCATTAATAGCGGAGCCCCTCGGCTCCCCAGAGAGGAGCGGGTGCCGCGGCGTGCCCAGATGCGCGCGGCTGCGCGGCCGTGGGAAGATGTCTGGTACGTGACACCGCTGCTGCTCGGGGACGGGCGCACGGAACCCGCCTGTGCGCGCGCCCTGATATCCCTTCCCATTTGCGGGAGCTACAGGGCAGGATTTCTGTCTCTACTGAACAGATTGGGAGGTCCACATTTTCTCCCCCCACCACCCTTTTTTATTTAATTTTTTTTTCCTTTAAGGGCTGTTATCTGTACTCAGAACAACTTATTAGAGATCACTGAAGTTCTGCAAAGGCTGCTATAGTTAAGAGGATACTGTATGATGGAACCATTCAGGAAAAATGTGTTGAGCCTTGCCCCCAGTTTTGCCGCCTTTTTCTTTTTTTTTTTTTTTAAGCTTAAGACGGGAAAAGATTTTATGTATTCTTCCTCTTCCAAATTTTGTCAAATACCACATTTTACTACCTGTGCTTATCAGTAGAAAGTAAGAGCACTAATACATCTTCCTGAGAAATAAAATTTCAGAATGAACTGTGGAAGGGGTTGGTTAAATAAGAAGTCAGTTTCTCTCAATCTCTCTCTGCTTGAGTCTGTCTTCTATGTCTTCTCCAATTATATAAACATTAGGATGCCCAGATTTTTCCTTCCCTTTCTTTCTTCTTTCTCCCTTTATGCCATGCTCTTTGGTGAGTGGTTTATTTTTTACCTATTTATTCAGTGTCCATGACTAAAAGGTATGCAAACTATGAACGTGTTAAAAACTGTAGAATAATTTGTGGTTATCATCACCCCTTCTCCTAGATATACTGAACAATAAATGAGATAGATGTTGTTAGGAAAAGGTTTTTTATCATAGACACTGTTTATAGAAAAGAAATTACTTTATAATAGGAGATGATTAATAACGAAGCACAAAGAATTGGTTATCAACAGGTCAGAAAGAAGAAAATTTTGAATCTCTTGTGTGAATTCAGTCCCACAGCCCTGAGCAAGTTAGACCACCCTCTAGTGGACTGAAGTGAAATGTGGTTCTCATTTCACACATCCGCTTTGAAGAAAGGCTCAGGATCTTGTCTAATAAGAGTATGAAAAATTTCTGAAGATTAGTAAATGGTTTGAATTAGCGTACTTTTTGCAACAGCAATAGCACCAAAATTTTACAATAAAATGGTTGCTATTTTATGAATACTGAGTCTCATCTCAATTCATTTTGAGTCCAATCTTGGATTGCATTCTTTTTGTTTTTATTTGGTAAGAAAATAATTTTATACTTCATAAAATCACTTATTATGAAAAGTGAATTAAATTAATGCCACCATTCTGAATAAATTTCAGGTTGTTATAATTGGTTAAGGTAAATTTTACAAAACTACTCCTGTTAGACTCACCAGTACTTACACTGTGGCTCTATTAAAGCAGTCTTTTCCTTCTGCGTCAATTTTTTGAATAGTGCACTTAAGCTAACTACAGTGAACAAGGTGTTAAATTTTTTCAAAGATGTATGCTGTTCATTTTTCACTCATCCAACTGAGTGGGACTGTTTCATAAATGAAATAATAGCATTTGTGTGACTGATGAAATGCAAATAGGTGAGATACTCTAGCCCAGGGAAAGGCCTAGTTGTCTTTTTATTTTCTCTCATTCTTTGTTATGGATATTCACATTTTTTCTAATGTGAGTTAGAGAGTTATAATGAAAAAGTTGTGGCTAACCCATCTTTAGTTACATTTCAGGTCTTTTTGCCTGAGGTTGGGAGAGGGAAAACTAAGATCATAAAGATGCCACATCATCTTTCTGTAGCCTCAGGGCTCGTTGGTGAAACCTTGTTTCTCCTTTGCCCACATGAGATGGCTCTTGGAGCCTCTAATGTATGTAACATTCACCACCATGAGCTGCAAATGCCAGCCATTTTAAACTTCCAAGTCAACCTATAAGCTTTCCCTGGTGCACAACATAATGTCCCATGTTGTCTGGGATAATACTCAGGATGTTTTAAGTAAGCACAACCCAAAGCCAGAAGAGTAAGGCTTCTTGCCATTGTAGCTCCCACAAGAAAAATGAAAATCATTCGTGAAAAGTTTGGACGAAGTTGAAAATGTTCTTTTAAAGACAACTAAAAACTGCTAGATCTCATATCTCATCCAGTGGAGAAACAGATGATCTGGAGAAAGGTAAATAGATAGGGACTAGCATTGCCCTATGTGAAATCTTTTTGGGTTTTGCCCCTAGCCGCTTCATGAACTCACTGTCATTCATTCAAAATCTGGCTTTCTCATTAACATGAGAATCATGCAAAAACATATTCAGTGATTTGACATGTGAAATTAAGATTAGAGAAGTGCTTCATTTTGGTTGATTGGTATGGACTGTGTAATTAGAGGGCTAGATAATTAAATCAACTAAAATATACTTGCATAAAGAAAGTGAGTTCTTATGATAGACTATATATGCAATTAAAGTACTTCCTTGATAGACATACATTTACATATTAGTTAAAATGTTATTAAATCATACTAAAATTCTGTTTCATAAAAAAAAGTGCAGTAATTGAATCTTATGATTTAGGTAATGCTAAAGAATATTTTTTTTCAAACTATCTGCAGGAGAAAAGTATCTTTTATACCCAAAACAATTATGATTATTAAAGTTCATTAAGTTATTTTTCTGTTGAGTTCACTATGATGCTTAGTGGTTTTAAAATAGCAATGTAATCAATTTTATGAAAATCATATATAAACTTAATAGATTGCAGCATAGAAAAATTCCCTCAGACTGAGAGACAATGGAATTAATTCAGACTAACTCCAGCAATTTATTTAGCATAGATTTAATCTGATTACTGAGTGCACGTTAAATAAACTAAGTAATTATTTGTTTGTAATGGACAATAAACACAATCCATAAACCCCTTAGTTATTAAAATACAATGATTCTGGGTCTGCATTTTTCTCAAAATTGGAAGATGATTTCAAAACTTTCCCCTTTTTCGTTATGTAGAAAGGCAGAGCATCCTTTTTTGTGGTTAAGGATTAACCATGACCATTTCTGGTGTTTTCAGTCTGTAGGAACACAGCTCTGTTTAGAATGCAGCAAGTGTAGTTAAAAACTGTAATAAATACTATGCAGTTACAGTAAAAACCTCACAACTATTTGATTTAAATTCTAAGATGACACACTTTATATCAGAAATTGGCAATTAAATTTTTTAAAGTGTATATTCACACAGATTGTGTCCATGTGTAAAAGACACAACATTTTGGGACAGCTTTATCGCTTATGACTACATGTGCTCCTATCTTGGTTTCTGAGGCACCACGACTACAAGGAGGGGGCTCAGTGGTGGCTTTTCTCACTTTCTTCTTGTAGCCAATGGAGTAAAAAAAGAGGTGAGCTGGTGGGTTTTTTTTTGACAGATTAATTCTCACCAGTTCTGCAAAGCACAACCTTTTTATATCTTCTGTGTGGGTTGTGGGGAGGTATTCCTTTCTGAGTGAAGGTCAGTTTCAAAGAAATGTGTTGTGGTGTCAGCAGTTAATTTATTAATTGACTTATTAATTATAGCTGGTTGTCATTGTGTGATTTGTCTGGAAGAGAGAAAAAAGAGCCACCACTTCAGGTAAACCTGTTCTGCCAGCATTTTCAGTGCAATGTCATCAACCTGACATTGTCACGTGCATTTTTAGATATTCTGGCAAGACTACAGATGTTATCCTAAAAGGGCTATGCTCCCATACAGACTAATTTTTATTAATATGTATCTTTCCAAAATTGAATCTTTTTTTTTCAGTGATAAACAAAAGCAGCATTTCTGGCTCTTGTTCTTTGTCTTTTTTGTAGATGAAAGGCTTGTTGCCAACAATGAATTCAAATTTCTAGGGTTGCACTTCGTAATGGAAAATGCTGTATCAGATTACTTAACCTACTATGAAATTTATTTTATCAGATCTGAGAGTTAGTGTTGATACAATAGAGCAAAAGCAGATGGAAACAAATCTGTAAAGAATTTCACATAAGGAAAAATTCACATATACACAAAGCCCCAGTTACTTCTTTAAATTCTATGAAGGTAGTAGGTGCTAAAAGACTTGGCAAAATCTGGAACTGCATAGTAAAGAGCCTTATAGTACAGGCAAATTCAGTCATGTGTGGTGAGGTTGAATGAAAGCAGGGGTGAGGAGCTGATCTTAGTGATCAAGGAGATATTTCCTATTCCAGAAAACTTGCCTGTTCACGTAGCAACTGTTTTCTATGAAACAAAAAGTATGAGATCCCAGGTAAAAGCTACAGTCTCTTTCCTCATTATAGGTCCCAGAACCATAGTCAGCCTTCTGCAGGAGTGGCTTGAGGTCTGAAAAATCTTAACAAGTTTTATCTCTACTGGGTCCAATGCAGGGGGATATCAGAGTTCTTCCAGTTCTCATCCTTGACCCTATTTCAATAGGCAAGAATCCCTGGCATAGCAGTGTCTGCAGAAGGCTGGAAATGAGTCACTCACAGCAACCACAAACTTGCTGTGTCACGTGGGATTCTTAATGAAGACAGAGTAGTGAAAAGCAGCTCGAGAATCTTTATATGCAGCTGGATAAGGCAGATGAAATATCTGCGAAGCAATTTTCAAGCTCAGTGTATATGTTTAAAAATTGATTTCACCTTGATAAGTTTATGTCTTACTTATGGTGACATCTCAGGTTTTGTAGCCTTCATTAATTGGATATAACTTATTGGGATCTTCCCTATGGTGGATCTTTAAGACTGAGATACCCTTGTTGATTTCTTGAGGATCTGCTTGTTTGTGATCTTGTTTGTGGGACCCAGAATGCGCATGGAATATAGCAGTTAGTGTCATAGCTCTTGGAACTAATCTGTATCTAAGGCTGAGGAAGAAAATAGTGGCAGTGATGATTTGAATGTAAGGCCTAGATTTCCACCCTGGTGTCAATTTGCTGTAACTGGATGGTGATAGGTCTTGAAATTTCTGTCCTTATAGAGAAGCCATTTTCCTTTTCTTTGCTCGTATCTTTTTGCCTTTCTATGGAACGTTAACTGATATTTTATCTGAAACAGGCTTGTACTTCTTCTGTTGACACTGTGTGGTGTGGCAGATAGTATGTGGTCAGTGAAAGGGAACCTTCTTCTCCCAGTAATAATTTTATTTTATATTTAGCCACTTTCTCTGATAATGCCACATTTGTGGCAATAAATGTGATATATATAGTGTTTTTCAAGGGCAGAAATTCAGACTTGAATTTCTTAACTTTTTTGGTGAAACGAAACAAGCTGTTCTTATTGCATTTTATTGTGGTTTAATATTAAACTGGGTGGATGACAATAGAAATTCTACATTATCTGCTTTTCATAATTATTTGCACAAGAGCTGTATTGGCGATTTAGAAAACTTTAGAGTCACTAAGCTAAATGTTGGAATTAGAATGTCATTTTGCTTTTAGTTACTTTTACTCCGAGACTGAAAGAAGTATCAGTTATTTTCCCATGCCATCAATAGCATGAACTTGTCCTGGTGATGACAAGAAACAGCATGAATAAGTGCAGCGTGTGCTCAGAATATGGTTACCTAATGAAATTTCTTTTTTTTTCAACTTGCAGATCTAGAAAATTAATTAAAAGGTCACTGGAACATATAACATTCATACTGATTAAAACCCAAACAATGTAACTAGGAATGCAGTAAATATTTTCCCTCTCATCTCTAGTTTCACTGCCAAAAATTGTACACATTAAATATTTTTATTTAAATGTAAAGCTATCTTTAAATCAATAAGCTGAGGGTAGAAAGGATCATGTACACCATGACTTGTTAGAGGAGGAGTTGTTTCAGAGGCTTTCACATAGTTTCCATTACTAAGGAAACCACTTATTTTGTCTGTGCATGTTTTGAATAGATCTCTCATTTGAAGTCTGGTGCTCAGACACAGGATTGCATTATAGCACTGAGAAAGAGGTAAAGGAGACAAAAGAAGCATAAAACCACTCCATCTTTAAGGAATATGGTGCATTGTATTACATGCTTATGAAAGTGTACATGTCTATATATATTTGAGAGATCTGTCTATATATGTATGCATTTTGATTATTTTGTTCCTACAAAAAGCAACATGAAAATATATAATAAATAAGGCAGGGAAAGTAGATCTTGCTACTTCCAGTACTTTGCATGCCTCTGTTCTAAGGACATGTGAAAAACCTGGTGTACCATTTAGGTAGCAACAAATATGAGTCCTGATTTTAATGTCCTGAAACAAAACATAGTGTAAGATTGAAGTAGAAAGAAATCTCTATCCATGGTTTTGGATAAAAAAAGGTTGCAAGAATAGCTCTGCATTCAACAGCTGATCAAACTTTTGCTTGGAAAGTGAGTCTGTTTTGGCAAAATTCTTGATGAAGTGTAAGACCTGACTGCCAATACACACCCAAACATACTTGTACATATATTATGGTTGGGTCAGCATCCTTTCCCCACATGAATAGCGAATATGTTCTGTGCTGACCAAACACTTGTTTTAACAAAAAATTGGATTAATTACCCCTCCATTACCAATTAAGTATGTTTAGCTGATATGCTCAGAAACAAAAAGGTTGCCTTAGTCCAGCCGGATGAATCTGGTTTGATATGTTTAAAGTATAATTATTTAAATAACTTGGAACTGATTTCAAAGTATCCTCAAAGTTGAGAATTGTTCACAAATGAGTTCAAAGTGTCAGAGAAATGTAGAAATCCAGAAGATTACCAGAGATCTGTAGGGAAATGAAGTTTCTGGCTAATAAAAATTCTTATTCAGCATGTTCTACTAAATGAATTCATTTATCAGTTAATTTTTTTGCCAAATAGGATGGAAAATTGAAGACAAAGATGGAAATTCCCATTTTTTTACGGGCTACAAAGCCCTTGGCTCTGTAGGGTCATGTGACAACAAAATCCGTGCTATAGAAAATTAATTTCCCCTATGTTTTGTGTGTGTTAATGCCATATTTTGAAATTAAGGAACTTAAGTAATCAGTTATTGCTATCTGATATGTCTGATGAATAATTATTTGTAGTATATGTTGCATAGTTCATGAGCCATTTTGGGTGACAAAAACTTACTTTTAAAGCTAATATGCCTCCAAGGGATTTATGTGTATGTTTGTGTGCCCAGTTAATAAACATCCCGTCCCTAGAGATTTTTTGCTGTAACTCCTTGACTGTTAAAAGCATGGGAAAATGACAGCTATGGTAAAGCTGACATGTCCTTGTCTTGACTTAGTTGAATACTTTTGAGTGAAGCAAAATAAATTAGATTACATAGAGGTATCAGAACTCGTTTGTCTTGGCTAAGAAATATCAATTTTTAATATTTCAGAATATTTGTGTTATTTCAGTACTGTAGTGGCTATGTTTGCTTTCTACTGTTGAATTGTAAGAACTCACAACATGTCTCAAGGAGCACTAAAAGCATTGCTATTCATTATCCTTTAGTTTATGTCTGCAGCAAGAAATAAAATCTCCAGTGTTTGGTAATACTGACCATTTCCTGTATGGTGTAACTGGTGTGTTTCCAAGAGAGTGCATTCAGCCTCTAACTCCCATCAATATTATCATAAAAGAGATGAAATTTTTTAAAAAATAAAATAACAGGGATAGGTACTTTCAGAGAAGGTTAATATCTGTTTTCTTACAAGACTATTACCTGGTGAGGACCAGGACCATTTGATACTGAGAAATAATAAAGAGTTAATAATTTAATTGGGAATTCTAATTACCAGAGAAGAGGAACTAACATTCTGTAGAAACTTAACTATTTGGTAATTGTGTTAAAGTATCATATAAAATGCAGTAGATAATATAAATTCTTGTTTAGTGCCAAGTAAATCTTTTGATGATATCACTGCAACAATGTCACAGTGGCAAAGGACAGGTTGACTGGGAAAAGGAGAGTGGTTTTCCCACAATAAGCAGCTCAGAGGAACATAGGAGTATCATTCAGAAAGGCTGTTTGAACTTTAATAATAGAGATGGGATTACACTCTAAGTAGTTGATGATGGAAGGTCATTTGGAGCCAATAAAATGTAATTCTGCTTTAAATTGCGAGATAATCAAAAATAACAGAAGATGAAATAACTGAGAGGGTGAATATCTCTGTATTACTGGTTGACCAAGAGGTAAGAGCTCACAGGGTGGCACAGCTGTGAAAAAAACCAAAAATGTTTGAGGATGCACTGGGATTGTTGTTCAGAGTTGTTCCAAGAGCAGTAAGGAACTGGCCACTTCACTTAGAATAATTAATTCAGTTATGATTTTATTGTGCTTGAAAATCATATGAACTCAAAGTGGAACAGATGCAATTAGAAACTATTCAGGTGACAGCAGAGGGGTTTATAAAACCTTGTCTTGTGTAGCGTAGGAGAGTCGGGGGAAAAGAAGATTCCTGCTGATAAATACATCCTGCTGGTACGTAATGAGGAAAAGGTAGCAGAAGAACAAAATTTGTGTGTGACTGTGATTAAATTTAAGTCTGTTTTTTTTTTTTTCCTGTGAGTCATCACATCCTGGGATAAATTTCCAGTGGAAATAGTTTGGGTAGGAAATCAAAGCAAGAGCAATCTAAACCAACCACGAATCAGGTGAAATAAATCACTAGCAAATAAAAACCCTCTTCAAAGATACTGATTGGTGTATTTATAAAAGAGGTGTGTTTACAAATAGCTGACTTTCTGCCTACAGAAGAAGCTAAATTTAACATTTTTGGAAGATCTTTCCAGTTCTTTTTTGCTTATCAAAGATTAAACCTGCTTATCAGATTTCTATATAAATCTAGTCTTTATCTGTGTGTTCTAAAGTCTATTAAACACTCTTTGATAATTTTGATTTTTGTGACAATGGGAATTTCTAACTCCTCAGCTGGTGGGAATACTCATTTTTCAATGTTAAAACAGCTTTTCTCAATATTTATCCAGGTAAGTATAAACAAAGCAAATACAAATTAAGTATTTTACATTTAGTTGCAATTATATAGTAGTGGTTTACCTATCTTTGTATGAAAATAGTTCAGTGGCACTAAAAAAAGTTGAGAACAAAAAAAGAACTAATATCCATATTTAAGTCTTTATTTCCACTCTTCTAGAGTGTTCTGGAAACAATAATCCTTTTGATAATACTCTCTAAAACAAATTGTCAGGCCTTAGATTTTATCCAAAATTTTGTTTCAATCTGCCACTTTGATTACTAAATAGAAACCTCATTCAGCTGGTCAGGTGGTCTCATCAGTTTCTTCCTCTGGTTGTTTTTTTTTGTTTGTTTGTTTGGGTTTTTGTTTGTTTGTTTGGGTTTTTTTTATTGTGACAGATAATCTGAGTTCCGCTACAAGGAAGTAGCAAAATGCCTTTAATGCACAAAAAAATTCATATAAGCCTGACTATTTTGTATGCAAAATCCTATAGCCCCCAAATTGTCTAACTTCTTTTAGTGGGATCTTTTAGCACTCCTAATTTTGCTGACATCTACGTTTTCTTTGAGTACTGCAAGAAATGGCTGCAATAAATCCACTTTTTAGATACATCTGTATTTCTTCCTTGGGCTTTAGGTTGAATTTTTCTTTAGCTAATAGGCCATTCATACGTTCAGCCATCTCCTGAAGTGGCTCTAATAGGCAGGTACATTAACTCATTTCATATTTTTCTGCAGAGAGATATTCATCAAGGTAACAAACTTGATGATGGAAGAGTGTATTCTTCTCATTACTGCTAATTCAAATGTTATGCCAAATAGGCTTTCAGGAACCAGAACACAGATAGTTATGGCCTTAATGAAATAGTAATAACATTCAAACTGGAAACCTAAGAAGTTAAAATGCATGAGTTGAAGAGGGAGAAATCAAACTGCTGATTCATATTTCCTAACTGTACTCTCAGGACACATATTTTTGTCATGGCTTCTGTTATGTCACATGGAGAATATTGAACTAAACATAAAGGAGACTCAATATTGCTATTTAAAAATGTGCCTCAGGAGTAATCTAAATGGTGAATAATTTGGTACATCGGGCAGGAGCACTAACTTTTGACCAGGAGAGGAAATTCTAGTAATTCCATTAATTTCACTAATCTCTCCAGGGACTGTCCTGGTTCTGGGTATGACTGCAACTACTTTTGGAGAGAAGCCAAACTTCATTGCTGCCTACACTGCATTTAAAAGCCTTTAATTGAATATTCCTAACTGAGCTAATTATAAACTACCTTAGGCTTTGAATCTCACTTTCCACAGATTCATCTTTCCTGGGCTCAGTTTTTTCCTCCTTTTTGTGATTGTGCAAAGAACATGCAATTCCCTTCTCCCACCCTGCCCCTAATTTTTAGAAAAAGCAGTTCACCCTTCTTTTTTCTGAAGTCTTCCCCACTGAGTGTTCTGGTTTTTGTCTTTGCTAGCTTCTGTCCAGATTTCTGTGCAGGTTTCAGTCCTCTGCTTCTTCTTTCAAGGTGTCTTATGCATCACACACTTTCAAGGATGTCAGAGGCAGGTCTGTGTGTGTTCTATTCCTTCCTTTGGCTGAGGCAGAAATACTCCTGTAATCTTGGTTTAAACACTGGTCTGAGGTGGTCTGCCTTAGTGAGGCTCAACACATGGCCAGTCTGACCCTAGGACATAGCTGTCAGCCTAAGACCTGCTTAATAGGCTCTGTTTCTGTGGATTTCCCTTCTTTGCAATAAAATATGGCCACGGGAAGGCATGAGAAACACTCATGGATAAGTGCTGCCTAAGCAGTAGCTGCCCCTCACTCTCCTGGAGTCAGCTGCTACAACCCCATTTCTCAGTTTAAATCATGGAAAGGTACAATCGTGCAGTCCATTTTTCTTCTTTTTGGTGGAAAATAGATGAAGCAAGGTATATAAATTTTTCATGGGTAAATGTTTTGGAAGCTTGTAAGGCAAATAAATGGAAATGTCTGTATTCTGGCTTGGATGAAGAGAAGAGCTTTTACTTGGCATATACCAGAATGGCTTTTTCTTTGCCCATGATAAGCAAAACTGTAGTCCAAGTGTTCTAGGGTGCTGATGGAACCAAATATCCATTGTCTCCCTAGAGAAGCCTTGAATAAGTCTCTGCCTTGATTAAATTTTGATTCTACAGAGCTTGAAGGCCTATGTTCATAATTTGCTAAAACTCATTTAAATATTTATTTAAAATTGGTCTGACATCTTCAGTATATTTATGATCAATACCTGTTACTGTGCTTTAAATAAATGTTCTGCAGCTTGCTTTTTTAAAAAAAGTGAATCTAAAGTTTATGATCTTTACCAAGGAGGAATATGAATTATTACCTGTATTCTTTAATTTTTATCGTTCTTCTGTGTCAACCTTAGTGGCAAAGGATTTTTAAAGCAAATCAAATAACAAAAAATTAGGTTTTTCTTTTTTTCCCCCCTTCTTCATATCTTAACAAAGGAGAGTTAAGCTAGGCCAATTAAGTGAGCTCAATACTAGAATTGGGAAATGTCCAAAAAGATCTGGAATTTAAAATGAGGCGTCCCAACACATAAGCCTTCTCTTGCACAGGTTTGTAACTGTGAATTACTAGCTTTGCCTGAATTAATTTGGGCATAAATGTGTCACAACCTTTAAACAGTATGATTAATCAACCCTTTCAGAAGAGCTTTAGGATTTGAGAGCTCTCCAATACATGGAAAATCTTTTTGTTCTGAGAACCATACTTTTATTATTTTACCTGTGTGTAAATCCTGTGAATATTAAAATTTTCATAGACTTTTAAAAGGATTTAAAGAAAGAGAGAAACTGCTTTTAAACAATGAAATACTAAAGGTCTTTATTTTTGAATGCATTCAATAGGCTCTATAAACATATACCTCACCTTTAATACCATGTAATTCTGTATTTCAGTAGTTCAGTGGGATAATGCAGTGGGTCTCTGAAGAGCTTGTGGAAATGAAACATTTAGCATCAGCATCATGGAGCTTAATTGGAAGTTCATTTGCAGTTATTTATTGATAACATCTCAAGGAATCATAGCATCATTCTCATTTTCATTGAAAAATCATTCCCAAACATACTTGTAGGGAATGAGATAGATGTTGTAGTAAAATGTTTTACATGATTGGGTTCAGAACTAAAATTGTGGAAAGGAGAATTTACTACTGGTTTACTTGAAGCCATGAAAAATCTGAAATGGCGCTTTCAGGGTAGCAATTACTGCATATGCTGTGGTCACTTTTCCAAGGTCTATTGTAAACTCTGTTTATATGCTTGGAAACCAAATTACCCATAAGCTAAAAAAGAAATTAAAATAATAGTGAGGTACATATAAAACTGGGGGACATCTGTAAGTAAAAACCCCTGCAATCTGTTGTTTTTGTTGAAGAGAATTTGTGAATTACTGATTTTAATGTGATCAGAAATTCACCTATAGGTTGAAGAAATATTAATACAAAGGTATTTTAGAAAGAGGAATAGAAGAAATAAGTTATTTAGAGATCTACAACTCATTAACACTTAATTTTTTGTATATCACCCTGAATGGAATTTACTGTAATCCTGTTTCTGTCCTGCTATTTTTTGTATGTGTGCATCCATGTGTGTGTGTGACATGAATTTCTTCTGAGCTTTGTTTTAGATAAGTGTATCTGCAGTTGAGATGATCCCAGTACTTTGCTAGAGTGTTAAATTAGCAAAATCTCTGAAAATTATATTTTAAATTGCAGTGGAAGAACAGCAACATTTTGATTGGTAAAACTGCCCTTGACTGCTATTTGTACAATTACCTGCAACAGCAATAGTAGGGTACATGCCATTAAAATAGAAATAAAAAAATATATTTTCATAAGGATGTAAGGTGGCTCTGGAGGAGATAAATCTGTTAAGTCTTAATCCTGGAATCTATTTCATGCATTCACAACAGTACTTTACATGTAACAGGAGACTTGATTAAGAGCACAATAAATTTATCTGCAAGGTACTAACTGTTACCTTGTTATGCTTAGAAGTTCCCCCTTATTACTATTTCATTTGTTGTCTGTTTCCTGTGTTAGCATTTGGCACGTATTGTCTGTTTTTTTCATTTATTCCAAACAAAGAAAATTGACATCCAGACTCAGAACATGTTCTGGTATCTCTAATACTTCTTTTGAATACAGAAGTTAATTGTAACTGCTCCTTGTATGTTTTATCAGTTTTGAAGTGGTGCTGAGTTTGAGTGGGTTTGCGAGTTGTACAAATTTTGGCCTTCAAGAAAACACCACTTAGTCTTTTTAATAACTTTTCTGTATTGCCAAAAGGTTAATTGTGTCAGAACCTGTTTTCCATTCTCAAGTCATGTAATAACTGTGGGACGTTTTCTCAGCTGCTACCTTGGAGATGGAGTTTTTTTCACAAGTCTCACTCTACTACCTTCTGTCCTCATTAAACTTTCATGATTTTTTAAAGCAGAAGTTTGTCTTTATACGAGTATGTAATTAAGACATAAATATTTGGACAAGAGACTTTATTGAATGGTATATTTCTATATCCACAAGTATGCCTGCACTTTAATGTGACAAGATGGTCAATGCCTATTTCAGTGCTGCAGAATGGTGTTGCAGTATATTTCTCTTCCTCTGAAGAAAAGGCATATTTTTTTCCCTGAACTTTCCTAATTGACCCACCGGGCAATCACAATTACCATAAGCTCATATTGTGGAGTCTGGCTGAGTGAATAATTTAGGTCTTCCTGACTCCTAAATACCTTTTCAACAATTAAATTGGTGTATTGTTTCTAACACTGAGTAGCAGTGACTTGGTATATGAATAGCAACTCAAATTTGTTGCTTAGATGCTTAGTTGCTCAGTTGTTTATACTACTTATTCTTAGTTTGTATTACAATAAAACAATAGAAAGGAGAAGAGATGGAAAAGGAAAGAGCTGCATGGTTCTGCCTCCATGTCTCCCTCCTTGCTGAGTGTTCCTGTTGGACTGGATACGTGCATGCAGTCACTCCCAGTGTCTCAGGCAGTCCTTGGCTCTGAGGTGGATGCAGGTGGCAGTTCACAAAGGGACTGAGCAATGCCCAGAGCAGGAGTGCATTGCTAGAAGCAGGGAAGAGGAACAGTAGCAACACAGAAAGAAAAAAGGTGAAAATGATCTGGTCTTTTGAGAGCAGCAAGCTCTTACCAGTCCGGTACTGAGCTGTAAAACAGCCTTTGCAGATTAACTTCCTGGTTGCAGTTTTTCCAACCTTCTGCCATCAGCAGCTGCATTCCCACCCCCTCCACAGGCTCTTCTCTCTGACCCTGTGCTTAGCCCTGTCAGGACTGTGGCAACAGGTGAATGATGATCTACGTTCTTAGCATCCTAAAGCAGTGCAATGAGTGATGGATGGAACAAGTGCTGCAGCCAGGAAAAGATAAAGGCAAATAGCAAAGAGAAGATTATGGCAGTCAGCTGTTAGACAGGCTGAGGCTAGTGAAGGACTACTGGCTAATGCTTCTGGAGCATGATATGTCTGTGTGTTACATCGGTTGTAAGAAGCACATCCTCCCTTCTGGGCTTGTTTTAGCCCCCATGATGACTGTTGGCAGAACTTGTATAATAAACTGGATAGGGGAGCCAATATAGAGCCACACTTTTTTCCACTCTTAATTAGTTTAATTCAGATCAGTGCTACTGAAATTCATATTGAACTGTGGCCTAATTTGGAGGCAATAGAAAATATTTATTTGAGTGCAAAAATAAAATCTGGAAAACTGGCTGATAGAAAAAGATGTGAAAGTCAGATTTGAAAGTCAGATTAAAAAGTCAGAGAAAGAAGAGTGAGTGAAGCAAAAAGTGTGTAGTACAGTCTAATTAGGAACTAATATGATTTTTCTGTTGTAAGCTGGAAGTTATAATTGAAAGTGTCTGAGGAAGAGAGAGATCTGGCTTTATAAGTCTCAGGGTGACTAAAGTCCTAAGTGTGACATGGCAATGAAAAAAGACAAGTGTAAAGACAAATCAGGATGTATTACAGCATTTTTAGAAGTAGAAAAAAATATTAAAGGCGATGTACATGGTACTGGTGGGATTTCATCTGAAATTCTGTTTGTAGTTTGGGTCACGTAGGATCGAAATGAATTCTAAAAGGAAGAAGTGCAAGATGGGTAGCTAGAGTTCAGGAAATAGAGATTGTGTCTTAGGTATTATTAGGAATTATGATGTCTCCTTGTAGAATAAAGAAATGCACTCTCTTTTTATTCTACTCAAAGAGAAATGCACTGGCAAAGTGAGAATGTGTTTAAGTTGTAGAACAATGTTAGCAGAAGAACAAATGTGTATTTGCTGGCAATGATGTGTTGTTTTGTAGAAATGAGGGACAATAACCATCTGGGAGTAAAATTCTAGATTAATCAGTAAGTGTGCTGGGTAGCTTCTTTCTCCCAGTACTGTGAAACAGCTTGATATTTTTATCACATGGAATATATAAAATACACAATTCTAAAACCTGGAAATTAGAGAGTAAATAAAGGCTTTTTCTGATTTGAAAAAAATTTAATCTCCCCCCACCCTATACTAGAAATGTTAGATAGTAGAGGTGAATTGGGAGGAACTAGGAACATGCCTCTTTCAAGGAGGAAAGAAATTGGATATAATTACTAATATTTAGTGAGGCTGAGATTTATTTCCTAAGATATAAAGAACAGATTTTTTGAGTGAAAGATGTGTATTGCAGTAATTCCTCCCTGAAACCTTCAAAGCCCCAAAAGTTAGGCTATCTATAATGAGAAATGTAGTCCTCTTTAAGGGCTGTAAACAAATAAAAAGATTCAATTTGTTCAGTAGTTCATAGCATTTATACAGCTTATGACACAAACAATACGTGTGTTTTGTTTAATAATTAATAACTCTAAGTAATAAATTACACTAAAATAGATGGAAGAGCATATTCCTTTGGATATCTTCTGTTTTTTTTGATTTGGCTACACCTCTATAAACAAGAATAAGTATTTTCTATAGATATTTTTCTATAAATATTTTTTTACCATTGGTGATAGAGATGTTGGCACTTTTCTTTTAGAAGAAACATGGCATAGTAGTGTTCACTAAGTGGCTTCCTCCCATAGGTATGTGGACTGTTGCTTTCAGAGAAATTACCAGCTTAAAGAATATATATATCTGAAATACATAAACTCCTCTAAAAATTTCCTTAAAACATAAAGATGCTTTGCATGCTTTTCTAAATTTCAAAGCTTCAGCCAAAGCATACCCTAATGTTTTCTTTATAATAAAAATGTATTTCTCATTTTTTGTAACTATACACTCATTCCAATAAACCTCATTGTGTCTTTATCTCTCCAGCTTTGCAGAGAGAAGTGTATAAAATAGGTTTATAGTCAACTTTGGATATCACTGTCAATACATATGAAAATTGTATATTTCTGTAATTATTAATCACATCCTGTTTTGTTTCTGTCAAATAGTGAGGGAGTTGAATGCATCAGTTCTCTGAGCACTCTGTATTTGAATGGTTTTGTGCACAAGAAAGGAATAATGCATGTTTTTATCTGGCCCTGACTCCACAAGACCCTTAGGCTCAATTCAAGGAGGTATTCTAGCCAAGAGAGCCCTTTAGCACCATCCTTAAATGCTTTGCTGAAGCATGGCCAGCTAGAGCAGCTTGCTAACATTTCCTGTCATGGGCAATAGGCTACTCTTACACTCCTCTGCTTTCTCTGCAGCTGATGGGTTTGCTTAATGCAGTTACTGCTACAAATCTAGATGCGTTTAGGGGCCTTTTGCAAAGCACATCCTTTATCTCATAGCCTTTCATGCTTTCTTTACTTGGTTCAGGGGCCTCAGTTTTCATTCTGGACCTCAGTGGTTACAGAGTAATAACCATCTATTAATAGGTAGTAATTCAAAGTATGAGTGTGTAGGTATAATGGGGCTGGGTGACCAAGGCTGTTTTAATTTTTTTCCTCTTGCTAATTTAATGCATTTAAATTTGCAAAACTAGTATTTCAGTAAAGCTATCTTTCTGTATTCAAAATATATCTTGGCAGCATAGTGAAGTTAGTTTATGATGAGCATTAGTTTATGATGAGCATTAGTTTATGTTAAGTATTCAAAACCTTTGAGCTAATTGTTTAATTAAACATCAATGCTGGCCAATATTGAGTCTCTGGAGGTTAGACAGAGAGGTGGGTCCTTTCCAGAGTGAGGTTTCAACTCTCAATTCTATAGTGAGGATAAAAAATAGTACTGATTGTAATGTTTGTGTATTGTATAACAAACCCTTTGTATGCATTTTAAGGGTTTTTTATAAGCAAAGAAGCGATAATATAACTCTCTGTGGACAGAGATTTGAGGACTTGTCTTGGGAAAAATTTAACCTGAATAATATTTGTGTAGTGTTGAGCCTTTGTTTTGTAAGTGTTGTCAGTACTGTGCCTGTCACTATTGATTATTAAAGAAATTTTGGTTCATTAGATTAAAAAGATAAAACTATGTTGTGCCACAAATGCAATTAAAGTTTGTTAATGACATTTTGTTTTAATCCCGTTTTTCACTTGTGAACGTTCTGTTGCTTGTTTCTTTTAAAAAGGGTATTATGCTGAAATAGGTGAGAAAGTGAGTGTTCACAGTGGTTTTCTTACCTTTTAAATTTTCTCTCTGTGGTCACAGATGTTGTATGATGTGTAAGTGGCATTTAATTGTAACTGTAGTGTTTTCATTAATGTTAAGTGAGGAATAAAGGTAATTATATGGATTTCAATACAGTGGAAGAGATATGGGCTTTTTTTTAGGACAAGTGGGTTCAGTCTTTTGACGATGGACTTTGTTGCCATGTTCTTTGTCCTTTTCCTTTTTGTCCTCGTCTGTTGCAACACTGTAGACATAGGTGTATTGACTGTGGCTGTAGCAATAAAATAATTCAATTTTGTCATTATTTTCTAATATAAGATCTTATGAGTTTACTATTTTTTTTTCTTCTAGTATTTCTATTGCTCTTCAGATTGAGAAATTTTCATTCTCAGTCTCTGAAAGGCCTTTTTGGCCACCATATCAACCCATTTACTGTATTCCATAAATTCATGTGATGCTTTGAATATGATACACTTCCATAAAGTATTCTGCTAGTACTGGTCATCTCTATCAGAAGAAGTAAAGCCCCAACGATTTGGCTCATCCTTAAGTGTTACACTGTAAATTAATTTTGTTATGTGTTTGTGTCATTATAAGCCCAGGGGTCAGTTCAGCCCCACACAACTGCTTGCTCACTTGCCTCGCAGTGGGATGAGGGGGAGAATCAGATGGGTAAAGGTGACAAAACTCATGAGATGAGATGAAGGCAGTTTTACAGGTAAAGGGAAAACCATGCACACAAAACCCAAGGGATTACATCACCACAACTCATTGGTGGGCAGGTGCTCAGCCATCCACAGGAAAGCAGAGTTCCATCATGTGTGACAGTGACTAGGGAAGACAAATGCCATCACTCTGAATGTCCCCACCTTCCTTCTCCTTCCCCAGCTCTATGTGCTGAGCACAACACCACATGGTCTGGGATATCCCTGTGGTCAGCTGGGGCCAGCTGTCCTGGCTGTGTCCCCTCCATGTGCCCCCCCAGCCTCCTCACTGGGGTGAGAGGTGGAAAAGGCCTTGGCTCTGGGTAAGCTCTGCTCAGCAACAGCTGAAACATCCCTGTGCTATCAGCACTGTTTTTGTGACAAATCCAAAATACAGCTCCTTATCAGCTAATGTGGAGAAAGTTAACTCTATCCCAGCAAAACCAGCACAGTATGTGAGAATGCAATATTCTAATAGAAGGACAAGCTCTCAGCTTGTGTCATATTAACTGCTTTTTTTATTGGGAGTGAAGTTTGATTTAGCTTCAGGAATGCTGGCCTATATATCTTTGCCCATTGCTATGGGAAAGAGGTCTCAAATGAATACTAATTTTTTTTTGTAGAATGTCTGCACAGCTTCCACATGTAAAATTTTATAGTGGTGTTTTCATTAGTTGTGTTTCCTTTGAAAGTAAAACTACTGGAAATTGCTTGTGACTGGGGTGACATCATGAATTAGAAAGGACATGAATTTAATCTTTTGTAGAGACAGCTGTGTCTGGTATTTTAATATGGTTTTGAAGAGAAACAAAGGAAGGCTAATTAATGTGTTTATGTAAATTCTACAGATGACAGTGTTTAGCCACAGTCAGTTCTTTACCATGGAAGCAAACCATAGTTGTCCTGTCCATGTCTGTTGCAGTGATTTAAGGCCTACCCAAACACATAATTAAAAAACTGAATGCTGTGGTTGCTAAAGACAAAATCAATTAAACGAGAGACTGATGAGAAGAAGCTTTTGACAAAATAATTTTATACTAAACAAAGAAAGAAAGATTTCTGTTCAGATGGTGCTAAGTAATTGAATTGTGAAACACAGTGCCCTATTATTATGACCATAAAACAATAAATTTTGTTCTATGGCAACTGAACAAAATTCTTAGGTTTGATGACACTGATAAATACAGATATGCCTCTGAGAAGCAAACTTTGCTTTATGGAAGCGGTGAAAAGCCTTGTCTACTTTTTCAAAGGTGTTGCCATACTATTTTGATTTCATATTTGTAGCAGTGTTAGTAACAGAAGTTGAGCTGGGGGAATAAGAACTCAGTGACCACCTACATTATTGCTACTGTCCTCAGCAGACTTCAAGCATTAGTCAAAATTCTTTATATTCACTGTGTGATGTGCCAGCTGTTGTTCATGTCTTAATGGATTTGTACCTTTAAGTTTTGAATCTGTAACATAGAAATAATAATTTCTTCCAGTTTGCTCTGCAAATTGGTTCTAAGATGCTTATAATTTTAAGAATTCCTAATTATATTATTACTTATGGTCTAGCTTTTATAAAAATCAATGCCAAATGCTTTGTCATAAAGAGTTATACAGTGGAAGAAAAATATGAAATCTAATGTGAAATCTGATATGAAATCTAAAATATGAAATCTGTGTAGTTCTAGGGTTCACCTTTCCCTAGGATTCAAATGGAAAAAAACAGGCCACAGAAACTCAGTAAAGGCAAGCAAATACTCAAAAAATGGAGTTTCACAAGCATAGTAAGAGAAATTATATTATGGATTTCTTGACTGAATATTTATACCATAAAAATATAGAGGTAGAGATCACTAGGTCCTATTTTGTTTCTAGACAAGGTCCTATTTTTTTCCTCGACTTAAGAAATCTTTCTAAGAATGATCTCAACTACTTCTATTTTGTTGTGGGATGTCTGTCATCTCAAGGCATCATGTCTGAATTTATTGCAGTTATTTGGTTTCTTTGCTGATACTCCAGACTTAATATCCTATTTTTCTTTCTTATCCTATTTTACATTCCAAAATTCTTCAAAACAGATAGAATAATACAGTATTGTTTGAGACAAGAACCAGCTTTTCCATCTGAGTGAGTTATGATTTTTTTCCTTGAAAATTGAAAAACATTGCTGTTAAACTGGCGTGGGGAACGCCTGACTTAAAGATGTTTTACTGGAGACCAGTGGAGCTATCCACTGTATATAGTTAAATGTGCATTTAGACTGACTTTGTGTCACTACAAGTAGGAGTTTTGCTGTTGAGTTTTTCTTGTGAGAGTGACATGGCAGCTGCAATGCATTACTTTTTCTGGACAGAGGTATCGGTGACATTGGGACAGCCTTGGGTGTGAAGCACTTTGGTTGCCATTTGAAATTAGGCCAAAGAAAGAAACAAATACAAAAACTTGCAATGAGATGAAATTTTCTTTTGCAGAGTGTTACATTTTTATGAAGTGAAAAATCAATATGTAGAGGAACATTAATTTTATTGCATGCTGAAACTTTAACGGAGTGAGAGAGCTTGGCTTAATGCAGCCTTTGTTGGAATAAAGACAGTTGGGATGAGTCTGCTCTAGTCCTCAGAGCTGCTTCTTTCCCAGGTGTGTCATATATAGGTTTTGCCTATTACTGCAAATTACCACTTCATTGATTCTTGCTGATACTAAAGATCTATAGATGACATCTCATTTCACTCTAAAATTGAAAAGCCTTTAGATCACTTTACATCAGAAGCTGTAAAGATAAGTTTTGGGTACTAAATGTGACGTTATAAAGTAGAATTTAAGGGTTTTAAACGTCTTTAGATTTTAATAATGCAATTATTCACTTTCCCTATTGCTTTAAATCCAAAATTCTTTAACTAGGTGTAAGATCAGTCATACAGTGAATCCATGTATGGTAATTGTCATATTTGAGTAAACCATGTGTTTTCTATCTGCTAGACTGTGTTGCTTGACCTGGCTTTCTAACAGATAATTTACAATTTATCTGCTGTACAGGGTGTGTTCCACAAGTACTTGCTGGTTTGCATTTTTCATTCCTATGTGCTATAAGAAACCTCTAGAATTCCACACAAGATTAGAAATGTTTCTGATACTTTCAGCAGCTTGAGCTATTAAACAAAACAGTGAAATGGAAATTTTAAGACTTAAGTTGACAAACAAGATTGATAAAATGTTTGAATGAAAAAGATATGCTAATTTGGCCTTATGTGTCCAACAGTATATTCTTCTTTAAGAGGAAAACATAGTAGTTAAATTATTAATTGTGTCTAAGAATTCTCACCTCCTTATTTTGTACGAATTCACTTAATTTGAGTTTGGCTTAGATAAGTAGTAAGAGTATTTAGAGACTTCATAAAAGTTTTGTCCTTGTGTTATTCCCAAAGCAAATATTCCTGTATAATATCAGGTGTCTATTTGTATGTATATATGAGAAATGTAGATCTTAATTTCTAGAGTTGTATGTCTAGTAATTCTTCATTTAGTCTCTAAATTAGCCTGTATATACTTGCTGATACATAACAAAACTAAGTCATCAACTTTTTAATGATTCAGGATTAATTGCTACAGTTGTTATAATTTCATTAAATGAACCATAGAAAACAGGACTGCCTGATGCCTGAGTTGCTTCTAATATAGCTACCTCTCATCAATGAAGAATCAGCTTTATCTAAATTATATCTGACAGTTTTCTGCCTAACCCAGACTTAATAGCTTTCAGTTACTGAGTGGTTTAAGCTAGAACATATTTCTTGAATTAACTTCTGTGATAGCACAGGAGTCAGTAGCAAAAGTCTAATGTCATTAGGTTGTGGAATTTTTTTTACTATTTTTTTTAACCATGCTATCTCTTTTCAAGCTATGCTGCTGACATTTAGGAGTGACATTGCCCTTTTTCTGTAATAAGACGTAAAGAAAAAAAAAGAAAACTTTTTTTTACAAAATCTGTTATGATTACAGACTACTATATAAGGGAGATAGTTTATAATTTAGTATTTTGCAGATGCTTCATTGTTATATAGATCAATTAGATGCAAATTTTCACTGTTGTGTGATAGAAACAAAGGCATTCCTGTAGATGCAGCACCATCCAAACATACATAAATCAATATCCCAAAATGTTCTTTCAGATGATTCTATGATGAGCAAAGTTGAGGATAATGGAAGTTTTGCTTTAAGAGGGAAACATTAAATACATTTTTCTATTATACATATATATGGTTCTCTGTGTGTGTTTATGTATTGCATATATATACATATATAATTCAAGTTATGTATTCAAATTATACATATGGTCAAGTTATAGTTCATTGGGTTTTTAAAAATAAATGTTTATATATAAGCTAACAGACTAGAAGAGGATTAAAGAAATGTCTGTGAAGTATTTTGTAGGTATCAAGACCAAAGACAGGAAGGAATATGTAGGGTGTCCCCACACAGAATATTGTATGGTAAAATTAAAAGAGAAAATATGGGTAGAATCTTGAAGACAACATCTTCAGAAATATATATTAAGTGGAAATTATCTCCTAGAGGAATTATAAAAGTCCTGTTGTTTAGCACATTAAAAATTTCACTAGTGAATACTAGAAAATGTACCATGGAGAGCAATTTTGCTCTAGTGCATAGAGAGCATAGGTGGCCTACTAGGCAATTTTATCTGTAATACATATGATTCTATTTTTTCTGTTCACATTTTAAGCACCTCTTTTCAAAAGTGCTTGTTCTGTAGGTACTATTCTGAAAGGGTATACTGCAGAAAGCAAGAGCTGTAGAAAAAAGACAGCATTCATTTTATGTGCATTAATCAAATATGCACCCAGTATGCTAGTACTTTCCCAACAATGAAAAACACTGTTGCCTCCCTACAAAGAGACCGAGGTTATAAAATTGGGAATAGAAAAAACGATTTCTGTACAGAATACATTGCTTTGCTTTAAATGGAGTGAGATCCTTAGGAAGAATTTTCATGTAGGTTTTATACAGCTATTTTAATATGAGGTAATGGAAGCCACCAGGACTACACATAAAAAATAAAAGAGACTACAGGAATTGTATAAAGAATATCTAGTTTGAAATTTTGGTTTGTTAAGAGATTAAACCAATTTATCTACCCTTAAGCACATGACCATTTAAATTGACTTCAGTAGGTTAATAAATTGTTGGTGTAAGGCAAGCAATTGGGTGTGTTGTGGCCCACTGGCTATTGTTCAGATCAAGTAAGATGTTTACTTAACAGCACAACACAGTACTGGTACCTTCTTTATATTTGGGAAAGATGCAAAAATATGTTTGCAGCAGGCATCTCTTCTTCCTTGTCAGAAGACTGTCTTCATAGCTCTTTGTAATAGGAGTAGTATTCCTCTTTGTTGCATTTACCCTGACAAATCAATTCAACCTTTGCCTTTCAGTTTTCTTTTTAGATCTTAAGTACCCAGCTGTACTATCTGGTACATTATAAGTGAGAGGAAAAAATAAAGCTTGAACTCAGAGTACAGGTAGTTTGAAAAAAAAGTATAGTCCACTTATGCTTGCCACATAATTTGATTGAGCCATTTGATCAAATAATTCAATCTCTGTAGAGAATGATTTCATGATGTATTTTAGAACGTTTAGTCAGTGAGAACTGCCTTAGAAAATGGAGTAAGAATCACACTGGGAAATTTTACCTATCTGTTGCTCCTAATAGAATTCCATGAGAGTAACTCTGTTAGGTTCAGCTTCTGAAACTCAGAGGGTGTTTCTTTAAGCTGGTCAACCGAGTTGATTCTGTGTTTCCCACAGAGTTTCAAGTAGAATAACACTTATTAAAACTGGTTTTTTTGGCAGGTGGTCCACCTTAATTCAACAATAATATTTAATCAAATCTTCCTGGTGAAATCACAAAGGCGCTGTTAAAAGTGAATCTCTACGAATTTATCTGTTTTAAAAAATTATTTTATATTACTCAATAACTACAGCTGAATTAACATAATTAGTAATCAGCCATAGACTAGGAACTCAAAATAAATGTTTCCACTTTTCTTCTGCATAAACAGAATGACAGAGGAGATTATCATATTCTTTTCTGTTTAGTGTCTGTTCTGTCACTGATGAGTTGCTTTTCTTTTTACATTGGGCTTATGTTATTCTTAAGCATAAGTGATTTAACAACTGAATAACACATCTGAGCCCTTGAATGTTAAGACTTGTAAATACAGCTATCCTGGTTCAAAAATTTATTTGATTAGCATCAATTCCACATTAGCACACATGACTATTCATGGCAGCTCTGCCTTTGGATTGTTCCCTAGGCTTACACGGAAAACTTGTAGGGAAAAGTTTACTGGAAATTGCATGTGTTTTTCTATAGCCAAGTGAAATGACTTGAAGAATTCCAGAGCATAAATCAAGATTAATTTCTGGGCATGCATAGCAAGGTGATCTTGAGATCAAAACATTAAAAAAAGAAGACGGTAGTGCTCCTGATAAGAGGGATTCTTTTAAGATAATGGATGAATTCTATTAAAAATATAATTTAAAACTATTCTTTCTATTTTATTTTTTTAGGTATTTATGAAGGAATAGTTATTTCTACATACAAATTAAAACTGGACTAGAGTAGAAATTTAATTTAAAAATCTACAATGAAAACATTGGGAAAATATTACAAGACAGTGATATAGTAAATCACCACATAGAGAGCTAAAAAGCTTGAAGAGTCTTTAGGGTGGCATTAAAATATACGTGGACTATTTTAAATGAAGACATAAGCATCTCTATGGACACATGCAGAAAAGCAGGAAACAGGAATTATTATTTCAAAGTTTGGTATTATGTTTGAAGATAATAAAGATTTCAGACCAAGAGTATGCTAATAATGTGATCCAGATTAGCCACAATGCTCTTGAAATGTGGGTGGTGATTATATATGGAATATAATCAGAGTTGTTTATAATTATTCTTTCCTTGGGTGAAAAACTGATTATGTATAGTTCTTTATATCTTAAAGAACAATTGTGAAGTTGTATAAATATTATGTGACTGAAGAAATTTAAATACTGTTAGTCACAGATACTCTCAAGTCTATGGGAAATTTAATTGAAATCGAGACATATTTACCATCATTTCCAGTCTTGTTGAAACACAATAGTTGATCTACATACTGCAGTGTTATGCCCACACTGAAAGTTTTGAACTGCCTCTTTGTTCCTCTTTACCATATTAAAAGTAATATATCAACTAAGTCTTGTGCTCTCAGTATTTTATTTTTGCTTTTCTCACTCGATAGTAACTGGCTCTCCCCTGTAAAATAAATGTATTCCTTGTTCCACTGGTTGTAAGTACTTATGGTAATGGTAAAGTGTTTAACCTCATTCCTACAGTGTGCTATTCTTCTGGTAGACAAATCTGTTCCTTAGTCAGTGGAGGTTTGGCACTGAGGGTGAGGTGTGAATGAATCTATGAGTAAAGATGATGTTACTTGGATTCAGAATATTCGGTTCAGCCAACTTGTGGGACTCAAAGTTGCAGTGGGTAAGTTTGAACTGACAGCTGCAACTTTACCTTTCATTTCATGTTTATGTATTTTCCTGAAGGTATTTTTGGTAGCATGTAAATAAAAGTGTTAGGCTGTTTCTTGCTAAGCACATTCAGAACTGTGAAGCTGCTGGTGTAAAGCGTTGTGTCCCAGCACATCTTCATGCATTAATAGATAATCTTTTGAGAGAGATGTTGCATATACTTGGGTAAAACCTTAAAATAAAAACAATAGAGTATGTTTTATGCATTGAGGTTTTCATCAAAGTTTCCACGAAGTGTAATACTTGTCTGAAATAGCTGGGATCAGTATCCTAGTTCAGACTAATGGGGTTGTAGCTGGAGGGAGATGGAGCATCACTGATTCTAAACCATTACAGTACACGCTGATTTCTGTCTTTATCATAATATGACAAACTTGGGAGATTTTCCAAAAACCTTTGTATTGTCTTCAGGTGAATTATAAATTTATAGGCAGGAACTTGAGAGTCTTAGGATAAAAGTGACTCAGTTTCATTTTCCTTTAGTGTGAGTAGATATGTAATCTACTCAATTTCACAAAAAGGTCTGAGTGTAATGCACAATTAAGTCAGAATGAGAGTAACATCAACACACACTTCAGATTTTTACTGCATGAATGTTGGTTTAGTTGAACCTAGTATCTTTGAGTTCTTCAGGATCTTTACATATTTTAAACACTAAAGCATCTGTGCTTACCAAAACTCTCTTTGTGAATTACTTAGTAAGAGTTACATGTTTAGTTGAAGCTACTTGCCTGATTTTTGGAAACACTACTCTTCTGCAGGTACCAGGCTGTTTTGCTGTTGACAGTAGATCCTCTGAAGGCTGCTAAGAAGTATGGTTTCCTTTTCAAGTCATTTGCACTGTAATAGAAACACCCATAATTTTCCACTTTTTTTGCTTTGAATTACAATATTTTGCTCTAGAAAAATGCTTCCAGAAATAAGAAAAATGTGATGGGTTTATAGCAAACAAGTTCAATTTTGGTCAAGAGCTTTGAACCTCTGAAACTATTACATCATCACAGCCCTTAAAAAAGTTAATTTCATAATTAGGGCAAAATTTAGCAGTGGCAGCAGATTTAGCAATAGTATAGTCTTCATATAAATATTTTGTAGCTAGGGAAAAGGAATTGAAGATTCATCATAATTCCTGCAAATAAAAATATCTCTGTAATTTCTAAATGCATTAAAGAGAGGACATCAGAATATATTTATGCTGTTAATGCTATTTCACATTTCAATCAGTTATCTTGCTGTGTAATAAAAGACCCTGAAATTAAAATGACCCCTCTTTTCAGAGTGTAACTGTAGGATTTTACTATAAGGCTGCCTTGATTTGATCTTACTCTTACTGAAACGGAAAATGATATCCAACTAATGCATCTGAAGTGGGTTGTTATACCATCCAAAGCTCTCTTGCAAAATTAATGGCTTCTGCTTCTCACCTCGATTTCATCTTATAATTCTCCATTTTCTTGNCCTCTCATCTTTTTGGTGATACTCTAAGTCAATCTGAATCACATGCTTCAGATACAGCACATATTTACGAAACATAACAGACCCACCCAGATTTGAAAATGTCAGGAATATGATTCATGCTCTTTGCTATGTGTAGTAATTGAGAATCTTAGTCCTTTAAAGCCACTAACAACTTGATCAAGAGAATCAACAGCAGAACAGCATAATGATTGTAAAATATTAATTAATTTTTCCACTGTTAACCTCCTGCATTTTCAGTCTTATCAACCTGACAACAGTGTTCATAGATGGAAGCTAAATACCTTCTCCCTACCTGCAAGTAGTCATTAATGTACCTCTTACTCAGTCTACATAGGTACTTTTTCCTCTGCTAAACTGTGTCATACAAATAAAATTTAAAAATAGGTATTTCTTTCTAGCAAAACCCACACTTGTATTTCTTATTAAAATGTAACTAATGTTTAATGCAGACTGTTTGTTTATACATATTGTAAATTAATAATGAGTTTCTTTTTGACCTTTATTCTTTATAAAATCTATGAAAATATGTTCTGTATCTCCTAATGTAAAATTTGTTGCTTTTAATAATTAAAAAATAAAAGCGCAATATTTATAGTGTAATTTCATTCACTAAGCAAACACAAAGTCTGCAGTTGGCAATGATAGATTTCTGATTATGATCTTGTAACAGAAAATCCTTTTATATTTAAGAATTCCCTGCAAATGTTGTGTGTGCAGTGTTCATATTTGCAGCTCCTTCCTGAGGAGACTGGGCTGTTGTCTTGAAGTTAGAGTATTTAGGCTTTATTGTTCTGTCAAATTTCAGAGTCAGGTCTAAACTCTTGTGTTTAGTTGGGTGTATTTATCTCTATAGTCTTTTCCCCTGTGTCTTCTTGAAGTGAAGAGTAAAAAGAATGGAGATTTAGACCACTGCTAGAAGTACTGTTTATTCAATGGATCCCATGATCCCAGGTATCTTAAGATTGATTTAACTTTGTCTAGACCATGTCAGTTATGTTATAATGTATATATGGACATCCTGAGGTAAGGAACCAGGAAGAAACAAGGAAGAGAAATCATGGTAAAAATTGAATAGTGAAACTAAATAATTGTTCCAAACAGAATTTTTCTGCTTACACTATTTGATTTGAGGTAGATAAATATTGGTTTTTCTTTATTTATAGCATCTGCTGGCTTTTAGTGACAAGAAACATAATAATTTTATTTCATTTATGAGTTAGATGAATCTGATTTAGTTCAATTGTCAGCTTCTGTAATAGCAAAAATGTTTCTTGTGAACTGCTGCTCGTCACAGAAGTTTTAGGATGGTTCAACTCTGCTTCAATGCCCTATTTTTGGTTTGGACACTGATCTGCTATAAATTACGACAGACACCAAAAAATACTTCTCCCCAAGTACTCATCCTTGAATCCCAACTGCACTGCCCATTCAACGCTTTCTTTCAAATTTGCTAATGGCTTTTATGTCCCTAACCTTCTATTTTCAGGAAGGTGATTGATTGCAAAGATTGGCAAGACAGTCATGATTCTAGCCCATATCTTCAGATCAACTTAACCAGAGCTAAGATTTGAGCTCTCTTTGGTAGAAACCAGCTTGGCCATTTGCTTGCAAATGAGTGGTTTAGTGGCAATTGGTGGAAAAGATTATTAAATCCTTTGTCCTCTTCTCTGCACTCTGTCAATAGCCTTTCCTCTCTTTTGAATGGCAGGTAAATATTTTATTTATTGTTCTCTCACTCCCAGTGTATTTATAGGGGTTTATGTTCGTATTAATCTTGTTCCTTTCTTATTTGTATTCCATAATGTGTGTTGGCTTTTCTTATTTTTCACTGTGTGTTTTTGTGCTTGTCATACTTTATGCTTGTTGAAGACCTGTGTAATATCTGATTTCGTGCAATTCCTGCCTTTGTCTCCATTGGAAAAAATTACGCTTTTAACTTATTTTGCTGTCTTTTCACTGATTCATTCAAGTTTGTTTGCCTTCTTGAAGTTAGTTGTTTTTCTTTGCTGTTTATTTCTTCCCTTTTAAAGGAATATGAACTCTGTAAATTATTCATCGGTGTTACCCAAGTTGCCTTCCACCCACCATGACATTCCTGACCAGCTGGTTCCTTGGGGTTAATATCTACCTCTAGAAGAGCCATTCCTCCATTTTTTCTTTCTAGCTCCTGTTCAGCTGTAAATATAAAATATATGTGAAACTGTATAACCTTTAAAAAAAATAGTATTTTTTAAAACTCATCAGTGTTTTTCAAGATTTTGCTGGCCATTATGCCTTTTCTTGTATTTCTTTCCCAACATCTTTCCTTTTAGCTAGGATGCCATCTTTCCACCAAAGCTTGTGCTTTGCTTGGTTTGACAAGTTGCTATCTGGCAAAAATATTCATAAACTTCATCTCACCATTGCTAATATTAATTTATTTTTAAAATGTTTATTATCATGACCTGTCAAAATTGTTCTGTTGTATATTGAGAGCAGGGCCATACATTTGCCTGTCAAGGATTCTCTTAATGAGGGATATAGTGCCATTGAACATTACAGCAGTTAACAGTCTTAGGAGCAATGGTGGTAGCAACAGCTGTCAGGTGGTGCTGGATCATGAATCCTCTTTTATGAAACTCTGGCCAGTATAACTCATTTAGAAACTGCCAGAAATGCTCTTTCAAGAATTTTGATAGCAGTGGAAAAGTTTTTTTTTGTGGTATATATAACGTATTTTATAGAGGTGTTTCTAGTACCTCTCAGGGACATATTTTAGTGTCAAGATTAGTAGACACTTTTGTGAAAATTCTCATGTATGAAAATGAGCTGCTTTCTCCTGTAATTTGAATGTGAAGGTTGTTGTCTGCAATTGCATCCAGTGACTGACATTGACAGAGAGATATCACAACAGTGTTGTCTTTGGTGACGGTTCCTGTGTCTATTCTGTATTCCAGTAACATGTCTTGACTCTTAGGTTCTGTGAGAAAGATGGAATTTTTCATTTGCTTTGGCACTACTACCAAGGTCACTGATTTCTTTGGGTATTGCTTCTTATCGGTCCACTGGGAACCAGGGAAAAGTGAGTCAAGTGCTCATTTCACATGGGGCACTAGACAGCCATCAGATGGCCTGGGAGCATCTCCATTACTCATTTCAGCAGCTCTTTCATACCTGCTGGAACATTTACGGATGGTCCCTGTACCGTTAGCTAGTGGCTGGTTTTCGAACATGATGGAAACCATTTGGCCTGTGCTGTGATTTCCTGGCAATGCTGTGAGAAATGAAAGTGGTGAGTTTTATTAGCAACGTCCCTCGTGAGCTTTTAACCAACAACTCTGACGTCTGAGTATGCAAGCAGTGGATCATTGCATAAAAGAGGAATGATCTGAGCCTGGTGCCAGGCTCTGACCTAAAGCTGAAGAGCACAGTATGCCATTATCTTTCCCTGGAGCTATGTAGTCCTGCTCAAGAATTTACTCTGACATTTGTCCTGTCTCTATAGATTAAGCAGTTTGCTGTTTGCTGCACTCTCACTATCAGAGAGTAATGTGCTTTGGTTTTTTTTTTTTCCTTCTTTGCTTTCAACCTTTATTGCTATCTAGTAATGTAGCAATAATTTATTTACAATGTATTTCCTCATGTGCTTTATATATCTCATAATATAAACACAATTGAAAATATTCTTTAAATGATTGATGTTGCAGTACAAATAGAAAAATAAAATGGCTTTGGTCTCTGAAAGTAATGAAGTAGCTGATTTAATACAGTGCGAGTCTTCAGTGGGATTATGTGGTATGGTAAGCCTTGTAGTATCAAAGAAAACAATAAAAACCATTATAAATATATAAACTCCACAACTATTGTAGGTGTTCAAGTGTTAAAAATAAAGACACTGCAATTTGGTTTATTTCCTTGATAAATAATGTTTATGTGGGTGCAAAATCATAACTTCAAAATAGAAGTCTTACCTGTAAATTAAGGTATTTTCACAGTATGATTAACATTTCTATTTTAGATGTAGTGCCCAGGTAGCTGGAGTCATTATAGTTTGAATATTGACATTTACTATATCAGTGTTTTTAAAACCCATAAGTTCATTGCACATGGACACTGTCTCACATATCTTACTGACTTAACAAAAAAATTGGCCTAGACCATGGAATTCTCATTTGTGATATGGTATCTCCATAACATCATACCCTACTTTCTATTTTTAGCTGTTTCATTATCACCTGTTGAATATATTTTACATATAATTCTTTCCTGGTTAAACATATACAGCAGAAACAGTCTTTAGATCCATACAGTAAATATAGAATGGGGAAAAAAGGGAGACAAGTGTTTCTTCCTTTTGAGCAGGTTGCTATTTCAGTTGAACCTGAGAGTGTTCATGAAGGTCTTCATTATCTATCATAAGATTTTTTTTAAGTGTCCCACATGTTCTTTTTCGGGTCAAGAGCAAAATACATGAAAAGCTTTGATTTTTTTTCCCTCCTTCACCACCTCAACCCAAAATTAGTTTTCACTGAGTCAGGCTATTGTCAGTGACATCCCATTTTAGACCATTCTTTGTCTTTCATGTTGGACATTCCTTTTACAACCTTTGTATGCACAGCTTTTGCCACAGCAGTGTGTCCTATAACAGGTGCAGTTCAAAACTAAAGAAGAAGACATATGTCTAAATTGTGGAAAGGAATTATATTACTGATATATATAATTTTACAATTTTTCCCTTAAAAGGGAAAAAACCTGAGGAATATTTTCTAAGATAATGAGATGCATGTGGAAAATTTGAGATAATTATTTAATACTGTTTTCCTTTTGGAAGAACCTCTGTTCAGTCAGTAGTTACAGCCATGCTTGCAGAACACTATAGCTGCATATTGCAATGCTCCCTTTCTATGTGGATTTTATGGTTAATTTCTTGTGTTGGTTTGTGTATTCTTTAGAGGATAATTATTAAGCAGATTCAAAGGTGGTGACAGCTGCATTGCCTCTTTGCTGATTGCAACAGCAACTTTGTGAAATTTGCAGACCAAATATGTCCTGAAAATATTGTTTGCTTGCTGCAATATAACTTGCTGCTAGTATTTGTTATCTGGAACTGTATGCAAAGTAGGGCATGACTAGAAAGCAACTATTATAATAGTAGAAATACCATATGTATTATAGCTGGAAAAGCATTTTTTTAATGTTTATAAGATGTACTTCAAGAGTCATATTCAGAAATTTGCTATCAAACAATATTTAACTTTATTTTTCTTTGTATTTGTCCAGTCATGAATGAAGGAAGATTATAGGAGATTAGAGAATGGCTGAAAAGAATACTTTGTCAGGTATTTGCTATTTCACACTAGTAGCTATCTGTTATTTGTCACATGATTTGTCAAAGTTTTTAAATTCCTGATCCTTCAAATTTTTCTCAATTTAAATTTCATTAGCTATTAAAGAAGATGTCTCTAAGCATTCCATTGACAGAGCATTCCATTGAAGAGCTCTCTGTACTTTCTCTATTTGGTACAGGTCTGCTATTTGAACTGACACTTAATGTAATCTAAATAAGCATTCTCAATGCTTTCAAAAAAGATGATCCATTTAATTCATTTCATATTGGGACAAAAAAAAAAGCTGATAAAATCAGAAGCTGCATTTGAAAATCTTTTTGCAATTTTAGTCTCTGAAATTACTGTCTTGTATTTGGGGTTTTGTATTTGATAATAGACCAAGTACTTACCAATCCTTTTATCTGACTAGGTCTTTTAAGTTAGGGGAAGGAAAAAGGGCATAAATGTTCTGTTCTTTGCTGTTTCTTTTGAATTTGCTTCTTGTACTTGGTCAGTGAAAGAATGTCTATGACCTTAGTCTTGCTGTAGTAATATAGTTCTGTAAAAGAAGTGCAAAATTTCCCTCTTTGTCTGGCAATCCCTGTTGAACAGTTTTCTTATACTACCTTTTTGTGATTGAAAGTTTTGTATCAGTGGGACAACCTGTATGAAATTTTCCCTAAGAAGTTTGAGACTCAAGTGGTCTAATTAAAACCAGGATTTATTAAAAGCACAGAAGCTGCTCAAGATTAGAAGAAATTTTTTGCATAGCATGTGTAGCCTGACACTCTGTGAAATTCATCTAGCTAGGTCTCCCTAGAGTTTAGTTACAATGAATAAAAATACTTTACATTTATAGAAAAAGCTTTTTTTCTTCTTGGACTTTTTTTAAGAGGCAGCTTAGTTGCAGAAGTCTTTCCTTTCAAGGGACTCAGCCTTTCTTTTTCTTTCTTATATTCTGCTCATTTCCATTTGTGACCTTTTCTGTTGTTATTCTTTTTCAAATTGTTGTATCAAGTCACTATTAATGTATTCATGGCTTCCAAAGAGAGGTCACCCTCTTCCTAATGACAGAATTCAGCATCCTTTAGAGACTCTCGTTCAAAGTAATTGAACAACAGCTATGAGCTGGCATCTGCTCATGTCTGAAGTCGGGGTTGTCTCTGACAACTCAGTGGTCTTGATCAGTGAGTGAGAGAATGATGTAGCAGAGTCAGCTGCGGATCAAACCCTTGTTGCTAAGTGACAGCATTTTTGATCTCATTATTCACTATTGCCAATAGGACTACTTTTCTTTAACAGCAGGAGGTCACTGAAAAAAACACGTCTATAAGAATTATTGCTATTTTATGCATTCCAAAAGTGGTTAAAGGAATCCAGTTATGGCAGGATGTTACAAGACCCGTATTTTATTTTTCTTTTTTCCTATTTCAAAGACCATGGCTTCAGGAAGACTATGGAGTGGTGCTGTTTCACTAAAATCTGTGGTACAATTACAAACTGTCTGAAACTGGAGAACAGGATATGTTTTTTGTTTTGTTTTTTTTTTACCCAAATTTGCTCACTTTAAAAACATTTTTCTTCCTGGCTTTGTGGGGAAATGTTCAATCTGATTGTTCATAGAACATATGCCCAATATGCTTTTTCCTTGTCTCAGGACTATTTTTTATAGGAAAGAAGTATTATTTCTTAAACCACAAATCTCAGAACTTAGGAGACAAAACAAAAGCCACAATTTGTATCTTGAAAAATTAGTCCAGTTTTAATAAAATTAAAAGCAAATAGGCAAACAGCAATACCATAATGGCAGTATTAGTGTTTTATTTCTGATTGAGATGAGTAACTTTGAGTCATTTTTCCTATGTAAAGCAAGGTGTCATATCTTAGCACTTTCTCACATAGCACTGTTAATATATTTAGCATTTACATACAGTACATGCAAATTCAGTAGTTTGCAATTGGTGGGTTTATCTTAATGGTATGGAACAAATCCATAAAACAGTTTGAATTCCACAAATATAAATACTACTGGATCTACCCTGGGCACTGTACTCCTTGTGCTGGGATCCACAGGAACCAAAGCAGCAGCAGGAACTGTCAAGAAAAGGAAATAAGCTGATCCTAGTGAGGTTCAGATTATTGCCATCTTTCACAAGAGAATATACAAAAAGTTAGGGACCACTGACTTAACTCATAGGTATCCAACTGACTGAGCCCTGGGCTATGATTAAAGTACTCCTAGGCAGAAGGAGAGATGCAGTGTGTTCAACCTATGTTCTCAGTATTGTTCTCTATATAAGAATGATTGTCTGACATTAGAACTGAACTTTTTTTAAAAAATCCAGTTGAAAGTCAGGTTTTCATGGTAGTGGAGCTCTGATTGTTGTAGGAGTTATTTAAAAAAAAAATCCACGGTTCTTTCTCTTCCAATAAGGACTTTATAATGACTTTCTATCTATGTATCTTTTGTTTCTTAGATGTATGGCTGTGGTAATCACTTTACTAAGCACTGAGCTGCACCTAAACCTTGTTTTACTGAACTTCTAATTTTATGTCTTAAGGTAGATCTAATTTTGAAATTTCTTGGCTATTTTTATATAAGTAACTTTTCTGTAATTGCCACTACAATAGTCTGCTTTCAGCCCTGTAATCTAGTCTAGGTTGCAACTTGTTTTTTTTTTTTACATGACCCATGCATAATGGCATTTGGGGGTAAACAGTTTGATACACCTGTCGACATTACTTTCTTATATAATTATAGGTTAGAAAAGAAACTTTGTTTTGAGGACTAGATACAGCTATTTTTAAAAAGCTGTACTGTGTTAGACATGACACAACATCTGAATTCTGAGAGCAGAAAATAATAAGTGCAAAGGTAAAAAAGAGGATTTAAATAGTTTTCTTCAAATAGGCTTGGGAAGAGGAAAGAAAGATAAGTGGGATTTATTTGAGATGAGAGACCAAGAACAGGGTAGTGTACATCAGACAGATAAGTAACTTTGGAATGTAGTATTTTTTATTTAATTTTTAAAGGCATATCTTCCACCATAGAGATAATTCAGAACTGTTCAGAGTCAGTGGACAGTTTCAACGACTTTGAATGGGTTAAACAAAACATAAGGGATCTGTGCTGCTACAAACAGGAAAGTCATATGTTCCATCCAGAGAATTCCTATATTGAATGGAAAGAAATGCCTATTTAAGGCTCTTCCTGAAAAAGAAGTAACACTGATCTAAATTACATTGATATTTAAATAAATTTAGTTAGATTGGTGCAAGTTTCTCCATGTATAGATTTGAATCTATTGCAACTGATCTAGAGGAAATAAGTTTACAATGTGGTCAGTTGCCTATTTCGTGTCATTAATATATAGACACCGCAATGTGATTTTGTATGTACGCTGAGGAAGTGATAGACAAGTCTATTATATTCCTCTAGGAAGAGGTGTAGGAGGCACAAAAAATAATTTTCAGAGAGTAGATTCAAGTTGCCTTATTGGTCATGTCTAACAACTCTCACTTAGAGGTATTACTGGATTTGGTGCTTTTCAGGGTCCTAAGAGCAGGGAGTGCTGGACTGAGGGAGCAACCCCAAGAGCAGTCTGCAAAAATCAGCAGCAAGGAAGAGGAGGTGGAGGGAGCACAAGTCTTATGAGGACTGAGGGAACTGGGATTGTTTGGCCTGGGGTAAAGGAGAAAACCTGATTGCTCTCTACAACTATCTGAAAGGAGGCTGTAGTGAGGTGGGGGTGAGTCTCTTCCCCCAGGTAGCAAGTGACAGGACAAGAGGAAATGGCCTCAAGTCGCATCAGGGAGCTTTAGATTAGATATTGGGAAAAATTTCTTCATCAAAAAGATTTTCAAGCACTGGAGCAGGCTGTTTAGAGAAGTGATAGAGCCACCATCCCAGGAATTATTCAGAAACTGTGTGGATAGGGCACTTGAGGACATGGTTTAATGTTGAACGTGGTGGTGATACTACATTGATGGTTGGACTAGATGATTTTAGAGGTCTTTTTCAACCTCAACTCTTCTGTGATTCTGTGTATATGCTATAACAGAGTGGCACTAGTATGTAATTCCTGATAGTGGAGACTTAGTTACATTTTGAAATGTGGGAAAGTTGAATTTTTCACAGAATATTGAGAATGTTTTTTGACAAAAAAGCATGGGAGAGAATGCATTTTGAAGAATGACTGCCTGAAGGTTGAATGGAAGGATGATACTAAGGTTGAATGGAAGGATGATACTAAGTGCCAGTGTATGTAGATTAATGTGTGTTGAGGTTAACCTGTTTTGAGCTTGTAACTTTGAAATTGCATATTGACTTTACTTCCTGTTAAGACACAATACAGTTTCCTGCAGAGGATAATTCAGAACTTTGAAGCTAGATATTGAAGAATCTGACATTGAGATGGTATCTCTGAAGGTCTAGATGTCACGTATCAAAAAGTGATACACAATGTCTCACTTGATGTTCATTGTCATTCATACAGTTTTCATGAACTCTTACATATTTTAGTGAATGTTCATGTAGTGTGGTCAGTGGAGAAGTGTGAAGTATTCATGAATGTACATGCATATTTAATAACTACTCCCAAAGGTATCTTCCTCTTCTGGCAATTTGTACATTCCAGCTCCCATACTTGTGAAACAAATTGTGTAAGATTTGGCAGTCAGAGAGACTTGCACAGAAGACAGTTCTGGAGGCTGGATTGGATACTTTATGTTTGCAATGCACAAACATGCACGCTCCACTATGAATAATGCACCGCTAAAATTTCTTTAGACTCATCCATGGGAAATTTTTCTATTCTGTCATCAATCTGGTAATTACCTTCTCTTCTTTTTCCCACATGAGCCTTCTTAGCTAGATCCTGTGGAGTAACTGTTTTGTGCCAAACACCTGTACAGTCTGGCCCTAAAGCTAGTTAATCAGTCTGAAAAGATCTCTTTTAGGTGAAGAAGTGATTTTCCCATGATATGAAGTCAAATCTGTTGCCCTGAAATTGTCGCCATTTTTTTTTTAATAAGAATGTAGTGCCATGGAGGAGAGTAGAAAATGCTCTTTGACACTATTTTTCAACTTCAGATGCTTTTTTTGTATAAAACAAATTAAAGCTGCTTCTGAGCGTGGGCTGATGAAGAGAATGCCAAGATAATTTCATGCATTTCAGTTTTCTCGCATTTTAGCTTACCCTTTCCATAAGAAATTAAATAAAAATGGAGTTTATATACAGGGTATTGTGGTATTATTGTTATAAGGGTCTATAAAAATCACTTGTCTCAAAGATGTGTCATTATAACAGCAGTTCACATGCAACTATTTGCCAAAACAAACTTGAAAACATTATTCTGACTAGGAAAATTTGGTTCATTATAGCAGCAGTTGGAGGTATTTTCAGTAATTACTTCTCCTCCAATGATGTTTAGGTTCCAAAGGGAGACTTGCAATGTGTAATAAACCCTAAAGAGAAATAACAGTGTGGTTTCAAATGGTACCTTGATGAAAAAGCTGCTAGAACATGTCTTAGGAACATGGATCAGAAATCTTTTCTTTTCCTTCACCATGTTGCTTAACATGGCTAGAAAGTGGACAAACAAACCTTACAGAATTCTACTGATTGTGTTAAATGCTTGAGACATTTAATACTAAATATGTATTTTAAAATATCAGAAACAGGATTCCACATTAAACACTTGATATTAAATGATTTTGGTTTTTTCCTGTCAAGTGTCTGCATGACAAGCGACAGAGAGAAATGGGACTAATATTTTTCATTTTGTACGATGTGCTCATTTACTAGGACAAATCCTCTTTTCTCTATAGATGCACATATGGCAGAAGGAAGCAAAATAAATCTGGTTCCTCTTTGTAGAACGGAACAGGATGTGGAAAGCTTATGCTGGAGTGTAAGAGGACTGAGCCTTTCACATTAGGGACATATGCTTGAAGGGGATCCATCTGTACTCCGTGCAGACGTGTTATCAGGGCTCTGTCACTGCACTGGGCAGGAGCCAAGGCTGCTGCTGCTGCTGCTGTCAGGGGCTCCAGCCTCCTCCCTGTGGGGGCTTGGAGTGAGTGAGGCTTCTGCACCCCCTTGAGGGCTCCTTTGTCAGACCGACCTTCTTCAAATCGATGTTCAGTTCACTCTGTGTTTTCAGAAAACTATTTTTTTAAATTTGTCCTCAGATACTTGCTGTGAAAAAAATCAAAATACCCATTCTTGACATGACATCAAATGCCTCCCAGGAATATATTTTCATGGGTGAATTTTGAACCTCTTCATAGTAGAGAATTTTAATGGAAACTGAGAAAAGAACTGTTAGTTTAGTGTGCAGTTGTAATGTGTTTTCTGAGCTGAATAGCACGCACAGTGCAGAGCTTTAAACTTAAGTGACAGGTAAATAGGAAAACAGGAACATTTCTTACTCTTGAACTTCTCTGTCCTTAAGCCTTTACTTAGCATGTTATTAACACTTTATTTTAATGGAGAACTGTTGGACTCTGGGTGAATAGAAAAGCGATTCAAATTCAAAAATACTAAATTGCATAAAATAGCTACCATTCACTGACTCTAATTGTCTTTGGTCAAGGGTCTTTTGAGGTAGTTTGAATCAAATTCAAAGCACACAGTCGCTGATTAAATATAATCTTTTCATTACAGGGAGAAGGCGGTTTATGTTTCTTGTTACTAGGTCATCTTGCCTTTATTTCATTTCCTTTCATTTTTCTTGCCCATGTTGTCATTGTCAGACCCAAGCAATTGCTGTAGCAGAGCAGTTACAATAACACAGGAAAAGAAATTCAATCATATTTGTATGTAAACTGCAGAACTGACAGGGTTTATTTTGACTAGCTGCTTCCCTGCTGCTTTCCAGGCATTGATAATACACTTCCATGTATTATCAGAACTGCCACAGCTGAGGTCAGTATGGATTAAACTTCACTACAGTGTAGTAATAGTATGAGATTGCTCTTTCAGTGCACTGAAATAAATGTTTTCATTACTTCCTTAAAATAAATGCATTTGGTGCCTTGAAGGTAAGCAAACCCATAAAACTATTGTTAGAAGTCTTCATGGCATGTAAATATTTTCTTCTTCCTAGTGAAATATTTTTACCCTTTTATTTGCCATGGTTTCTGTCCTATGCTACTCTTAATGCCAATAAGCACAATTTTTCTCAGGGCCAAAATCATATTTCAAAATCAATTTCTTCCTGTAGACTCAAAAGCTCACTATTTGTGTAGCCACAAACTGTCCTACTTTCCGTGTTCTTTTCTCCTACTCCAGTCTTGTTCTTCCACTAGAGTTATGGGGACTGTCTCCCACTGTGGAACATAGACAGACACACTGCAGCCACATCCCCATTCTATTTTAGTCCTAATTGCCCCTGAAAGGAAACCTTGGTGCCTGTGCCAGAGGAGACATCTGCATGTCACCAGCTGTAGATGGTCAGGAGAGCAGAAGTTCAGGACCATTGCAGAGCACACCTCTTCTGTTCTAGATGTGGTGGTCAAGTTGTGTCAGTCTCGATCAGAATATGAGAAGGCATAATGAGCACACCAAATTTGTCTCTGTGTCTGATAATAAAGCAGTTAATAATAAACTCTTCAAATACTGACTAGAAATAGGATACATATGGATCTACGTCTGCAGTGTAGGCTGAGAAGATTGTTTCCCTACCTGATCTTTGGAAAAAGGAAATCAGATTATTATACTCAAAGATGCCCTCAATTCCTTCTTCCAGCATTGTCTGGGATTCTGTATTGTAGTAGGCATAGCTACTCAGCTTGAGGCAGAATGCATTTTTCCCAGTGATTTCTTTAAAAAAAAGGATTCTATCATTTTTCTGCATTTCTGGCACAAAAAAATTTGGAAGGGCAGTATCCACAAGAAATACGTGTGTCTGTGTTGATGTGATGG
The DNA here is from genome assembly GCA_013397155.1 of Irena cyanogastra. Lineage (NCBI taxonomy): Eukaryota > Metazoa > Chordata > Aves > Passeriformes > Irenidae > Irena > Irena cyanogastra. Next base: position 27,546 of record VWZV01007069.1, on the reverse strand, counting down.
TGGTGTTAATAATTTTTCTTTTGTGTCCTGCACAGTCAAGTCACTTTAGTCAGAGACTATAAGCGCTTCAAGCAGGTAAAAGCCTTTGTTTTCTGTGTTGAATGGTTTATACAGTGTTGGCAAATATTGAAAATGAGGACTAGCTGTACATTATAAAAAGCAAATGGATTTTTGCAGTAATTTAATTTTACACAGACAATACAGGAGTGGCTAACTGCATGTAAGTCATTCCAGTAGAGAAAATGTATAAAAGGTGTGTCAGAATAAAGAGTGAAGTTATTTTCTCTTTAGAATAATACTAAAGAAGTTAAAATATATATGTAGTTTAAAGATAACAAAGTGATAAACCACAGAAGTGATAGAAACTAAATCTTAATAATTTATTTTCAAGTTCTTTGGTAAATAATATTTTGTCTATTTTAGTCCTATGAAGTCTTTAATGTATCTTGGGAACCGAGCAATTATGATTGAACGAAGCATTCGGTCATTAACTGACTCTTATTATATATTATTATTAGAAGTTTAAAACCTAACTCTTATTCATAGTGACGATGAGAGGAAAAATGCCCAGCAGTTCTGGCCTTGTGAAATTTGAAAGGAGTTGTAATTTCTTGTTTGGCTGAACATTTCCATGAGCTGGCCTTCATGAATCATCAGCTTTTTAGTCTGTTTGCATGACTGCAGCAAATCTTTGATTTTTTTTTTTGTCTTTTTTTTCCTTGTTTCCTTTTTCTCTTCCTTGCCCTTACCCTTTCCTTCTCACGTGAGACCACAAAGCATCTTTAAGCTTATTTTCTTTTACGAGTAAACTATTCAGTTTAACCTTAAATTTAATAGGAGCTTTATATGATCCTAAGAAGTTTCTACTTTCCTATACAAGTTTGCCATCTCAGAAGGAATTCAAACAGAAACTGAAATGTGATTGTCTTTATATCTGCACCTATGTATTTATTAAATTAATGTAATGTGTGCATATATGTGTGTACATAATGTGATATGGCATGCATACATTTGCTGAACATTTTTAAGAACAGTGGGGTAAATCTCTCAGGTCACCCTGTGGTTTTGCACAGGACAGCCTAAAGCTGCCCAGACAGAACAGCTCAGATTTTGCCTGGGTCAGGGATCTTTTACAGAGAGATGCAGCCAGTATCATTATTCCCTTTCCCTTAGCAAAGAGTGTCTATTAAGAGCTGACTAGAGAGTACCAGCATGCTGAGTTTTTTACTAATCTAAAGGCCCACTTAAAAATCTCTGTGAGTTATAAAAGCAGATAAGTTGACCTCTTGGTGAGGTAGTTGAATCCATGACTTCCTGAATGTTTAGAGAAAAGGAGAATGTGACAGAGAGCCATTGATTTAGGTATAGCTAGGTATTGACTCTATCATGTTAGATAAAATATCCTGCTAGTCATCTGCAAGATCTGTTTATAAATAGAGGAATTATTCTGGAAACCACTCAAATGCTGTCACCACTGGAATATGTTATATTTACCTCAGTACTTCAAGCTACTAAAATTGTTGTAGTGATGTAATGATGCAGTGGGGTGATATGCTATATCCTTATTTCCCAAAGCTTTGGGAAGAGTAGTTCGCATTCAGAAGCGTCAAGTTCTTTATTGCCCTTTCTTTAAAATCCAGTAAAAATTAAATAAATTTCAATGCGGTTTTTTTTTTTTAATCTTATGCAGACATTCACTTAGAAATGCATAATAGGTTATCTCAAGAAAAGCTCTTAGTATTCCTCATTGGTATGTGCCTGTAATTAATAGAACTAAGCAAGTGAAAAAAATGACATTTCAGTAACTATCCAATGCACCATGGATTTACTAGTCTTTTATTTGCAGCTATTTTGATCAAGCTTGGATCTGACAAAGCATACAAATAAATTAAGTCTATGAGCAGGAATGGTTATTATTTTATATTTGAATGCAAAATAGTCTTGTAATAATTGCAGCCACTTAGAATTGTAGAAATATAGAATATCCTGAGCTGGAAGGGACCCACAAGTATTATCAAATCCAATTCCTGGTTCTGCACAGGACGCCTCAAGAGTCACACCATATGCCTGAGAGTCTTGCCCAAACGCTTCTGGAACTCTGTCAGGCTGGTGCTGTGATATTCCCCTGCGAGTCTGTTCCAGTGCCCAAACACCCTCTGGGTGAAAATCATTTTCCTAATATCCAACTAAAGCCTTCCCTGACACAACTTCGGGCCATTTCTTCAGGTCCTGTCACTGTCACCACAGAGAAGAGATCAGTGTGTGCCCCTCCTCTCCCTGTCATGAGGAATTTGTGGATTGCGGTGAGGTCGCTCCTTGGTCTCCTCTTCACCAGGCTGAACAGACCAAGTGACCTCAGCTGCTCCTCCTACAGCTTCCCCTCAGGGCCCTTCACTATCTTTGTAGCCCTTCTTTGGACACTTTCCAATGGATTATTTTCTTATGTTGTGGCTCCCAAAACTGCAAACAGCATTTAAGGTGGGGACCACGCCATAGCAGAGTACAGTGGGACAACAAAAAACACTTTTGTATGTTGAGGTTGGCTATGCTGTCAATTTGTTATATTAAACTAGTTGAAAGGTGCAACTCACATTTTACCCTTTAACTGTCTATACATGCTTTTTTTCATCATTTCTGTGTGTATGTGAATGTAATATTTGTAAAGAAATACTGATGTCACTGGAGGCTGTATTTATTTATTCACAGCATCATCAGTGTTAGATCATGTGTACATTTGCCTTAATCTGTTGGGTGGATCTTTGAGGGTGGTTTAATTTTTGCAAGTACTTTATTAGTAGCCTCTCTGGGAGAGCAAAGAGCCCAAATATTTCTTTGGTACATGATCTTGAAGAGGAACTATATGCATTAATATCAACTTTATTCCCTTATGCAATCTGTGGGAATCTTTCAATAAGTAACAACTTGCCAGAGAGAACATAATGGCAGAGGTTGTGTTCATGTGTCCATGTGTCATCCCACTGTTATTGTGAGATTTAAGCTTTTGTAAGCCTTGTGTGGAGCTGGCCAAGGAATAAAACTGTTGTCAGTCTTGCATGTCACATTAATTTGTGATAGACTGAATTAAAATAGCTGACCCATGGTAGCACGTGTGACTCCGTACAATATACACTACATTTCCCTAATCCTGGAAATAAAATTATGTTAATTGGGAATTAATTAACAGGGATGTAATAAAGAGGTAGCTGAAGTAGGGTTAAAGACAGTAAAAAATATCCATGCTGACAAGTGTGGGCATATCAATAGATGATGTTGATTAGAATAAACAATATGCACTGTGAGATTGATGTCTGCATATATTATATTTGTATAATTCATGTCCATTTCCTTCAGATTGAAAACTGAAATGGCACATGATGAAATATGGACATTTCAACATTAATATTGAAGATCAGCATCTTCAATATCCAGTCAAATCACACTGAAGATAGTATCAAAAAGAAAACTGTTTAAATCAATGTCATTTTAGAAATTATAATTTCTAAATTATCATTTTAGAAATTATCTCTGTTAGGTTCCTAAAACCATTATTTTAAATAATGTTACTGGTTTCCTTTAGAAGAGTCATAATCATAAATGCTTACTTGTCAAGAAATAAGCAGAAATCATGACTTCCCTTGACAAACTCCAGAGGGATGTCCTCACTGATTTAAAAATGACTGATGGCGAGAGGAAATGGTCACTAATGAAAGTAGTGGGTTAACAATCTATGTTCACAATATATACATGACTATATACTATTTTTTTCCTACAAGTCTAAGTTCAAAGTCAGAACCAGAAGAGCACCACATATTATTTGTCATAATATGGTTGTCACACACCATATTATTTTTTCCTTCAATTGATGTTAATTATAATTAATTAAATAAATAAATAAAACAAAAGGCAAAAACGTTAGAGGTTTGGTGAAAATTATTATTATATTGCTGTTTGTTTGATTGCTTGAAAGCACAGGGCAGGTTAGTACTGCAGTTGCAGGACTGTGTTCAGATGTACAGTGTTGATACTACTGTGTCAGTGTTGTGCTACTGTATGTTGAGTGCTCATTCTCAGCAGAGATTGATTTCACTGGGCAGACAAGTATAACAGCTCGTCAATGATGATAAAGGTTTTGCAGTTTGCCAATGTGATTAGATTACAGGAAGATACTACAGCTACCTCTGTGACTTGCAGTATGTAAGTGTCTAAAAATACATGGGAAGTGTACAGTGGTGACTCAGGAGTGACAGTTGTATCTAGTTCATTATTTGTGTGTTTGCTACATGAGATGCCAGCTGTATAAAACTTGCTTCCACTTCTTGAAATGGAGAATATTTCAGCTGATTTTCTCTTATCTGAGAATCCAGCAGATGAGCTACTATTTGATGAAATAACCAAATATTCTTCCTTAAGTTCCTGTCTGAATAGAGCATTTAGAGAAGCTGAAACTGTGCTCATCAAATAACACTATCTGCATTTCTGAGGAAGTGATGAGAATGAATACAATTTGGTACTATCACAGTGTGTTAATCAGTAATGTTCTGGCATTTCTAGGGCAATAGTATGAAATTTGCTCCCCACACATCTAAGAAATAGACCCTTTGCTTCACAAAAATCTGTCTCTGGCTATGTCTAGGATCAACATCATATACTCCAAAAAATTCTCAAGTTTTATTCTGTAATAGCTTAAGTTTTTGGGGTTTTTTGTCTTGTTGTGTGAAGAGGACTCTTCTTTGGAAATAAATGCAACATTTGTCTAATCCCAGGCTAAATATATTTTCTGTAATTTCTAACATTTTCTATCCTCACAGTGCTAAAATAAAGCAATAAACACTTCTTTCCACTTTTTGCTTCAATTTCTGCCCCCTAGTGTATATAATGTCATATAGTATTCTGGTTTTACTTTGTCAGACAAACCAAATTCCGTTAGTTGTTTTTTTGTGAAATTAGTGTAACTTTCAGTCTCACTATTACCTTTCCTTGTCGTGTGTTCTGAATTGCCTCAGAATGGGTGGTTGGATATGTATGTGGTATCAAAGTGGTTTCTGTTCTTTATTGCAAATAGGTTTCACAGGTGTCTTTCACCTGCAACATGGTGATGACTAGTAGTCACCTTGACAGACAATTATGCTGCATTTTATTCTGCTGCTCTTTTGTTCTTTTGGGATGTGTATTCATCTTACAGAGGTGTGAAAGGAAGAATTTAATTTTTTTGCTGTGTTTTTTTAGGAAAAGACTGCAAATATGTAGTTTATAAGCTGTAATTAAAAAGGCCTGGTACATCTTCCAGCAACCAGAAAACAAGCTGATGATTACTGATAAGGTTTTAAACCCAACTATTTTAATAATTTATATAATGCTTTTAAAGACATCTGTTTTAGCAATGTGGACTTTTAACAGTAGTAATTTTTCTATTGAAAAATTCTTAAGGGCACATGTGTACCTTTTTTTCTCTATGTAAAGAAGTTGTTATGATAGGCTCTTGTTTTTATATGAATTATTTTATGTTGTACTGGATCTAGCCTTCCTAAAAAGTACATATAGTTCTTCTATCTGCCACTCACATCTGTTGAAAATATCTTGAATACTCATCTACAGAAGCTAGAGCCATTACAATAGGGTTAAATGTATAACTGACCAATTACAGGTAAATTGCCAGGCAGCCTATGTCTAGGTGGGCTTAATAAAGGGCATGATGATAAAGAGATTTTATTTCTTAATTTTCTAACAACTAAAAGAATATTTTTTTAAATAAATATTGCCTTAAAGTAGTGACACAGTACACAAATATAGTCCAGAACTTATTTTTAATATCTCTTCAGTGGCTATTGTATTGTACACAAGTGATATAATTTTCAGTTTGCACTGATAGTGCTATGTGTATGTAGAACAGATTTTCCTTAAGTTATTTTTGAAGTTTGCCTGACTTTGACTGAACAATTATTTTCCTTCAAATGTTTGCTTGGACCCTGTCAACTGCAACCAGAACACTTAGATGTCGCACGTGGACTGAAACCCATGAGTCATCTTAGAATTGGTTAGCTCAGTAACTTCTTGCTTTTTAAAAATGTGAAAGCCTTTTACAATTTTCTGATGATGTGCAGGTGCTGGAATAGTGCTCCCAGTCTACTGAAAATAGTCTTGCATTTCACCGTCACCTTGTGCAGGCTCCTTAAAGAAACCTGCAGCCCTAAATCCTCTCCCCTCGGTTCCTGCACCCCTGTTGCTGCCCCAGCTGAGCCCCAAAGTTTCTTAAGTGACTTGCATGTGTCCTCTATATCTTTAAACATTTTCATCTCTTATTGTTTGGATCTGAGTTCTGTGTGGTGGAGAGATTGGTTGTAGGAAGGACCCCATCCAGGATTCCAGAAGTTTCTCTTCCTGGCATATCAGTTGTTTTTAGGGAGGGAAAATATTTGAGTTTCAGAGAATTCAAACTGAGTCAGCATGCAGCCACCCAGGTCACAAAACTCAGAAGGTTTGCCCCTGCTGTCCAGCCATACTCCTTTAATACTACATACATGCTAACCTGATGGCTCTTATATCTATTTAGAGGACCTGTAAAATGTAGAGCAGTAGTCTGCTTGCTGCAATATAGCAGGGAGAGCATTGACATGATCTAAGTGACAAAGTAGGACAATAATTTTTGGAGCAACATTATGAGTGGGTATGAGAGGAACAAGATTGCATTTGCTAAGGGCAGAGAAACTGATGCTGCAGCAAATGAGACATGCGATGCTGAGTGTGCAGTTGAGAGTTTTAAATGTGTGAATTTCCAGAGATAACAGAAATAGAGCACAGAATATCTCAAAATGAGAAGTTGTTTTGAAGAAAGTACCCAAACTTTATCCCACTTGAGGGTGAAGGAGGTAATAGACAAAGGCTGTATGATTTTGTGTTGAAAAAAAGCAAACGGCACAGCCACATAACTGGAGAAGCAAGGGTGTCTTGAGAAGCTCAAGTCTGTTGAACATTTTTGGGAAAGTGGTGGATTTGGAGATGAGCCTCAGTGTGGGTCAGCAAGGAAATGACAAATATGTGAAGAGGTTAGGAAGAAGATGATTTAATTAACATAGAAATTAAAGCTAAGACAGTAGAAGTATATCTAGAAACAAGAACTGAAAAGGGAGCTGATAGTGAACAGTTGAACATAAGTACATGGATATGTACGTGGGCATTAGTACATGAAAGAGACAGGAAAAAGAAAGGAAGTTACTGCTCTGCCATTCCAGAAGAAGAGAGAATTGGTACAAGAAGTGATTTAGAGAAGGAGAAGATCAACATATCTTCCTCACCATCTGTTCTGACAGTGGTAAGGCAAGTAAAGAAGTTATATCTCACTGTAAGGTCCGTGCCTTTAGAATTGATAAGAATTTGGAAAAAATAAAACATGTAAATGCTCTGGATAGCTGTCAGGCAGCACAACTGCAGCAGAGGTGTTATTCCGAGGTATTATGGTATCAGGAATAAGCTGGGTGCAGAAAGGCAGGTTTAGAGAAGGTATTACTGGAGCTTGAAGGAGAATGAGAGATCTACATGTGTTCTGAAGGAAGATTAAGAGAATGGATCACAATGGTGGAAAAGTGGTGGAAACTATGGACATGTGAGTGTACTTTAAGGAGATAGAGGTTAGGAAGGAGATCAATGGGTAGAAAGGAAAATATAAAGGACTAGAAAGGAGAATATAGAGTGAGTCTCAGTAAAGGCATGTGATTTTTGCTTTTGCTGAGTGGTTATATGTTGTTTTTAGCAAGAAACTTGTAGATACTTTGAAGTTTCCAGAAAACAGGGGCATTCCATCATATTTGCATACATGATTTAACATAATAATGTAAGATATAAGAGAATATGTAAAATGTGCACTATGCATTGATTGGTTTTAATTATGTCAGCCTTATCTACTGCCTTATGAAACTGTAAAATTTGATATATGCTGCCTTTATTTTGTGCCCTAGGAACAGGTTTTTTGCTAAACATAGAAGATATTACTTCAAACTTGTTTGGGCACCTTGGTTAAGAAGTCAGTTCGGTTTTCCAAAATTGAAAACAAAATATCTTTTTTACTTCATTTTAAGCAAACCTAATTACAGTATTTCTGGTTGTATAATGGCATTATTACCTTGAGTCAGTATTATGTGTTTGTCTTGGGCATTCATTCATTCATTCATTCATTCGTGCATTCATCCATGTTACCTTTGCAAAATCCTGCAAGAACGAGACCTTTAATATATTTGTGTGTCAAAATATTTATGAATGCCACCACCTTTCAATTTTCATCCTTTAAAAAATACATACCCTGAGAGATATGTAGCAATCAGGGTATGGTGGAAAAAAGGATGGAAGATTTTTCTCCCTGTGCTAGCAAGGCAAGCAGAATTTTTTAGTTCTTATCAACAGAAAAGTAGGTGTTTCATTAGAATGTGAGATTTTCGTTGAGCTGTATACACAAATGTGGGGGTTTGTGTGTTGTAGATTAGTATAATCTAACTTCTGCCCCCTCCTCTGAGAGAGATTCCTAGGGGCACTCAGGCTATCTCCTAGCCTGGCACATGACATGGAAAAGATGGTTATGTGTATCCACAAAAGAGACCTCTGCATTCACCTAAGAAGTCAGAATGAAGAGTTAGACAAAGGGGTTTTAAAATGGAGTTCCTATGTAAATAAACAGACTGATGAATCAGTAACACACATGAAGGCAAACTGATTGAACCTGAATTAAATGTGGCCAGCTCAATTTCCTTGATTAACCATGAGAGAATTTAACAAAAATATATTTAAACCTTTAATCATCTCTAAATGAAAGTCAGAGTTATACTTAGAAAATGTTAAGACCAGAAAATTTTTATAAATAGATATATTTAGTACATTTGGACTCCTCTTATGAAGGCTACATCTGAAATAGCACTACTAGAATCACTTTGTAAACTGTATGATCTCCACTTCTGAGTGCCCACTAATTTGACAGTTCTGTTATATGAAATATGTAGTATTAGATGATATGTATCAGAATTGGAATAGGTAAATGCTGCTTGTGAACTGATGTACTTACTAAATGTGATGAGCAGTTCAGGTAATAAATTACATTGTAATAGCTAATATGGTATTAATGGTGAATGTTCCTAAAGAATCGCAAGTGGAAGAAAAAGTAGTAAATGAGGCAAATTAGATAAAAAGACAATAATACTCCCTTTACAAACCTATCATAACAATAAATGCTGAGTCTCAAGCCAAGAAGATTTTTGTTAGAAATGTTTATGGTGGACTAATTTTTTAAGGCATCTCAGAATATCCTGAGTCAGAAGGGACCCACAAGAATCATCAAAAGCCAACTCATTTGTTCCCCTGAACATCACAGTATCACAAGTGTGGGTTTTCTGATTAAAATGCTAGTTTTGGGGCTAGTATTTACGACGTAATCTTTTTCTCTTCTCTTACAAGGCAAAGAGATCAAGATGGTGAGAAAGGGAAGAATAGTACTTAGATGTAATTACTCAAGAAAATTAATTTAAATTGTGTAGGAGGTAATCCTTGAGTCATCACTGGCTTGTTTTGATAAAGATGTTAGTTCTGTACATAGATACCACTTTTAGTTTTTTCACTTATTTTTACTATATTAAATACAAGCCTTTGAAAACATCCAGAAATATTATACACTGTGGTAAAAAAATTAGAATGATTTTTCTTTATTTTACCTTTTCTTTATTTATTTCTTATTTTTCTTTATTTTCTAATCACCAGTATGATTAGTAGAGACTTCCATTAAATTCAATTACCAAATTATCAAAAATTAGATGAGTAAACTGAAGAAGTCATATGTTTTCCTCAATCCCTCAGAAGTATACGCTGTTACATTAAAACAATAAAAAAATAAAGAAACTAACACAATGAACAATGCACAAATACTAGCTAGAAACAATAAAGGAATATGTGTAGGGTTTTAGTCTGCTAAAGATGACATTTTAAAGTTGGTGAAATGGTGAACCCACCAGTGATGTTTCTTAGTTGTAGCAGTCTTTACCTTTTTTTCACCAGAATAGTACTGCATATAAAAATAACCAGAGATCTTCAGGATAAAAATTGTCTTTGAATCCTTTGTTTAAGAAGCTTAAATATAGAAAAAATTATATTTAAAAATTGAGAGCATTCTCCTTCTTTGGGTTGTGTTTTTCAGGAGATGGCCTTAGGCGTGAATCCGAAGCAGTTTGCATTTAATATGTTGCAGGAATCAAATGTCTTAGCTGTGGTGGTATTCCATCAGACACTTTCATGTGATTTTATCTGAAACAGACACTGTATTTGACATTTGTGTATTCAAAATTCTAACCTCTGCAATGTACCCAGTCTCAAGGGTGTCCAAAGAACAAATAAGTTACATTTCCTTTACTTCTCTGTCTGAATTCATTAATATTTATTCTTTTTAGTAAATTCACACATTAACACATTTGAAGAATTTCAATTAAGTACAGAGTAAGCTAACAGAGCTTATTGTTCTTTTCCTTAGTTGCTATTATATATATTATGCACTTAACTGACAAAGTATTTACTGAAAACCTTTTTAGTTTTCCTCAGAGTTTATGAGAGACTGTTTCTTTGTTCTCACTTTCTTCTTGCTAGTCACAATGTTTTCACCTTGTTTTTTGATTGTTTTAAAAATTAATTCAATGAATTTTCATTGATTCAATCTGAAAATTCACTTACAGCTTTTAGTGGGGATGGCCTGCAATCTGTCATTCAGTAGTCATTTGGTTTACGTAGAACATTTATTTATGTATTAATTGCCATCAGTGAAAAGATTATTACCCATGAATAGAAAAAAGGCAGTAATTTTTGGATAACATCAAGGTTAGGTTAAAGCTCAAGTAGCAACAATTTTCTTATAATTATCTTTAATTTTTTATTTCCTTTCTGATCCATTAAATATTCACCAAGAGAGTGGTAATTTTAACTATGTGATATGTAGCTGGATGTTAGCCAAATTAGTTTAACTCTGGGTATTGTATGCAAGTGACATACAAGGACAACACCAATGTATTCACTGTGAAATTGGTAATCTGAATAAATATAAAAATTAGTAGTAAGCCTGAATGTATGCTTTAATCATAAGTCTCTTGATATTGTCATAGAATTGTGATGCTTTTGGATGAACTTTTCATATAAACAAATGCATGACTGATCTTATTAGAGCTGCCTAATGAATCTGCTGTGTACTATGAAATTCTTGCCAAGACATTTAGAAATTCAATTAACTAACAGAAAGGTGTAATGACAGAAGTTATTTTGCAGAAGAAGAACATATTTGTTTTATTCAAATTTATTCTTAAAGGCATTGGTGAAAACAGATTGTCTTTAAGATGTGTTACTTGATATGGTGCTGGACGACAATAAAACATCCACACCACACTTACCGTAACAGTGAAGGAATAATTTCTCTACTTATTACTAATGTGCAAGTCTGTGATTTCAAATACAATAACATATTGCTGTATTTCAATTCTGTTTAAAAAACTAATCAGGTCCTTGTTTATCCGTGGATTTTTCAGGTAGATCCCCAGGAGGTCTAAAACTCTGTTCTTTGGAACAGACAGCATTTAAAAGTATCTCTGCATCAGGACTGATATGATTTGTTTTTCTCAAAATTTGCCTTGAAAGAAGGCTTTCAGTTTCTGAATACAAAGGTAAACATCCTATGGAAAAAAAAAAAAATCCCTGAACCATAATCTTTAAAATTCATTAGTTGGTTGGTTAAACTTCAAATCTTGAGACATGTTTGAAGACAAGACTATGGGTTATAGTTCAATAGTTATTTACAGTTTTTCTTGTTATAGTCATTAGGATTTCAAATGAGAACTACAGGCTTGGTTTTGGCTTGGCTTAATGAGGAGAAGTTTTACCAACATTTATTTCCATGGGAGCTAAACCAAGTACTATAACTTATTCTGTATTAGCTTGCTTTGTCCTAGAAAAGAATACCATCTTAGTTTGATTTTTTTTGGTAGAAGCAAGCAAAATCTCCTTGATATGTACCATTAACAGTAAAAGCCTGCTTATTTGGAATTGAGTAGCCAAAGTTCACAATAGGTAAGGAGTCTCTGTAATTTCATGCTGTTTGACTTTTGGGTTTTTTTTAAGAGTAGCTAATTTCTCAGGAATAGAGGCGAAATTCCTGTTGTCATTCTTCTTGATCCCTTTATAATTAACAAAACAGAAGACATTAATTTTTCTTTGTATTATGCTAATTATGTTTTCCTGTGCATCCTGGTAATTTTATATACTGTTGAAAATATTTTCAAGTTGAAAATTCAGTTTTGAATATTTTCAGTATTAAAAAATAATTTTTTAGTGTCTTTTGATTTCTAGTGTGTCCTTTAGTTTCCCATTGTACCTAACAGGACCTCATTTTACCTCAAAATCAGAAAAAAAGCTAAATTGCATGTAGATTCTCAGCATCTTTGTGAGGAGGAAAAATACAGGCAGTTGCCAGTATGTGGAAAAAATGTAATAGACTTACTGCAGTGAAACTACAGAAACAAAAAATTACATTGAAAGAGAAAAATATTTTGTCAGAAGCATTATAATAAGCCTCAGTGAGAAAGGAGAGGTAATATGACTTCTGTTGAGATATCACTTCATCCTTTTCATTTAAAGAGTAACTTGGTTAGAATTCAATACTCTCCTCACGCCAGAGTAGGAATGGATTGGTGTGCTGGTACTCTGACTTCATGCTTGCTTTGGGGATCATATAGGTAATTCCCAGGAAGACAGTTGGCACGACAGGATATAATCTGTTCTTGAATATGGAGATCATTCCTCAGCCTTAGATGTCAGGGGGCCTATTTACATGATTGTACCTTTTCTGGAAGAGAGACAGAGTTATTAACACTTGCACAGCTGAACACGTTGTGAAAAGTGTACTTGGTCTATAATACCTGGCAAGTCACTTGGACAAGTGAGCTCCTATGTAAACAGTGATTAATTGCAGACATCTCTGACACTTCCACTTCAATGATACATAATTTTTTAAATGAGGTGACTACTTTCTTTAAGTATTTAAATGTAGCTTGATAGCCTGTATTTTACAAAAATCTTGAAACAGTAAATGTCTTTATGTGATTTTTCAACTTTCGAAAAATCCATTATGAAGTTACTTGTGTAAACAACAGGTTTGTGCAGTAGGATATTGTATATATGTTATCTGTCAAAACTGTTTGTTCCTGCAGGATTTATTTCAGCAAGTATAATTCAAAGTGAGAAAATGTATTTAGAAGTGTCTCATTGCCTTCTGTAATCTGCTAAATCACCTGTGGCCACACTAGCCATTTAGTGCTACAGTAAATACTGTAAAAATATCCCCACTCCCATTTATAAGGGCAGATGGAACCCAATCTGAATGTCTGCTCAAGTTAGAGAAGACATGAATTGCTCTTCCTCTTAGAAAAAAAGTAAACTGAAATGAAACTACTTTGGAAATGTGAGAGTGAGATTCTACAGACTTGTATTAATTACAGAAGGGAAAAAAGAGCATAACCATTTCCCAACTGTAGACTGCAATCAGAGTCCTTTTAAGGTTTAATGAAGCAGAGTACTTGAAAATAGCAGAAATGTAGCTGAGGGAGTGAGGGGGTTGGTGATCTGAGACAGAGTGGTGTTAAGCTCTGCCCACATGATGATGGACTCAGGTGCTGGTGCAGGAGGCTCTCAGGACCCATTCCTTCCCCTGCTGTTACCATAATTATCATGCCCTGTGATGGCCATGTACGAAACTACACTTGGTAGGTAACAGGCTCTTGGTTCTAGTGAAGTTGTTCACTTTTAACTTTGCTCACCAGCTAGAGTAAACCAAGCCTGCTTAAATTGATTAACCAAAGACTGTGTTTATCTTTGTGTAATCAGAAAGCTATGAGGATTTGCAATTAAAAAAATTACTATCACTCTACAGTAGTTGCTGCTCTCAGCATTAATTAAAGACAAAACAAGACAACAATGCTCAAAACAAAACATAGCCCACCCCCAGCCCCCAAAATCTTTGTTACTAGTTTTGTGAATGCTGTTAGTTACTGATTTCCAGCCTAAGCTTGTAAATTCTCTCAGAAGTTTGGTGACTTCATAAACCACCCCTCTTGTAATTGTCTAGCCATGCCATTGCCAGTTTCTGCAAGATAAAACTTTTTCTGTCCTTCGTTCCTGCTCATCATCCCTCTTTTCCACAGTTAAGTGCTTAGTCTTCTGCTCACTTACAGTCTAGATTTTAGCATGTCGTTGCTCATTGCCCTGAAGAGATGTCAAAACCTGTGAAACTTCCTCTTTTCTGCTCAAAGTAGCAATTTTCTTTCTTGCCCTGAGCTGCTTATCTAGTTTTTGGAGTGATATTACGGAAGCAATCATTTTACCCAACACATGGAAGCTTTCATTTTTTTGCCATCCTCAAGGGATGGCAAAGAAGAAGAATAATTGGGAACATGCATGGAAATGAACTAGATCTTTGTTAAACTTGTTTAAACTCATCTGCATTGGGGAATTTGCATTTGTGTAATTAAAGTAATTAAAAATTTATTTCAGTTATGTTGAAGCCACTTTGTCATTGCCAATCAGGTCCTTGTAGTGCTTTAGAGATATATGAATTAAGACAAAGGCATTCTGGCTTAGTGGGTGGCCTGACAGCATAGAGCTGAAACTGCAAACCCTCAAAGAAACAGGAACAGGCAAGAACAGAAGGAGCACAGGGAGCCATGGACTGTTGGGTGGCAGGGTCCCCTCAGACCTTGGGGACAGGCCTGCAGCGCCTGCAAAAAATATTTTATGTTACAATTGCTCCTTTTAAAAGGGTATGCAAGGCCCTGCTCTGTCCCCTCAAACGAATGTTTAAGTTTCTTGTATGGGAATATGTAGTGCTGCAGCCTGGAGGAGCTGTGGACTCTCTCTGGGGTAGAGAGGCAGTACAGAGACATCTGGATAGCCTGGGAGCAAGGCAGTAACCCACTGCCAGATTTGCCACCTGTGACAGGGTAATCCTGGTATTTGTGCAAACAAGAAGCTGGAGAGAAGCACACAGAAAGAGATCTGTGGGTCCTGGTGGGTGGCAGGTTGAATGTGAGTCAGCAGTGCCCTGGCAGCCAGGAGGGCCAGCCCTGTCCTGGGGTGCATCAGGCACAGCATCTCCAGCCGGGCAAGGGAGGGGATTGTCCCGCTCTGCTCTGCACTGGGGCAGCCTCACCTCGAGTGCTGGGGGCAGTTTTGGGTGCCACAATATTAGAAAGATATACAGCTATGACAGTGTCCAAAGGAGAGCAGCAAAGATAGTGAAGGGCCTTGAGGGAAGCCGTATGAGGAATGGCTGAGGTCACTTGGTCTGTTCAGGCTGGAGAAGGGAACAGGGAAGGCTGAGGGGAAACCTTATTGCGGTTTACAACTTCCTTGTGATGGACAGCAGAAAGGCTGGTGCTGATCTCTCTGGTGACCTGTTATAGGACACAAGGAAATGGAATGAAGCTGTATCAGGGGAAGTTCAGATTGAATGTTAGGAAAAGGGTCTTCATCCAGAGGGTGCTTGGGCACTGGAACAGACTCCCCAAGGAAGTGGTCATAGCATCAGGCCTGAGAGAGTTCACGGAGCTTCTGGGCAGGACTCTTAGTCCTCTAACTTAGTTTTAGATACTCCTGTGAGGAGCATGGATTTGGACTAGATGATCCTCATGAGTCCCTTCCAGCTTGACATTCTATGAAAAGCAGTGTGGGACAAGGCCAGAGAAGTGGTTGGGGCAGCTGAGTGTCCAGCCTGCCAGACAAGTCTTCAGGCATGAAGCCTGAAGGTCCTATAAGGTCAAGCCAAGGAGTCAAATTTGTGGATCAGGACTAGCAACATCCTATAAGAAAATAATGTATTTGTCTGTTAAGTGTTACAAGAAGGTTCTACCTTTTTCTGTGGGCAAAGGTGATGATATCTGGCTAATTGGAGGTCTAATAATGGTGTCATCCTTGTTTTGATGTTGAATGCACAAATTCACAGGTCATGGTAATTCACCAATGCAAGACTGAGTGATATAAGCTGCTACAAGTTATGTATAACTCACTATTAGTGATCCTTCAGATAGATACCAGTTGACAAAATCAATTTTTTCTATATATCTTATGGTTTTTGGACCTACTTTAAAGTAAGTAGAAGGAGCTCTTAACCAAGAAAATAGCAGGGCCCTCAGGAATCTTAAGTTGGGCATCTAGTTCCACTGCTCATTTTATAACACTTCACTTGAACTATGCTAGTACTTTCTAATTTTTGTATGATTATAAACTGATCAATTGAGTAGAGCACTGCATTTCCACACATGATAAAAACCATTAAATACACAGTGCACATTAGTGTTTATATGGCTAATTTTCTTTCCAAAATTTATTATGCATTTAAGGGCTTGTTAAATTCAAATGGATAAGGTTTTTCTAATTTCATTCGTACATTTTCTGCTCCACTACATGAATGATGAAATTGTTATTCAACAGTTGGGGAGATGACTGCATCTGTCTCATTAAGATACTTACAGTCTAAATTTTTTCTGGAATGTATGCAATCTCATTGAACTGCTGCAAGCAATATGCAACTCTTTCACAAAAGAACTTAGTGTTAAAAATTCTAGTTTACACAAGTTTTTATTCCCTCTTTTCACCTTATCTCCAAAACCAATGTCTTGATGTCATTAATTTTTTTAAGAAAAGAAATAATACATTTTTGTTCAGAATATTAGGAGCTGTTATTGTAGCTTACAAAATTTTCTTGAGGGAATGTAATCCATAAACTTTCTACGTCTTTATATTTAGAGCTTTTTGAAAGTAGGTTGTGACTTTCCATAAGACCTGAAATATTTTTTTACCTTTTTGAGTATAGCTACAACTCTATTGACTTTTGCAAATGCTGGACTACAAACCATCTAGCCAAAGTTGAGAATGTGTGTAAAAGACTCAATGTGATCTGAGATTTGGCAACAAGAATGTTGCAGAAATTTATTTACTCAACTAACTGTCTGCTGGATGGACCAGAATTCAGCTGTTAGGTATCTAAAAACTTTTTTATGCTTTTCCTTTCATGTGACTGTTCAAATGAGACAAATAATAGTTTTTACTTTATGCTTGTTTACTTTATTGTTTATTCGTGTCATATGCTGTTGGTCAGGCTTCCTATTAGTCTGTCTTTTAAAATTTTTCTACTTAGATATCTATGTTCTTAATTCAAACAAGTTAACCATTTAAATGCACCAAAACATGAAAGTCAAGAAGATAGAAATCTGTTACATATTCCTCAATTTCCCCCTGTCACTAACACAAACAGAAGCTACACCATTCTTTTAGGTTGCACTGTGATTTATTTTCTGCACTTTTTTTTCTTTTATTTTTAAAATGAGGTTTTCCTTTGGCTCCATTTCTTCTAGTTCACCCAAAGTTTGCACCAGCTAATGTAAGCTAGTGGAGCAGAAGTGGGGACAAAGTTTAAAAAAAGGAAGATGAATGACTATGGGAAATAATGTGAGGGGACTGCAACGTTTATTTTCCCCTGTTTAATTGTTTTCAAACAGGCAGCATTAAATTATTCATAAAGTTGTAATGGTGAAAGCAGAGTAAGTTTATAAAAGAAAAAAGATCTTCCATCTATCTTTGAATTGGCTAATGACTCTCAGGATGTAAAATAGTTTTAAAGGTTTCTCATCTGTGTCTTGAGAGAGAAAAGTTGTTCTAAAATTATACAGTTTGTCATGCATAACATGTTTTTCACAGAGGTGTATCCAGCTTCTCAGTGGTTCAACTGACTGTCAGCTACACACAAACTTTTTGCCTCACTTCCTAAACTCCTCCCCTGTCAAACCATGACAATTATCAACATAGCTGTTTCGTGGCAGCTGCATGTTTTCCTTTTTAGCTCCTGACACAGAGGAAAAAAAGTTATCCTTCTTGTACTGGAAGTTAGACTGACTTTGTCTTATAGTTGGTGCTGACTAGTAGGAATCATTAGGATAATTGCCATCAACCAGATAACAGACTTTTGTACATATCCCATTTTTGTAGGGATGTAAGAAGAAGCTTTATGTGATGGGGGCATTGCTAGCATGCACATACTAACCCTGCACAAGTAAGTAGTCAGGCTCAAGGTTGTTTCCCTTCCTTATTGGTCCTGAAGTATATGGAACAAAGAAAGAACAAACTCTGGTGAATTAACTATGAAGTCACCCATTTGAGCCAAGATGATGCCATATGCATTATCATAATGTTGAAGTTTAGCCACTAAAAACTTACTTGCATTACAGAAGTTCAGCCCAGGCTGTGTCAGGTTTCTTTGAGATGCCTATCCTTAAATCTACTTTAGATCTTGCCTTCAGATTCAGGACAGGTATTAATGCTGTATTTTTTTTCATTGTAGATACCACATGAAAATTCTGAAATGAAGCAGAGTTTTCTTTATAAAGAGTAGGAACTGAAAAAGACCACAAATTAGCCACATCATTCTCTATATTTTTTCATCCAGCAGTGACCTTGTTACAGTTACAGTTAATCTCTTATCTAATTGTCAATAGGTTAAAGAGATCTGTATAGAATGTTTTTTCTGTATGGAATATATATATTCCTCCATCAATTAAAGATAATATGTAATGATAATGGGGAGGTATTTCAACTATTTCTTTTATGTATAGTTCCCCATACTTTCTTGATGAAACAGAAGTATAATGAAGTTAGTTCAAAGAAATATTTATTATATCAGTGATTGCATTGACTGGAGCCTGTGAGTGTTGCCCTTTGTGGAAACGTGTGTGAGTGTACCAGCGGTACAGAACCCTCCAGCCCCGTGAATGAATTGGCTTGTCTTTGTGGGAGATCAAGGGCATTTGCTCCTCACTACGCTCAAACAGTTAATACTACCTAATCCTAGCACAGACGTGCTTGTGAATATCTAATGGAAGAACAGCTTCCATTTTTTTTCCTCCTCCAAGCTGATAAACAGGCAGGAATTTGAGGGATTCCCATTATGTTCTATATGACAGATTTGTACCACAAACACCTTGCCTGCTGAGAACTCCTTGCCTGTTACTAGTTGTTTTGATGCTGGTGACTCATCTTGACAACTTGAACTGATCACAAAGGATAGAGATATCTAGTGTTTCAAATGTGACAACTATTTTTTAATAACATTTTGATTATGTTCCAATTAATCATTTGTAAAGCTTAGTTCCATTAGTACTGTCTGCCCAGCAAACTTGAATACCATAGATGAGTACACTGGTAGCTTTTTATCAAACACCATAAATCACAAATGTCAGTCACTTAGTGCTTTGAATGTACAGAGAGTAACATAAGTAGTAAGTCTCAGTATTGCTATTCAGTTAAAAAGAAACTTATCCTAATCTAACTGTTTCTGAATTATATAAATCCTTTAAACAAATCTCATAGACACCTTTTTAAACTCTTGCATAGCATCTTTCTGAGAAGTAAGGTTATACTTCTAACATTATGGCTCCGACAGCCTTACCAATATCCTACTTTCTAAACATATTGCCAGCTTGAATTTTAAGGAACTGTGTTAGTAACCGTTTCTGTAGTGATGCGTCATTTGAAGCACATATGCAAAAGCTATCTTTAGATTTTGAGCCAGAAGTATACAGCTAGTGTCTCAAAACACTACATCATACAGCTTAAATACATTCCAGTGTATATTTTATGCTTTTTGACTGCAACAAATACTCATCACGAATGTGTAGTAGAATAACATTTGGAGAATCAAAATTATAAGGTTAGGCTGTTCTAAATAATTAATTTTGTGATGCAGTAGTCAACAGTGTTGGAAAGAACTATGCTTCCCAATTTTTACTCTTGCTTTTTGGCTGTTCATAACCCAAATAATTTGTATTGTTGTTCTTTCTTTCTTACAATAAGAGAAAGAGCTTCTCTCAACCCCAGATGCATGAAAATCTGTGTTTCAAACTTGTTGTGGATATACACCTTTAATGAAAATGTAAAGGCTTAAAATTAGAATGGCAAAGGCAACAATGCCAAGTTTGAATTAGCTGAATTCACCTTTTTTGTTTCTAATTGATATTCTCTGTCAACAGAGACAGTTAACACATTTAAGAATTTGTCAAGATTGCCTGAAATATACAGAATAATATGTAAACTACATATTTAAAATATTCAGCAGTAGAGCCAGTAGAATTTCTGAAAAGTTTTGTTAATCCCAGGCCATATCTTGCATTTTTTCCTCCCAAGTTTTCATGCTGCTAATACTGTCAGTATCTCCAGTCACTAAAAAGTAAAGAATTATTCTTCCCATACTAATTTCTCATACAAGCATGTGTCATTAGTCCTCCTGGCTTGCATTTTACTTTGCTATCTTTCTGACTATTTCCTGTGAGAGGACTTTCTTCTTTTTTTCTGTTCTATAAAACTTTCAGAAATAGGAAATTTTCTTTTAGAAACCCAGACCAATGGATCAATTGATTAAAAGAAACTTAAGACTGGCACAAAAATTTCAAATTTTAGTAAGACTGGAATTCACCTTGTTCTTCATGGATCTAGTTTTAAAAGGTGAAGATAAAAAATTATAAATTATTTGTTTGAATTTTTGTCCCATGGATACAGGGTGAAGAGGAATTAGTCCTCAGAATGTGAAAAAAATGTCTGCAAAATGTAGTCTATTCTTTCCCCCCTGCTTCTTACCTCTCCTGCCAGTCTCTCGCCTATCTAGCAATATGCTGGGCAGCATATCACTTCCTTAGAGAAAATGGTGACAGGGACCTTCTGTGGGAAACTGTCACATAGGTTTGGGTTTGACAGGCTGGATGGGGCTAGGATGGGGGTTGCTGCTGCCTGAGACTGGAGAATTCGTGTTGGGTGCAATAGCAAGAGCAGGCTGAAGTGTGGGAAGAGCTGGGGAGCAAGCGTGCAGCCCAAACCCTGAGGCTGTGTGCGCAGCTGGGGCAGAGAGAGAGCAGATTGGCCTTCATGGCAAAGGGGAGCACTGTCTAAAAAGCTTGTAAAGTGCTGTGGGTGAAGGGGAAAACAGCATCTGTAGACACAAATAGTTTACTCATTTATGCTGTTCACTGTTGATGATACTTCTTATTTATTTAATCTTCCTTTCTTAATATTTTAAATAAATATATTTGCCATCATACAAGAGAAGAAACGTCCTACAACTCAGAATCCCAAAAGTCTCATGGCAAAAACCAACATGGGACACTGTTTTATTCTTAACAAACTCCTCAAAGTTCTTTATGCCTGCTCAAGTGATCAGAGTCTCTTAAACAATATCCTTAGTTATTGTGAAGGGTCCCTTCTTTCTGTGGAAGCACTTAAGTAGAGGATAATGCAATTAGTACCAAATGGAGCAAAATGCTGACACAGAAGATCATGTTTTGGGATAACATATCATGTGGAAAAATACTCCCTATTCAATTTGCCATTGCCTCTCTTTGCTAAGTCCTCATAAGCAGGTCATAAATGCCATTACTACAAGGATTTCTGTCACAGCAGCCAATCTATGGTTAATTCAGCTTGACGTCATCTGCAGCATGGACACCTGCAGTTAATTCTGTATCTAAGATAAAAGTGGAAGCTATGAAGCAAAAAAATCCAACTTTAGGTTGGTTTCTTTTTATTGTTTTACATGTGTCCAGTTATTACTGTTCTTGTTTTTAAGCATGTCTTGTAACTTCTGCAAATAACATTTTGTAACTGTGGTTGTGTTTTGCTAACATTGGTTCTCACTTTTTTCCTGTATTCTATTACAAAAAAATACTATATTTTTAGCTATATAAATCAGTTATCCTTAGCAGCAGTCTCTATTTCTGAAATGTTATTTTATGATATAACTGTGTACAAGTTCCAGTGATGCTAACGTTGCACAGTCTGAAAATAATTTATATATTTGTTTGCTTAGTGAGAACAGAGATATTTAGGATTCTATCTTATGGACAGGTTTTTTTAATGATCGTGAATAGAGATACAAATTTTTTTCTTAGTTAAACCTCCATCTTTACATTTTACTAGTTGGAAGATAATTGATTTTCATTTTGTTTGTCATAAATATGGAAAAAAAGTATTTGTATTGCATGCAGCACTATTTTAAAAAAGAAAAAAAAAATAAATAATCCTGAACTCAGGACTTCTATTGACCTCTGTAGGGAACTTTAAATTGGTGGTTTGTTTGGTTTTCTGTGAATTGACATTGACAAGTCTGTACTCCTAAACTATTTTTTACTAAGTAGGTATATTACAACTATATAAAAAGTATACATTATATTGGTTATTTGTCTTTGTTATTGGTCTTTCCTTTACCTCACTGTTAATACTTGCTTTCCTGTGCTATTTGAAAAACAAAATCTGCTACAGATACTTAACAAAGATGAAACAATATTTTTAAGCAGTTTATCTTTAATCATTTGATGTTAAGATGGCTAGACTGAGCTGATGTCTGTCTTCTTTTGTAGTCACTGAAGAGAGAGATACTCCTCCGAAGACTGATTCATCCCACTTTAATTGTTACATTCTGTGCACTGACTATAGCAGACTTAACTCATCTGAAAGGCTTAGATTCTTCACTGTAGCTGAGATTACATTTGAGAAAATATATCCAGCTACTTAGAATTATCAAGAAAGAGATTTTCACAACAGGTGCTTGAAACAGCATTAGAAAAATTTAGAAAGCAGTGTGTTGATGGAGTTTAGGTGATTTCAAAATAGATAAAAACTTTGGCTTCTTTAGAGTGATAATTTTTTTTAAACTAAATATAATGTTAATCCTATCTGACATGCTAAAATTAGTCTCCAGGAGAGACAGTATGAGAACCAGACTTCTTAATGTTTATTATCTCGAAAGAAATAATGTTTTGGTTTCTAGGTCGCTGATGTTTTTAACACCTAAATGTACATCCAGTACTTTTTTAATAGTTTTGATGGTGTTCTATAACTAGAGAAGTTTTCTGGCACCCCATCAGAAAGGAATAATGGTTGAAAATTGCTGCATAATGCGTGCTGTGTAGATACAATTGCCGTTTTAGGGTGAGCAACTAATCACTCAATTTTGTATGCATGGAAGTGTTGCCACTGAACACAGGTCTAAACCCAGAATGGAAGAAGGTGCTGAAGTGCATATTACAGCATGTACAATAACTTTTTTGATCATTTTAATAGGTAATGTGTAGATTATTTGGGTTATTGCTATCTAATATCCCATAAGGCAATGTAAGAATTATTTACAAGCATTTGATTACATTTTGCAGTTTTCTGTGCATTTCCCTCCGTTGTCTGTTGCAATGGAAGTAAGTAATATTTTATTTCCATTACAGAGTAGAAGGTTTGGGCAGCTGTGGTAAAGATGAAATGTGGCTCCTACGCTACAGCATAGTGGTTGATGAAACAGTGCATATATTACTGGTTTTGACTAAAGCATAGGAACCCAGGTATTCTCCTTCCCAGATCAGGCTAACTTCCTATTTGGTAGATAAATATTTCTATGTATGCTTCCAAAGTCAAAGGTTAAGTTAGAGTTTCTCAACCCTTTTGAAAAAGGTGATGCTAAGGTGAAATGGCCGGTTAAAACAGCAAGTAATTAATTGAGTCTCTCTGTTAACAGGAAGAAGGTCAAGTGCACATAACTATTGTGATTACACAGCCTGCATTACAAGCAGCTGAGTCATTTAACCTGAAAGTGGTTAGATTGGAAGGCTGAGAAACAATTAAATGTGATTTTACTTCAAATTAGTAGCTATACTTCCAAGTTACTGTAGTATTTTGAGGGTTTTTTTCAGAGTCCCTTGTCACGTTGTTTTGCAGTACCAATTAGTTTTATTGCTGTGAAGCATTTTATTTAGAGTTTTCAATTGTCCTCCTTTTTTTTCCTTGTCTTACTGTAGCTAACTAGATATAATTTAAAAATGGTAATTTCTAATGGAGATGTATTTTATTTTTTATTATTATTTTTTTACTTTCTCTTTTATATCATTCTGAAAGTTTTTCAGATACACAGTTTTAATTGCCTGATCCAAAGTGTGGAAAGATGGCTTAATTTTGTCATGTAGGAATCATACATCTAGTTAATACTGGGGAGAATCCATGGTTATCTGCTGATGAAGATTAAATTATTTGCGATATCCTTCCACCACTTTTGAAAAATACTGAAAAGCTGATGCTGCTGATGTCTCATCATACAGTAAGGTTGCAATTCTATACCATGCTGTAGATACACCAGGGAAAACTCAATTGTTTTGAAATTGTGCAGACCTTTATTAATTTCCCTCCAACTCCGTCCTTAGTGTAGGAGAGCTCTGCTAAATGATATCTGGTACCAGAGATAATAGTATGGATGTTTTTTTATATGGAAGCTACTTTTTCACTTTAGAGAGTTACTTCCTGCTCTGCTTGAAAGCTCAGGACTAAAACAGAATGTAGAGAGAAGGAAAGGAATGGAAGCCCATTAGAAAGGGAAAGGAGCAACAAGCATGCAAGAATCAAAGAATCATTGAGATTGGAGAAGACCTCCAAGATCATCGAGTCCAACCTTTGACTGAACACCACTTCACTGACTAGGCCATAGCACTAAGTGCCACATCCACTTGTTTCTTGAACCCTTCTAAGTGCAGAGCTTGAGAGAATTGTTTACTTGCTCTAACTATGACTGTGCAACAAAGCATATGATTCTTTTTCTGAGGCTTCATGCCGATATTCTATTCAGATTGTTATTTTTGTTTAGAGGTTGCTCAGAATTCACCAAGAAATTTCGAGTAAGCATTGCTCTAGGTTATACACAAATAGTTTGAAATGTAAGAAAAATAAAACACTACCTTTCCAGCAGTGCATGCTTGGAATCTATAATTATTATAAAAAACTACTTTCAGTAAAAACAAAATGTTTTTTTGGCAGTGAATGACTGTGCTTTTTAACAGAGGTTTGACTAAGAAGTGTTAATGTAATATGTAGCTGGGAATTTCAGGATGTTCCTAGAAGCAGTTTTCTTCATATTTTTACTGATATTTTTGTACATGTTTTGCACTGGAGATGCTGAGCAAACCAGGCATCACCAGAACTTATGCCTATCCAGTTGGTGCTACTGCTGTCTTTAAGTACTTATTTTGTAAATTATGAGTGAAAAATGGTGAATATTCAAAATGTTTCATTAAACTAGTATTTATTAAGTCTGGGGCCTGCTTCCTCAAATTTAGCCCAAAGGAAATCTAGGAGCATTTGAGGAGCTGTTTTTGATGCTCTCATTATCTGCTAACATTCTCAAAATTGCACATGAATTCTGCATAGTATTTCTAATTGAAAAAATTGCTAATTAATCTATTTCACTTCCTCTAAAGATATAGCATAGTTTTAGGCCAGAAAGCGGTTCCAACATTAATACTGACAGGCAAGAATGGTCTCAAACAGTTTTTGTAGTGGAATACCATTTGGAAAATGCCTCTTTTGAAGAGGCTGAAAGACAAAGGAGAAAATGCAAATGACTTCATGATCTGCAATAAATTTCCAGCATTCAAACAAAGAGAAGAGCCTTAGAAATGTCTTATCTGAGCAAAGTAATCACATGGTTTATTTCTCATTCTATTAGTAGAAGCTAAAATACACTTAAAGGTCTTAATTCAGGAATAGGTTTTGTCAGGCAAATCTGGTATGTTTTATCAGTGAAATTATAAAACAGCTAAATAAATATAATTTTGATAACGGCTATAATATAGATATTATACCATTGGTTTCTTCAAGCATTCTTTTTACTGCCACATTATATTTTGATCAAGAAGTTTGCCTTTTGTGGAGTTAATGAGGGACATTAGACAGATTACAAACAGGCTCCGATCAGCTGTGAGGGTGTAGATATGGTTGGAGGCATGTTTGTGAGCAGTAATATTTCCAGCAGAGTGCTCTGTCATCCAAAGATGGGTGCTGGTTTTGTCAATTGTCTTTGTAATCATTGGCCAAGTGTGCAAGCAGTGCAGGGAAAGACAGACTAGCATGATGTGAATCGCATGGTTGGTGTTCACACACATGCTCTGGACAATGTGAAGTGCAAGTAGTGATCTAAACTTTATTGTTTAATTGTTTAGCAAGCAGTTTACTCAGAGAAGGTTTAATTGTCACCTTTGATGTCTTTTCAACACCAGCTCCTAGAATGGAAAGGATGAGCTTTTTGCCTGACTATACAAGAATAAATGGAATGTTAAGAAACAGGAAAGAAATTTTTTGATTGAGCCAGAAAATAAGGCCATGTTGCTCTACTTAATTGATTGCTAAGCATAGTAATAATCCAAGCTGAATGATGCTAGATTCCCATATGTGCTAAGAAGAAAATGAAAATGTTGGAGGAGTTTAAAAAATAGTAACAAAAAGGGGTCCCAGAATTGGAAAACTCTGTGCTAAGGAGTTTAGGCAATTCTAGCTGATGAATCCAAGAGAAATTTAAGAACTGATGTACCCAAATCTTTCTTCATGAAGAAGAAATAAGACATTGAGGGGTTTTCTGCCTTGGAGGAGAAGGCATGAAATTGAAATTGAACTAGGATAAATTCAATTTTGAATGCAGATGCAATTTCCTAATAGCAAGGATAATTAAACTGTGGAGTAATTTTTCTGGATGTTAGTCTCATTGCAACTCAAAACGTTGAGACACGATATCATAACGTTCTTTAAAAATGCTTTCTAATAGAATTAGGTACTGCAAGAAAAAACACAGAAAAAAAAATCAGTGGGCTACAGCAGATAAATAAAGTGATCAGTGTGCTTTCTTCTACAATCAGAGCTTGCATTCACAACAAAATATTTCATATTTTAAGATATTATGTCCTAATTCTTCATACACTTGAATATGACTAAAGGCTATAGAGTGAAAAACAGTTTATGTCTTAAGGCACCTCTAGTGACTATCTAATCTTACCAACCACTCAAGGCAGGTTAGACTCTGAATTTGGGTCAGGCTGCCCAGACCTGTGTCCCATTGAAGCCTGAATATGTTTGTGGTTCTCAGCCTCTCAGGTCAAACTGCACCACTGGAATTTCCCTTGCTGCAATTCATGTTGTTTGCTAATCTCTTTTGCTGTGTATCTTTCCAAAAATTCTGAATTCCTAATCAGCAATTAGATAGATGATAATAGCAATTGAACCCTTTGCCTAATTTCTGATCTGCACAAACCAAATTTCCTTAGCCACTGCTGTTACATTGCTCTTCTGTTATTATTATTTTGCTGTCACTTTTTCCAGTTGTGAATACCTTTCTCGTACTGGTGGGTCCAAACTGAACACAGATACTAAAACTGGTACTGGATACATTTATTGCAGTAATTCTGTAAAAGACATTGATAACAAGAATGGCAACAAAAGCAAGAATAAAATGTGTGAATGTTTTTTTCCTTCACTGTTGTGTTGCATGTTAATTGCCACAATATAGAAATTGTGTCATAACCTATGATGTAATTAGATATTACATTTATTATGAGATTATCTGCGTAAAGAAGCATGGAATTTCAATGAAAGTTATGGACTGGGAAAAAAGTTAAACAAGCAGATTAAAAATATTTTGGTTTAGAAAAT